>CM059867.1:20307312-20852312 GCA_030490815.1 Acer saccharum | reverse complement strand
TATTAAAATAGTTCTGTCTCTTATTTGGTGAGATATGATATGAGATTGAATAAAAAAAAAAAATTATCATATATTAATACAGTGTAAAATCAATTAATATAAAATTATTTTTAAATAAATAAATTACTATTATTTTTTTTTAATAAATAAAAATATTTAAAATAAATACAAAAAAATAAAATTTTTCAATTAATATTTTAACTATTATAATAAGATATATTAAATAAATATAAAATTTTATAATTAAATTAAAAAATAAAAGAAGAAGAATTAAAAAAAAAAACATGGGAGCCCCACCTCACCCAGATAAAATAGTTGCATTGAATTGCAATAAATAAAATAATTATTTAAATTAAATTTTGAAAAAAAAAAGTAAAATATTTAAATTGATTATTTAAAATTAATTTAAATATTTAAAAAGAATTTTAAATAAAATAATATTTATTTTTATTTGTTAATATTGAAAATTGTTATTTTTAAAATAAAATATTTTACAAATTATTAAAAATATATTTATATTTTAATCATATTAAAAAATAAAATAAATTGGAAGGATAAAAAAAAGGTATAAAATGGTGGAATAAGTTAATCGTATAGGATTAAAAAGTAGAACTATTTTTTTATAATATTTCATCTTATCTACGTAACAAACATGGTCAAAGTGAAATGGTTTTGGGATACGTGGATAAGATGAAATATGATTAAAAAAAAAATCATATCTTTTGAAATATGATAAAATGGTACGTGAGAGAAGAGATCAGAGATGAGTATTTTTGGCAAGGTTAGGATATCCTCATTTATATATATATGTTCCGATTTGGTCAGTGCATCCCAATATAACTTCATCAGGATATTGAATATGGGTTACTAGTTTTAACAAGTGCATACACACTTAAGTCACACTTGAGTCAAAGCATGTAAAACTAGTGGCTCACATTTAATATCCTCACGAAGTTATATCAGGATACACTGACTTGAAAAAATAAATAAATAAATATATATATATACAGTCTTTCTATTTTCTATTATCAGTTTGAACTGACAAAAGTTATATCAGTCCCTTGTATGTGGGCCACTGGATATAAATACTTTGACTAACAAGTGCATACAGCCAAGTCAAAGTATTTAAATCCAGTGGCCCACATGCAAGGAACTGATATAACTTTTGTCGGTTCGAACTGATAATAGAATTTTTGTATATATATATATATATCCCCACAATGTGAGGCTCATAGTGGGCGCAGCTATAATACCTAGAAAAACTTAAGTGTGCTTGGCTTATTGTCCACCTTCTACTTGTATACATTACGGAATACGGAGAATGAGTAACCAATCGAATTTAATATCATTATGACATCTCCAAAATCCCAATTTGAAGAATGGATGGACTACCGATCTATCTCTATTTTATATAACAAAAATTTAAAGATCTATTTTTATCTCCAAATTTAGAGATTGTTTTTTACTATTTCCATTAGTATTACATTTTGCTTTTTTTTTTTTTTTTTTTTTTTTTTTTAATAAATTTTTTTATAATTTTAACTAAACTCAATTAATTTATTATAACTTTTTATTTATAAATCTTCTTACTATACAAATTATACTATGAGAAAGATCATATTGAGATCTTTCGTCCTAGTATACTATTGAATATATTTTTGATTTTTTTAGTTATTAATTACATCCATTTAATTGTTGACCTAAAAAGTATTTTAATTCAAAACACTATCTCTTCTCTTCTTCTTGATTGCCCTTGGACCATGGCGTTGACAAAAAAAAAAAAAAAAAGACACTTTAAGCCAACAATTGAACACAAAATAATATTATTATTTTTAACAAACGGTTTATGGCCATACCAAAAGTAAAATGGGATGTTGAAAACTGAAATTAGGGTTTACGAAAGGTAGCCCTTATGATTATTTGTTAAGAGTGTGCAATGATTTTTTTGCTTCATTTATTTTATTTTGTCCTCAAATATAATTTCATTCAAGGTTATTTAAGTAAAAAATATTTTTATTTAATAAGAGTGATGATGTTGACAGTCCCCTAAATATCTCTCTGCACTCCATTGTAAATTTATTTAATTATATGACAATTTTATCCTAATTAAAATTACTAAAAATATAAATAAATAAAAATTCTAAATACACCACATAACAATTATTATTATTATTATTATTATTATTATTGTTGTTGTTTTTTTTTTTTTTTTTTTTTTTTTTTTTTTTTTTTTGTTTCACAAACCCTAAAACAATTTGGTCCAAAGAAAAAAGATGCAAAATAGGACAATCACATACCTACAAAAGTAACAAAAAACATTTCCGTATTTCAAATTTTTTTTTTTTTTTTTTGAAAAACAGGGTACTTTTTTTTTTTTTTTTTTAATATATACATATATACGGTTCTTAAAAATTAAGTTTATTCGTAAGTTTTATTTTTTTTTCCCTTAACTATTAGTCTTGGTTGAAAAAGAATGGAAATAGAAAGTTAGAGAGATGTATTGGAGGAGAGAAAGTTTAATATGATAATTAAAAATTTAGGAGAGAGTGTTTAATATGTAATATTTAATCTAATGATTTAGGAGAGATAATTTCTTTTTTTAATAATTTAATTCAAAAAATATTACTTCTCAAATGAATTCAAAGGCTATGATGATTCGTCCTAACTTTTATTAAAATAAAATGGAGTGTCTTTATAAATTTATTTTTTTAAAATGAAGTGTATTTAGAATAGGAGTGCCAAAAGATAAAAATGATAATCTTGGAACAAAATGAAGTGTTTTTAGAATTTTTTTTTTTTAATTTAAATTTTGAGAATGAATTCTCTTAAAAAAAAAAAAATGTAAAAAGAAAAAATTGGATTATCAAAAGGAGCTCTCTTATTTAAAAAGAGTGATGATGTTGACAAATAACAATCCTCTAAATATCTTTTTACACTCCATTTTAAATTTATTTAATTATATGACAATTTTATCCAAAATAAAATTACTAAAAAATATAAATAAATAAAAAATTCTAAATACACTGCATAACAATTATTATTATTATTATTATTTGTGTTTCATAGACCCTAAAACTATTGAATTTGGACGAAAGAAAAAAAGATTCAAAATAGGGCAACATACACTTATACAGTCTTCAATTATTAGAAGTCTCAAAGTCAAAAGTAAACAACAGCAGGCTAATAAATGTAATCTTAATGAGAGAGTTGGCTAGTAGACCTACCCTGAAAGTGGGAGGTCTGATGGCAATTAATTCTGGCTGCCAACTGGCAGCTAAAGTGCGTTTGGGAGTTTGGGACAACCGGTTGAAACCGGTTTCTCCCCAAAACAGCAATGACAAATTTTTATATTTTTTATTTTCTTTTTAAAAATATTAAATTTCATTTTATTTTTATATATTAATTGAATAATAAAACTATATTAAATATAGAAAAATTGAAAAATATTATAATAAAGTTAATAAATAATAAAATTATATTAAAATGTAGAATAATATTAATAAATAATATTATAACATTTGAAATTTGAAATTTTGAAAAATATAATTAAAATGATATTAATATGCAATAAAATTACATTTATCATAAATAATATAATGAAAATTGTGAAAATAAGTAATTATTTGTAATATATTAATAAATTGCAAACATTTTGGAAATGTATATCTCGTAATGCTACACATCCCACCTAAAATCCCACATTTTTCATTCCACTATATGTGGCATGTAAGGTGTCAAATTATGAATGGATACATGGGGTAGGTGTATTTAATGTGTATCCACTCACAATTTGACACCTCACATGCCACATGTAGTGGGATAAAAAATGTGGGATTTTAGATGAGATGTTTAACATTATTGCTCCTATATCTAGTACTATATATAAAAGTGTGGATGGCCAGCTGGAATTAGAGCATCCCTTTTAATTTCTTTGACTCTTTTTTTTTTTTTTTTTTTAAATTTCTTTAAGAGTAAAATTACAAATACAACCCTTAAACTTTATATAATTATTTAATAGATAGCTTTTAGTGTGATATGTCGGTTCAATTATAACATCCCTTTTTTTCTTTTAATTTCTTTGCATGTAAAATTACAATTATAACCCTTAAAGTTTATATAATTACTTAATAGATAGAGTTTAGTAAGATTTCAATTATAGCATCCCTTAGATTATTGAACGTCGATTAACAAATACAACCCTTCAAGTTTGTATAATTACTTAATAGACAGATCTTAGTGATCGTAACACAACAGGGACTATATAGTAAGGATTTTTTTATTATTGTAAATGTAAACTGGGACTGGGGATGAAAATATAATTTTCTATGTATTTAATGTGTTGAAAAAGAAAAGGGAATTATACAGGGGTGGAAATGTAATTTGTGTGAAACTTTATGACTTTGTGGATTATATAATGAATGTGTGTAAAGTGAAATGCAGTTAAAAAAAAAAAAAAAATTAGAAAAAATCCAAGCGGTGGTTTCTTGTCAAATAGAAAAATAATTAAATCATCCACATGAGGTTAAGGCTTCCTCAATGTGTTAGATCAATGTAATAACATTTACATTAACTAAACTTGTATGTATTATATTAACATTTATTATTTCTTAAGGATATGTATATTTGCAAATATGAAACTGGCATGTGCTTCAAAACCTAGTATATATAAAAGAGGCTAAATTTTTCAAAAGGGCATTTTTTCGTTTGCACATTTGCTTTATTTCCATCTGTATCCTTTTCCAATTCAGGTGTTATCAACTGACTTATTTCCTCTTTTCTCTTTTTTTTTTACCCTTTTAACGTGTCTCGAATCACCAACATCAAACCCAGACCCCGATCGGTGTTCAATCTCCTCCCGGACGATCACCTCTTCTTAATAAAATACGTGTATAAATCATATTTATAGATGACAATATTGGCACTCCTATTGTATAACATGAAGGTCATGATCTAAATCAAATCCGTTAGTATAAAGGAGGAGATCGCATTTGATGGAGATGACTTCATCTCCGTCGCTTACGATGGTCTCTCCTTCAGAAAATGACATTCAATAAAAATAACTAGCGTGACATCAAACGGTATTGGAAATATTTAAATCTCATCACAACCTGTTATGACATAGTAAAATTCAAAGACAGTAGCTGCATGTCTCCATCAAAGTAGTTTTATTGTCAATTTACTCATGGAAACGCAATAGGGATTCTTGATTTTTTATATCTTAGTGAGGACAAAGTCTGTTTAAATTTAATAGGGTGGAAAAGTCTAGTTTCTTTGGGCCACGGCAAAGTTAATTTGGCAGTACTCTTAGAAAAAAATAAAATGGCTTTACAGTAAGAGGCGTTAATTTAACTTGCAATTTCTCAGTTCGGCCGCATCTTATAGTAATCTGTAACGGTTGGATTGGGTTATTTGGTTAGATAAAGGAGTAATCGCTCAAGAAATTTGATAACTCCATCTCTATCGAAGGCGATCTCCTCCTTTATACTTACAGATTTTATTTAGATTATGGTTTTCATGTTATACAGGTCTAAATTATTTTGAACATATTGCAATGAAGTTTCCAGGAAGCTAATTAGCATCCACCAGGAAACATGCCAACTTTTAAGTCAAGGTCAATGAAGATTTTAAGAGCAGAGAAATATTTGTAAAACATTTACCAGCTACAAGTCTACATCTCAACAGTCACTCTCTGATCATTTTCATTATCATCAATTGCATTGATTTCAATTCCTTCTTCATCTTCTTCTTCTAATACTTGTCAATTCAACTTCAAGCACGGTGTTTTAATCAGTTTCAGAGGTGAGGAGACCCGCTACAATATCACCAGCCATCTTCGCAAAGCTTTGCGTGACAAATAAATCCAGACTTGCATCGATGAAAAACTCAACAGAGGTGATAAAATCTCCACATCTCTTCTCAGAGCAGGGCAACATACAGGGCAATGTACAGTTTTCAATTATTATTATTTTCTTTTTGAAAAAGTCTTCAATTATTACAAGTCTAAAAGTAAACAAAATAAGTCCACAAAACAATTATTGCTTTGAGGATTCTAGTTTTGTTGTCCGAAGTGGGTTCCTGTAAGTGCAATTTTGTCCCCAAATCTGGAAACATTTTGGCACATAACCTTGCTTCGCAACCCTTCTCCTCGGTGCAGGAGAGTTGTTGGCCGGACTTCAGCCATGCCGATGTTTTGGTTCCTTTGTAATGTTGTTACCATCATAAATAAAAATAAAAATAAAAAAAATAAAAAATAAAAAAATAAAAATAAAAAATTATTGCTCTGGGTGCCCTGTTTTCAAAGTGAAAGGGTCCACAAAAAAGTAACTCAAAAATATATCAACAAACTAATTTTAATTGGAATGAAGTTTCCAGGAATTTTAATTTTAATAAGAAGGAAACTACTTAGGCTACTTTTATCCAGGAAACAAGCCAAACTATAAGTGTGTTTAGTATGGAATTTGTAGGAATCAAAATGTTTTTTTTTTTTGTTTTGTTTTTTTAATGACAGAAGCAGTTTTAAGATTTTTTTTTTTGTTGTTTGACAAATTTTAAAAAGTGCTTTTTTAATCATAAAAAAAAAACTATTTTGTGTCTACTTAGATAAGCTCAAATTTTGGACTTCTTTTAAGAAGCTCATTTTGAGGTTTTTTCGTTTTTTTTTTTTTTTTTTTTTTTTTTGTTTTTTTAATAAATAAATATACATCATCAATACTAAACTTTATACGTCTTAAATATTCTATCACATACCCACCCCTTTCATTGCAAAACTCTATTTTATTTAAATACTTTTTGTACAGTTAAAATGGAGAAAGTCTTGGGTGCAGCGTGATGCACAGTGCATCCGATGCACCCAAGTTTTAGCCATTAAAATGTATTAAATAATACAACTATGTTTGGATATCCAATTTGGACGTCTGGCATTACTCTAATTAAAAGTTTTGTTTCTTACGAATTTTGATCACAACACAAAAAAATAATTTATGAAATAAAAATATAAAATTATAAATATTTAGTTTTTTAATTATTTATAATATTATTTTTTATTATTTTTAAAATTTTAGTATAACAAATATATATTTGGAAACATTTTTGTTTTAAAAATTTTGTTAGGTTTTTTATAAAAATTTAATACAATGTAATATTGATATGCACCCAATACCTTCCATTCTAATCCAATACTATATAATACAGTACCATGTATCAATCAAGGGGGGGCTTTTGTCACACTAGACGGTCCCGGTAATCGAGGAATGACAGGCTTTAAAAAAGCAAAAGAAAAAAAGTTGTTGAAGTTTTTATTTGTTATTTGTTATTGAGTTGGTCTTGCAAGTCACTTAATTATCTGTGTTGTTCTCATCTTCATGCTCGTAGCTGATCGACCGACCGGAGATTTTGCAGAGTTTGTAAAGAAAGCAAGGTGATGATGATAAGCTGCTTTTCTTATTACATAAATTCTCTATATATTTGTGTGTTGCTCCTCACATCTTCATCCTCTGTCACAGGTTATCGTCCACCAGGGATTTTGCAGAGTTTTTGAAAAAAAAAAGAAGGTATTTTTGTGTTTTGCTTTTGCTCTTATTTATGTATTTATAAAAAATTATTATGTTTAGATCGACGAAACAAATTTCAATTGTTTTTTTTTTTTTTTTTACTGAAAATTCTAATTGCTTATTAAGGTTTCTTTTTTTTTTTTTTCCCCAAAACTTGTAAGCTGTAGCATACAAACCATTGTTTATGCTCACTGCTTTGTGACATGAGTTTCATACAAATGTTCTTCTCACGTTAAACAAACAAATTTAAAGACGTACGGTAGAGCTTTTTTTTTATTATTTTGTTTCTACTTACTTCCATATTTAAATCTCCACCGTCAATTCTCTAAAAAATTAATAATAAAAAAAAGAAGAGAGAGAATGGATCTAGTAGAACCAGATCTCCACCGTTAATCTCATTTGATTTTTTTTTTTTCTATATTTTCATATATATATATATATATATATATATTTAAATAATATGTAAATTTGAGGTTTTTTTTTAAAGGGGAAACTAGAACCTTACTTTTATATTTAATTGGATTTTGACTTTTGAGAGATCTATTTAATTGGATATTCACGTATAGATGGCTTTGTGACATTAGTTTCTACAAATGTTCTTCTCACGATAAACAAACAAATTTTTATAGTATCTTGTAGAGCTTTTTATTTAATTTTTATTTATTTATTTTTTACTTACTTCCTTATTTAATTGAATCTCCACCGTCAATTCTCTAAAAAGTTAAAAAAAGAAAAAAGAAAAATGAGAGAGAATTGATCTTGGAGAACCAGATCTCCACCGTTCATCTTTTTATTATTATTATTATTATTATTTTCTAGATTTTCATATATATATTTTGAAATAATACCTAAATTTGTTTTTTTTTAAAGAGAGGAAGGGAAAACTCGAGCCTTACTTTTCTATTTAATTGGATATTCATGAAGGATGGTTTTGAGAGATCCATTTAATTAATTTTTTTTTTCAGTTTTTTTTTTTAATTTATCATTTTTTTTAAAAAAATTTGAAAAATAAAAATTTAATCCATAATCATATGGGGCTTTTTTTTTTTTTTCTTTTTGACAGAAATAATTAATAGTTAATTTTGACGACTTTAACTACCAAGAAGAGATGTCATTTTTGATTAATGGTAAAGTTATTTTTAATTGTTAAAGAGCAAACCTCAGATAGCAAACCTTTGGGCGCAAACTTGCTCACTTCTTTGTTACTTGAGTTTCATAGAATTTTTTTTTATCATGAGCCTACACTTTGAGTATATAAATACACATTATTACACTTTTACCATGTGTATTATTATGATTGAAGTTATGTTGCAGACAGAAGTGTAATGATTTGTATTAGTATACTAAAAGTTATGTGTTCATAAGAAAATTGGAGTTTCATACAAATGTTCTTCTCATGAAAATACATAACCCGTTTACTTAAGTTACAGGAGCCAAAAACTTATATATAAGTTTATGATCTACAAAATTGAGGTTGTGGGTTTGAGTCGTATCTTATCTCCATAATTTTGAATTAATTTTAATAGTTAAAATTCCACACACTAGTTTGCAAATTTGATCGATTCCAAACCCAAGAATCGATGTCAATCTTATATTTTACTAGTTAGGGACGCTAGAGACATTTTAAACCCACTTTTCTCAAATCACTCCCATTTAATGAGATGACATGTGACAACATTAATTTAGGCATATCAAACTTGCAACCATTATAAATGATTTATTTTTCATTTTTGTTACGATGCAAACAAACATCTAACTTTCTAAATTGTCCTTTCTTCTTAACTTTAATAAATTGTTATTTAATACTTCAATTGATTTGATTTCTTAATTGAACTATTTTGATTTTAAATTAATTGCAATTTCGTTCTTGTCTTACTTTGATTCCAAATTTTGATAGTGAAAATAAAGAAATAGAGTGGGACCCAGCAATTTTTTATGTCACATAGTTCTTCATGCTCATGGACTATCAGAAATGATTAATTTCAAGATCATTCTCCTCCATCCGGTATGATTAATCATAATCCTTGAACTTCATTATCTTATTATTATTATTATTATTATTATTTGTTAAGTTCACTTCTCATTGTATTTAAGGTCATGTTTGTTGTTCTGTATTGTATTGTATTATACAATTGAAATGTACTTAAATAATACGATATTGAGTTTGTGCACTGTGTTTGTGCAAACACAATATTGTATTATTTAAGTACATTTTAATTACTTAATACAGTAAATACCGTATTAGTTAATACATAATATTTAGTGTTATTATGTTATATTGTATTAGAAACACTTTTCTTTTCTCTTTATTCTCAGTAAACATGGAATATTGATGAAAATACATGTTATGATATATATATATATATTTTTTTATAATTTCAAAATTACATTGGAAATATTTATTTTATTTATAAAAATATTATTTATTTAAATTTTTGTATCAATAAAAATAAATATTTATTGATTTTTTTTATATAAAATTATTTATTGATTTATTCATGGTTAGAATATTTAAAATGAACTATTAACTTTTTATAATCCATGTATATATATGGTCCAAAAAACGGGCTATTCGACGGTTGGTGCCCGCTGAACACACGAACTGCCGATTCCACTGGAATCATTCGATGGTTCCCAACTACCGAATATACTAGAGGAAATCGGCGGTTCCCAACCGCCGAATCCACTAGAGGAAAACGGCGGTCACCAACCATTGAATTCCATGTTTCATGGAAAAAACAAGAGAATAAGATGCCTTCTCAAGCGGTTGATCATCGCGCAAAACAAGTACACAATTGTGCACGTACGGACGCTTCCGATCACACAAACGGAAACGAATTACACCACACTTAGAGTTAAAAATGAAGTGCAAGTGTGTTTGTGTAATGAATGCACAACACAAAGAAGAAAGAGCATAATGTGTGAGAAAACTAAAATGCATGAGTGTGTGTGCAACTAGATCTCTTCAAAGAGTCAAAAATAAGTGTTATACATTTGGAGTGCTCTTGAACTTGAGGTTTTGGGGAAGCCATTGAAGCTTGATCACGAATAATGAAGAACCTAATATACCCTTACACAATAAACCCCAATGTGGTTTGTTAACGAAATAAGCCAATCAAAAAATGATGAACCTACAATCTCCCCATTTGGCTATTTCGTGACAAAACCACTACTCATAATAAATCCTCACAAAAAAACAAACTAATGGTCAAAAAATGTTATTCTACAATGCATAGAGATACCTAAAACTAGATTTTCAAGTCTTTAATCTCTTGTGGAATAGCCAACCTCTACAAACAATAGTAACTACACTTTCCAAGACAAGTGTATGTGAAGTGATGAAAAAGAAAGCTCAAATATAAAAACAAAGCATTTGCATTTAAGTATAGCAATATGAACCTCAAGGTAAAATTCTCCCACAATAGACAACATACCTAAAACTCCCTTATCTATCACAATACTCACAATACTACTTTCCATTTTTGTCATGAGATTGGCAAATGAGCATCCTCAACCGGGTTGCTTTAATAAAGAGAGTTATTAGCACAAATGATATTTGTATAATCATATACAAGAATTTTATGTAACTTAAATAATTGAGAGAGAATCAAGGAGATTTATTTTAAAAAGAATGTGTGAAGTTGTTGCTTTGGATGCAAGACATATAACATCAAGGTTCAAGCCTTGGTATTTGGAAAAGCAAACATCAAAAAAATTTCCATAAGAATTCAAACCAATTTGTACCCTTTGTCATAAGTAAACAAGATATAGTTTCCAAAAATTTTGCAACACACAAACAACTATGTCAATCCTTAAAGGTAAACCAAGACATATATCAAGAGATCTTATTAGATTTTTCCGGATGAGGTATTCGTATGATAGTAGTCTTGTTTATACCATTAAGAAGAGAAACAAGACTAAATTGAATGAAACATCCTTATTGATTGAATGGATACAAGATCCTTATTGAGTTTACTCTTATCAATTGCTTACACACACATTTGCATTCAAGTTTGAGCAATCGAAGATATCATGCATATCAATTCAAGTATGTCAAAATCAAGTTCACATGTCATGGAGATAAATTATAGGTCATTCAAGTGTATTTTTCAATCAATTCTCCTAGTACAAAAATACATTATTGAACATTAAAGTGACATAGATTACAAACGAAGTAATGGTGCACACTTATTGAATAAAAATACCATATAAAAATATATGTACAACCAAGTTTCTGAAGCAATTAATGAAGAAGTATAAAGTTGATCAAATCTTTGCATGTTACAAGAACGCAAGTTTGCTCTCTTTGCTTGAGCTTCCCTCATGTGGTCAAATCCAAACCAAATCAAGGCATAAGACAAATCCCAATAGACCCACTAAGTGCTTTAAACCTAGTTGCATCTAAGGGTATTGTAAATAAGTCTGTTAATTGATCATTTGTACCTACATGCTCAAGTACTATGCTTTTGTTCTCAACTAGTTCCCTAATGAAATGATGTCGGATGTCAATATATTTTGTTATAGAATGTTTCATCGGATTTTTTGAAACGTTAATGGCACTCATGTTATCACAATAAAGGGTTAGAGTACATTGATCAAAGCTGTAGTCCACAAGCATTTGCTTCATCTAAAAGAGTTGTGTACAAGCACTCCCAACTGCTATGTATTCGGCCTCAACCGTAGACAAGGAAATTGAATTTTGCTTCTTGTAAAGCCATGACACCAAGTTGTTTCCTAGGAAGAAGCAATCGCCCGATATACTATTCCTATCATCACAATTTTTTTCCCAATCTGCATCACTAAGCCAACTGAGCTAGCATTAGTGTCAAATGAGTATCAAATCCTGTAGTTGGATGTCCCATTCATATATCGAATGATTCTCTTAACCATGGAGAGATGGGAATCCTGATGTGTAAAATCGTGTTATAAAAACCTAACTCGCAAGTGCACGAATCGTGAGATAAGTATAACAACAAGTAGCCATGAGAAAAAGTGATTTGTTGACTAGAACTAATTCTAATTAAAGCTAAGCAATTAAAAGTAACCAAGAGATTTTGTTTGATGATTGAGTGGATTAAAACTAATTTAAACTAAGAAAGCAAGTAAGAAGAATATGTGAATGTGATCAAGAGGGGAGAGAACTAGGTCATTAATGATCCCCAATTATGAGTACTTAATGTATGGAATTAACTTGTAAGAAATTCAATCAATTCAAGGGTTCATTCTTTATCTTTAATTACGACTATTACCGTACGATCGTGGGATGAGTCACGTGTTCCTAACCATTATCCACCCTTTGATCTATGGTATGAACAATAATCGAAAACCCATTAAGTATAAGAATAAAGAATTGAAATTTAAACTTTGCCTTGATCTATGCTAAAGATAGATTTTATTTATTCAAGTGAGCATTAATCAGGATTAGGATTGATCTATTCTCTAACCCTAATTCTCAGACAATCTTGACCCTAAATTCATGCCAAATCATCATTCACTCTTTGATCTATGGTGTGAATAAAGATTGAAAATAATGAGGAATCAAATACTTAAGCACAATGAACAAATCAAGAATTTAATCGATGAAAGAATAATTAATCCATACACGAGCACTTCACAAAAGGTTCACATTGATTCCTGAGTTATGAGATTAGTTACACATGAAAAGTTTAAAAGAAGAGGAGAAAGAGTAACCCATGAGTGTCTTCTTCAAGCTTCCAAGGGCAAAAATGGTGATGGTGTGATGAGGGACGGCCCCTTTGGTGGCTTGGGACCTCCCTTGGCAGCTGTCCCAGTTGGTGTCCGGATGGTCTCCAGAAATTAGGGTTTAAAGGGGGTTTAAATAGGTATAAATGCAAGACCATGTCCTTAAACAACAAGGAAATTAATTCCCCTTTAGAACTCTTACCTTATTAGGATTCTATTTCTTTCCTAATCCATCCAAAATTGATTACTTATTGAAGGATGATAAGGATTAGATGTCTACTTGCTTCCAAATACTCTCACACATATCTAAGAAGGTAATATTTCCCGTTCTGACAACTAGCGAAACAAATCCTAAAAGTATTTGCGAATTATGACTTACTAACATGACCTTCAGGTACTAAAACGGACATAACTTCTTCTAAAACATTCGGATCAACAAGCCATAAATTGGGTTGGAAACTAGACTTCCGGGGCTTCAAATACATAGGTGGTAGGACACACAATTCAATCAGAGCTGAAAGATATGGGCTTCACAATATTGATGTTCTGCACTATCTCGAGGTACCGCTGTGAGTACCGCTTTGAAAGCCAAAGCGGTCATCACAACGGTCTTTACTGTTATTAAGAGGGCTTTGAGTGCCGCTATGGAAATTCACAGCGGTCTTTCATGGTGGTCAATGGCAAATTGCATAAACATCCCTTGAATCTTCCAAAATCACCTTTTCCTTTGAAATGCTTCAAATACATCATTTGGATCCAAAATCCTGAAAATGCTCAAACACACAAATTAAATATCTAAATGACTCGAGAAACAAGCAATTGATTGGAGGAATGTGGATCAAAAACATATACAATAAATGACCGATCAAATACCCCAAATCTTATCTTTTGCTCGTCCTCGAGAAAAACTAGAATAAAAACAAAACCTAAAAACCTAAAAACAAAAATTTTAAACTAAGTTACTTTCGTATGGAACACAATAGCATTGAGCGTATGCTACAAACGTTTAAACCTCTAGGTGTTCCTAGTAGGAGTTTTATCTCCTGATGGTTTACAGCAATGCTACCCACAAACATATTTCTGCGAAGAACCAAATAATCAAGATACAGACTCACATGTACCATTCAAAGCCAATGCATGCTAGAGACAATAAGTAAAGACTAAAATTAAGTCACAAAACTGAATGCATTGCTAGTTTGAATGAAAAGCTCATACTCAAGACACTCTAGCTTCAAAAACGCATCGTCAAACATCATAGGTATAATTCGCCTCGACTCTAATTCTCACAAGATATCGCTCATTAATTTCACACAAAACTTAGGCAAATTCACTCATCAAGCATATGCAAATGGAATTTATGCACAAGAAATTTCAAGTATTATCGCATAAGAATATATCATTGAAAGAACGCTTGATTTGTATGCAAAGGATCTCATGAAAAGAATCAAACATTAAGAACAAGATAAAGCACATGTTTACCTTACTCTCTTGTTAGCATCTCCAAAAGATCATTTAGGTCTTTTCTTTGGTTGTAACAGGGCCATTGGGTGAAGGTTAAGAAAGAACGGAAAATTGGAATTCAAAAACCTAGGATCATACCATGAGAGTCTTCCATTACCTTTTTGGCTTCGCACAAGTCTCTTGGTCTCCTTTATAAGTGGGATGATGCCACTTACTATTGTCCAATTCTTCAAAATTCACCTTTCTTTCTTTGTCAAACTTCTTTTAAGTAGATACAAGCTTTGTAATCTTAATTGAATTTATTGTACTCATTAACATTCTACTATTTTTATTTTTATTAATACAACAATTTTTCAATACATTTCTTTTTGACACCACTTTGGTGTTTGTCTTCTTGCTTTTTCCTTGGTTGAAATTTCCCTTAAGTAGTAGTGAAATATACCTAGAGGGGGGGTGAATAGGTATAGGCTCCAAATTCTCCCAATTAAAAATTAATGCGGAATATATCAATGAAAATGCACACTTGATTAAATTTGACAAATTAATTGATTTCACTTATACAAGAGTTAATCAATTTACAAGATATGCAATCAATGAAAGAAATGGAAGATAAAGAAAAGTAAAAGCAAAAAAATGAACACAAGTGTTTTAACGTGGTAAAACCTCAAAGAGGAAACATCTACGGGTTGATACCATAACCACCGGCGAAGCAATCCACTATGTGAAAAAGGACTTACACACTCAAGCTATCACTCATGATATCCGCTCAAGCTATCAACTCCTAATCTACCCTCGGGCTAGTGAATCACCAAGCCTACTTCCTATCCGAGATGTATCCCACACCTCTAGAAAGCAACTTCCTATCCAAGACGCTCACGTCTCTAGGAAGATTTCTTGCTTGCCTATTCGGATCCTCTCGACCCTAGACAAGACTCCCTTGCTTGATTATCCGAGTCCTCCCGATTCTAATCAAGTCTTTCTTGCTCTATCTACAAAGCTTCACTCACTTTGCTAGAGACTTCAACCTAATGTAAGGCTATGATCTAAAGTGATGCAAATGATGCAAACACAATCAAATTAAGCTAGATGATTAATCAAGCAAAATGTACATGTTCAATGATAGTCTAGAATATGATTTCAACACACAATCACAAAATTATCTAGAAATCAAGACATGCAAATCAATAAGAACAAAGGTATGAATATTCAATTAATCACACTAAAAACCTAGTTCTTAGATCAAGAAATAGAACCTAGAAAATAATATGAGATACATCATATAATCAATTTCTAGAATCAATTTCACACACAATCAAGTTTAGCACATATATGTTCAAAACAAATCACAAAGCTAAATCTCAATTAAAAAATGATCAAACAACCCTAGCAAGTGATCTAACATACTTCTCAACAAATTCCATCAATCAAATAGTAAGAATCAAAAGATGATCAAAGATGAAATTGAAAAAGAAGAAGTTGTAACAAACATACTGACCACGGACTGAAATTGGACCAGCTGAGAAAAATGGCGAAGTCAGTTGTGGAAATGCTTGGGGTTTGTAGCTCTCTTCGAGGCCAACAATTTTGGTTTTTGAATCGAATGATTTCGAGTTCGTATGAGAGAGATATGATCAAAATAAGAAAACCAAAAATGTAGAATTCTGCAGAAATTTTCTCAAGTGTTCTACAAAATTCAACAAAGTGTGGAGGGAAGGAGATGAGTTTAAAAGGAAGAGAGAGAGAGATTTTAGGAGCGAATCGGAGCATGCCACGTCACCTCCCCATGGGGGGCGCGTGGCCCACACGGGAGTAGAGGGCTCCCCTGGCCGTGGGGCCCACGGCCTCCCACACGGGCAGGCCTTGTGGCCACACGTGCTCCCGACTTCTCTTGCGCGCTCCTTCGGCTCTTCAGCCCATATCTTGGGCATCCAACCTCCGATTTTGAATCTGTTTTCGGATTACGAACCGTGACTCCCTCACGCACGACTACAACTACACAACTTTGAAAAATGGTTGAGAGATCATCTCGGAATCCGATGATGAAGTCAACACAACAAATGAGAACGAAAAGTAGCATAGTCAACTTGTTTGGACTCGAAACCTTATGAATGAGTAACCGAAACGAACGGAACTCAATAAGGCATTAAATGAGAACATGTTCAAGTCCTAAACACAAAATACACAAACAAATAAACACATATTCACACAAGCATGCCATATCAAAGAGATAGTCACAAAACATGCAATTTCACAATGTTTGTCAATACAAGATCAATGCATGAGCATACTATGAAGTGTGTGAATGTGTTATACCAAATGTTTGAACCACGATGCAGGGACACACATGTATGAATTGTGTGTGTGTGCGCTAACGCCTTGCAAGAGGATAGAAGTCAAGATTTACCTTTGACGTTTTTCACCTCTTAAAGACGACTTTTGCACTAGATGTTGCTCTTCACTTTTTAAGCTTCCTTTCTTCAAATAATGTCCTAAGCAACAACTAATACAAACATAGAGTGTTTTGCAATGGAAATTAAGCTAATACAAATCATAAACCTTACATTGGTATATGCACATTATGAGTCACCCATTTCGAACTCCCTTCAATCATCTTTATCACCTCCTCTATATGATCCTAAGCTATAAGGTATGACTAAATTATGGTTTATTGGGGTTAAGTTAATGTGGATGATGAAAGAAAAAGGCTCATTGTGTTTGGCTTCAAACAGGGCTATGGAGCACACACATAAGGTAGGAAATATTTAAAGCATTTTTAAGTGAGTTCAAGCGCACACTGCCTATATCACTTCTAAAGGTTCAACCAAATCACGAGCAAAGTCCACATGTGATATCTTTTTTATGAGAATTGTTCTTTAATGCTCAATGTACAACCTATAGAGATCGAATCTAACGCTAAGAACCTACTGAGTGTTTAAAGAGTGGAAACAATTAATCCCTCATCTCATGTCATTTATGTATGCTTGTTGGCTTAGTGAACTCACAAGGGTAGTCTACACTATTAATCATGACTATCCAACTAAGCATCATATCCAATATCACATCAAGAGCATATCATAAGTTTTGAAAAATGCAATGCACTACTCTAAGTGGCAAGAAGTTAGTTTAAACTTAGTGAATAAAACATATATTACGGCTCTTAAAGTACACAAAAGAAGCATCTCAACATGGAAGACAAAAATTCCTAAACTGGTGACTTTTGAAATTGATCTACGTCTGTTCGTTAATGCATATCTCTCAAATAACTCAACCAAAGTTAACCAAATTTTAGCACAAGATAATAGACATGCAAACTCACATTTCTCATTTAGAAAACATTTCAAAATTCATATCAAAAAAGTGAGAAACCAGACGTCAAAAAAACATTTATGTGCAGAATTTCACAAACAGGGCATCGTCCATGACCTTTGGTCGAAGAAATAATCATAACTTTTAAACCACCGCTCAAATATTTATGTTCTTTATACCGTTGGATTCGTATCGAAAAAAAGAAGAACCTTACGTGGACGGAAAAATTTATTTCCTCACCAATCAATACTGTTTTAACAAAACATTTGTCTCAAAAATTTTCAAAACAGGTCACTTTTTTCGTAGATTTGTCAAAGAATAAAACAAACACAAATTCACACCCCTAAATCTAATCTAAACATTGTCCTTAATGTTTGTATGACATTAAAAGCATGGACAAAGAATAAACAAAAAGTATAGAAGGTAAGAACTCGAAACACAAAAACTAAAGAAAGAAAACTAAAAACTAAAAACTAAAACATAAATTAAAACGAAATTACCTAGGTGGGTTGCCTCCCACCAAGCACTTTATTTACCGTCTTGGCAAGACGGATGCAAGGACGACTTAACCAAACTCCAATGTCTCGAATTTGCGCCTATATGTGATTAGGTCTTGGAAGAAATTTTCATGCCCAGGTATGTTCCTACACACCATAAGCAAAAACAAGTAAATGTTTACTATAAAGTGTGGTGAAATAAGTTCAGAAAACCAATTATTCCATTTGCTTTTGTGTCGGCGGCTCAGAAAAGTATTGGGAGGGACATAAGACTTGAGTTCCTTGTAAAGGAGCGGTTCCTCGAAAGTTACATCTTTCGCTTCCTTTACTTTTTCTTCCATCTCCTCTTTTTCTACTTCTCCACCGTTCAAAGGGAAAGTGGCAACATCTTCTTGCTCCGGTTGGCTCGGGAGAGTAATGGGAGAGACATAAGGCTTGAGGTCCTTGTATAGGAGCGGTGCCTCGAAAGGTACATCATCCGCTTCCTTTGCTTCATCTTTCGTCTCCTCCTCCTCTACATCTTCACGTGCAACACTAGAAAAATCATTAGAAAGTTCATGACTCACTATGGTATCAACAATCTCACCATATAAAGGGATGGTGGCATCTTCTTCTTACTCCGCTTGGCTTGGGAACTCTTCATGCATTTGATTTTGCCTTGCTTCAATGATATTTGCAATGTGCACTCCACTTCTTCTCACCGAAGCTTCTATATCTTGACAAATTTGATTGTTGTGCTCCATACTAGCCTGATTGCTTTGTTGCATTTGTTGCACCTCTCGAGTATTTTGTTGCATCTCTCGAGTATTTTGTTGCATTGCTTGAGTAAAATTGTTCATAGTATCTTCAAGTGATTGTGAGATCGGCTGCTCATAGGTATTGACTTCATTGTAGCTCTATGAGAAGTCTTGATGATTCCTCCACTCCGAGTTGTAGGTATTGTCGTATGTTTCATAACTCGATCACTAATTGTAGGAGTTTCCATATGGTTCATTGACAGGCCACGGAGGGTAGGAATTCATCGCTTGGTCTAGTTCTTTTGAACGACAGCTCCATATATAATGCCTAACCATTCCACAGTACACGCAAACCACAACTCTTTCTTCACTTTCCTCATAATAAGCGTGTTGCCCATAGAAGTCCATTGTTCCTGAAAAGAAAGAAAAGAAAAAGAAAACAAAATCTAAAAGCCAAAAAAAAAAAAAAAAAAAAAAAAAAAAAAAACTGAAATTATTAACTAAAACTAAAACTAGAAATAACCAATAAATTCAACTAGTCTCTGGCAGCGGCGCCAAAAACTTAATGTGTAAAATCGTGTTATAAAAACCTAACTCGCAAGTACACAAATCGTGAGATAAGTATAGTGACAATTAGAGATCTTTCCTATGAGGAAAAGTGATTTATTGACTAAAACTAATTCTAATTAAAGCTAAACAATTAAAAGTAACCAAGAGATTTTGTTTGATGATTGAGTGGATTAAAACTAATTTAAACTAAGAAAGCAAGTAACAAAAATATGTGAATGTGATCAAGAGGGGAGAGAACTAGGTCATCAATGATTGCTAATTATGAGTACTCATTGTATGGAATTAACTTGTAAGAAATTCAATCAATACAAGATTTCATTCTTTATCTTTAATACGACTGTTACCATATGACCGCGAGATGAGTCACGTGTTCCCAACCATTATCCACCCATTTGATCTATTGTGTGAACAATAATCGAAAACCCTTTAAGTACAAGAATAAAGAACCGAAATATAAACTTTGCTTTGATCTATGCTAAAGATATATTTTATATATTCAAGTGAGCATTAATCAGGATTAGGATTTGATCTATTCTCTAACCCTAATTCTCAGATAATCTTGACCCTATATTCATGCCAAATCATCATTCACCCTTTAATCTATGGTGTGAATAAAGATTGAAAATAATGAGGAATCAAATAGTTAAGCACAATGAACAAATCAAGAATTTAATCGATGAAAAAAATAATTAATCCATACATGAGCACTTCACAAAAGGTTCACATTGATTCCCTTTTTATGGGATTAATTACACATGAAAAGATTAAAATAAGAGGAGAAAGAGTTGATAAAACCCATGAGTGTCTTCTTCAAGCTTCCAAGGGCAAAAATGGTGATGGTGTGATGAGGGACGACCCCCTTGGTGGCTTGGGACCTCTCTTGGCAGCTGTCCCGGCTGGTGTCCGGATGATCTCCTGAAATTAAGGTTCAAAGGGGGTTTAAATAGGTGTAGATATAAGGCTATGTCCTTAAACAATAAGGAAATCAATTTCCCTTTAGAACTCTACCTTTTTGGGATTCTATTTTCTTTCCTAATCCATCCAAAATTGATTACTTATTGAAGAAAGATAAGGAATAAATGTCTACTTGCTTCCAAATACTCTCACACATATCCAAGAAGGTAATATTTCCCGTTCCGACAACTAGCGAAACAAATTCTGAAAGTATTCACGGATTTTATGACTGACTAATCTGACCTTTAGGTACTAAAACAAACATAACTTCTTCTACAAAATTTGGATCGACGAGCCATAAATTGGGTTGGAAACTAGACTTTCGGGGCTTCAAATCCATAAGTGGTAGGACACACAATTCAATTGGAGCTGAGAGATATGGGCCTTGCAATATTGATGTTCTGCATTGTGTCGGGCTACCACTATGAGTACCACTCTGAAAGCCAGAGCGGTCTTCACTGCTATTTAGAGCGCTTTGAGTGCCGCTGTGGAAATTCACAGCGGTCTTTTATGGTGGTCAATGGCAAATTGCATAAACGTCCCTTTAATCTTCCAAAATCACATTTTCTCCTCTGAAATACTTCAAATACATCATTTGGATCCAAAATCCTAAAAATACTCAACACACAAATTAAATATCTAAATGACTCGAGAAACAAGAAATTGATTGGAGGAATAAGGATAATAAACATATACAATAAATGACCGATCAAATCCTTGGGATCCGTTTGGTACCTAGGGCACATACCCATACTAAAAACTATATCGGGCCTACTTGCGGTCAAGTAAAGCATGCTACTTATCATACCATGATATAGACTTTGGTCCACACGCTTGCCACTAACATTCTTGCTTAGTTTCATGGTGGTACTCATGGGTGTGTTACAATGTTTGACATTCTCAAGGGCAAACTTCTTCACTAGGTTATTTGTATATTTGGCTTGAGAAATAACAATCCCATCATGCATTGGCTTAATTTGCAAACCTAGGAAGTAAGTAAGCTCACCAACCAAGCTCACCAACCAAGCTCATCTCAAACTCATAAGACATGACATCAACAAATTGTTGGACTTTGGATTTTTTGATGGAGCCAAAGACAATATCATCAACATAAATTTGAGCTATAAAAAGCTCATCATTGTTGCTCTTGATGAAAAGAGTGTTGTCAACACTACCCCTAGAGTAGTCATTGTTGACAAAGAATTGAGTGAGATGCTCATACTATGCCCCCGGAGCTTGTTTAAACTCATATAAAGCATTCTTGAGGCGATAAACATGATTGGGGTGGTGTGGATCCACAAACCCCTTGGGTTACTCAACAAACACTTTCCTTTGCATGATGACACCTCATTATTTGCATGCTAACTTGCCATGTTATGTGCATTTTCCACATGAGAGAGAGGAAAACACCTTTTCCATCTTCTAGAATGGATTGGTCCAAGCCATAAAAAAATGGCTTTATATTCCAACAATCTCCCACTTAAAGTCATTTTTCTCAATCCTTCCATTCTATTTACACTCCATGCGGCATACATTTCTGCTAGGCCATTGGAGGTGATCCTCTACAACATAATGCCACATCTGAGGTTCCTTTGATGTAAGTAAGAACCCTTTACATTAATCATATACTCTCTACCAAACTTTGCCATGTACCGATTAACCACTCCCATTCATTGTGTACTGTCTGGTCTTGTACAAACCATTGTGAACATTAAATTTCCCACTACTGATGCATATCGTACTCGAGACAATCTTATCCTCTTTGCTTCATTGTTAGGACTCATTCCTGAGGATAATTTGACAGGAAACGGGGTACAAATTGGCTTACAAAAAGAGTGTTGTCAACACTACCCATAGAGTAATCATTGTCGAGAACGAATTGAGTGAGATGCTCATTCCATGCCCCCGGAGCTTGTTTAAACCCATATAAAGCCTTATTGAGGCGATAAACATGATTGGGGTGGTGTAGATCCACAAACCCCTTGGGTTGCTCAATAAACACATTCCTTTGCATGATAACACCTCATTGTTTGCATGCTAACTTGTCACATGAGATGAAGTCTCATGTGCATTTTCCACATGAGAGAGAGGAAAACACCTTTTCCATCTTCTAGAATGGATTGGTCCAAGCCATAAAAAATGGCTTTATATTCCAACAATCTCCCACTTGAAGTCATTTTTCTCAATCCTTCCATCCTATTTACACTCCATGCAGCATACATTTCCGTTAGGCCATTGGAGGTAATCCTCTACAACATAATGCCGCATCTGAGGTTCCTCTGATGTAAGTAAGAACCCTCTCCACATTAATCATATGCTCTCTACCAAACTTCGCCATGTACCGATTAACCACTCCCATTCATTGTGTAATGTCCGGTCTTGTACAAACCATTGCGAACATTAAACTTCCCACTGCCGATGCATACTGTACTCGAGACATTCTTATCCTCTCTGTTTCATTTCCAGGACTCATTCCTGAGGATAATTTGACAGGAAAAAGGGTAGAAATTGGCTTACAATCTTGCATGTTACATCCCAAGAATCTTGTTTGTCGGTCCCATATCCTTATATAAAACTCCCTAGACAACTATGCTTTTAATTCTTAGACTCGATCTTTGTTCTGGCCTACTACCGACATGTCGTTCGTGTACAACAACAATATAATGAAGTCATCATTATCCTTAAACCTCTTATAGTAAGTACAATGGTCTGAACCGAGTCTATTGTACCCAAGGCTAATCATGAAGGATTCAAATCTCTTTGTACCAATACCTCGGCGTATGTTTGAAGTTGTACAGAGATTTGGTCAACCTGCAAACCAAGTTCTCCTTGCCTTTTTCAGTAAAACCTCATGGTTTAAGCATATAGATTTTTTCTTCAAGCTCTCCATGAAGAAAACCAGTTTTCACATCTAATTGCTCTAACTTAAGGTCAAATGTAGCACACATAACTAGGATCACTCTGATGGTTATAAGTCAAACCAACTAGGAAAATATCGTTTTAAAGTCAATACATTCTTTTTAAGCATATACATTCACCACCAATCTTGCACGATAGCACTCCACTTGGTCATTGTCATCCCATTTGATCTTATAGACCTACTTATTATCGATGGCTTTCCTTCCATGTGGTAACGGTACAAGTTCCCAAGTCTTGTTTTGTAGAGCTTTAATTTCTTCATGTATTACTGTCATCCATAAAGATACATCTAGGCTAGTTATAGCTTCATGGAAAGTTGATGGTTCTTCATCCTTCGTTAAAAGACAGTATGCAACGTTGCTCTCAATAACATACTACGAGCTCCAAATCGGCAATTTCTTCTCACGAGTTGATTGTTAAACTTTTGAATCCACGGACTCGATTGGTTCTCATTCCTCGTGCCATGGTGTTGGTTCAGAAGAATCTGAATCTTCTTGTTTCAGATCGTTTTCCATATGAACAATAGTAGTCTCTCAATTATTCTTCAAAGTGCTATCATCTCCTTTTCCATGTATGTGATCTTCTACAAAGATCACATCCCTATTGACGATAACCTTGTGAGTAGTGGGATCTTACAGGCAATACCCATTTGCTCTGTTAGCATACCCTAAGAATATACATCTTCTGGATTTCGAATCCAACTTTGCTCTTTCATGGGCATTGTACATCACGTACACAAGACATCCAAATGCATGTAAAGTAGAGTAATCAACTTGCTTACTAGCCCACATCTCTATTGCCATCAACGGAGACCGATTTATCACATAACAAGCGGTTCTGGCTGCTTCAGCCTAAAATGACTTTGTTAGACCCGTGGTCCTCATCATAGCTCTAATTCTTTCTGCTTGAGTTGTGTTCATCCGCTCTGTCACTTGTTGGTTGCCAAATAGGCAAACAAAAATAATGAAAACCTTGCAAGTGCACAAATCATAAACGATAGCACATCGGTTAAGCAAGGATCGTTCCCATAAAGAATTAATTGTATTGATTCTCTCTTAGTTAGTATGTAAGTTGTATGGCATCTACATAAATATGTGTATTCCAAATTATAACCTAGCATGGGCATTTACTAGATTTAATAATAGGAATCCACTAAGAACAAAGAGAAGATGAATATCACACAAACCCTAAAACATGGCATCTATTCTAGGTAATCCATGAATCAATTTCCCTTAATTAGGTCTTATTCCAATTAATTGTTGCAACCAATGATAGATTCGTATGGTGTCCGACTTGTATCCTTGCAACATAGATCCTAAAATCATGCTCCTAAGATGAACAATCAAAGAAACAAAAATAATAGAAAAACAATTCTTATGGAGAAATTGAACTCATCATATAAGAAAAATAATACTTCATTAAAACAAAACTTGTCTATATAATTGAAATCATGTCTAGGGCTTCAAGTTAGCCCTAACTAATAAGAAAATTAGCTAGAAATAAAAACTAGAAAAATAAATAAAAACATCTAATCTAAAGAAAGGTAGAAGAAAAGAATTCTGATGGAGTTTTCAATCTTCAACTCTCCACCCCCTTTCTCTTCTAGAAAACTCTTTGTATTTATAGGTGATTCTCCTTGTAGATTCCCAATTTGCTTTGTTGTAGGAAACACTCCAAGTAGGAAAGATGAATCAAATAAGGAATAAGAACCTTTTCCTAACTTGGATTTCCTCTTTGATGATTGATTCCTAATTTGAGTTTAGGAAATTTCCCAAACATGTTTTGATCTTCTGAAGTCATTAGGAATTGATTTGGAATGCTTTTGGGACAATTTTGGATCAATTCAGAGTGGAAATCTACCAAAAATACGTAACTCCGCGGTTCGGGTTGCTCCGCAGGTCATCTTGCACAAATCGTGGTCAAGGCCATGGTTGACTTTTCCACCTCTGACCTTCAGTTACTAAATTGGCTAGAATTTCTTGTAGAAAATTCGTATTGACGAATCGTAAAGTGCTTCGGAAACTAGAATTCCAGGGCTTTATGAAAATATGTAGATCTCAACCTGGTTCGATCTGAGGAGAGAGATATGGTCTTCACAAGTTGGATGTGCTGTAGAGGCATTCCTCCAAATTAAACTTTCTCTAAAAACACCTTTTTGTCATCAAACTCACTTTAAGAGCTATCTTCTCAACAATCTCAACAAACACGTTAAAATATTCAATTATACTCAAGAACATAACACAAAACATATGAATTGAGGGTCTCGAATACGAACATTTATCAACCTAACACCAATCCATTTTGATGAGGAGTTTATGTGACCATGAACTGTCTTTCAATACCTTCTTACTCAAACAGTGCAAGAAATTTGCTATCTATCTACTTTTTTCCATTATCTGTTCTCGGACACTAGATTCTCCTTCCAGGGTCAACCTCTATCACGCTTTGGAGACTTTGAACACAGGAAACACATCTCTTGGATCCGAGGGATAAATTAGGTGGTTCCTAAACATCAGAATGAATCAAGTTTAGAATGCATTTGCTTCTAGCAGTAGAATTGCTAAACTTCAACCTATACTGCTTACTTGTAACACAATGCTCTCAAAAGGGTAGATTTATCGATTTGAGCCCATGAAGAAACTTTTGGTTGGAGTGAATCTTCAAATCTTGTTATGATATATGGCGTAGTTTGTGATGACACATCATCATTGACTATTCTCTATGACAGTTGATCCAACACATGCATCATCTTCCTGCAGTGTTTCTCCTTTAAGCAGGTATAGATTCGAAGCTATCTTCTCTGCCTTCATAACTACAAGCGCGCCTCTAACAATCCTCAAGATCTCATTTTCTATATGGGTCTTACATCCAAGATTATCTATTTGTCCCAAAGACAATAGATTCTTCTTCAAGCCCTCGACATGTTGTACTTCTTGAATGGTACGAACAATACCATCATCCATCTTTATCTTGATGGTACCAATGCTAGTGATCTTCAAGGCATGATCATTACCCATAAATACAAATCCTCTAGAGTCAGGTTCATATTTATGGAACCATTCTCTTAGAAAGGTCATGTGCCAGGTAGCTATGATACCACTGTTTGGAAACCAATGAGTTTCCACTTCCGGTGTAAATTCGAAATAGAGAATAAAAATTAGAAGTTGACACAATATTTTTGTGGTAAAACCTTCAGCGTGAAGGAAACATCCACGGACAAGTGTAAAAGGATTTCACTATGAGAAAATGGCTTACAAACCTCTCTCTATAAGAAAGAGAGAACAATACAACCTCTCTCTCAGAGTATAGGGGAAACTACCTCAAGAATAACTTAAACTGGAGAAATTACAAGAGATCTTGGAATTGGAATTCAAGAGATTGGGATTGTCTTTGGTGTTGGAGTGAGTTGAGAGCATCACAAGCCTTAGTATTTATAGGCTAGTGATGTCCTCCAATGGATGACACCTAGCTCCACATGTCAACCATTCTTGCAACCTTATGTCACCTTGTGACACCTAATGCCACATCAATCCACCAATTGCCACCTTAGAGCATCTCCGATGTATTACACCAAATGTTATATCAATTTGGTGTTAAAAGAGCATCTTTCTTACACCAAAATTTTTTCAAAAAAATGTCAACTAATTACTTAATTATTTCAACTAATAATTGCTAGAATGAATATTATTGAACTTATTTATCCAACTAATTTTCACTTAATTATTTCAACTAATTTTTTTCACATTAAAATTTTTCCATCTAATTTATGTTTACTAGAGTTTATTTATGCCATGTATTTAATTGCACTAAGTTAAGTTTTATTTATTTTTTTGTAAATTTCAATAATTCGGGGTTTGGGAAGGGGGAGAGACTCGAACTTACAATCTCATAGTGTTGATGTGAAAGACATACTACTGAGCCAACATAATCTTGTATTGCATTAAATTAAGTTATTATAAAAGTTTAGATTAGTTAATTGTAATAATCAATAAGTAAATTTAATAAATTAAATATGCATATCAATATTGGTATCATTTTAAAGATCTTAATGAGATCTTTCCAATGATATATTTTTTTTGGAATACATATTGTTATAATTAAGTATGGAAAGGTTAAATTAGTAATGTTAAAAAATAAAAATAGACTGATATGATATTTACAATAAAAAAAAGATTTGATGTAGTTACATTGGTGTGCACTTTTTTAATGTTTTTAGTGTGTTGGTTGGAGTTGATTTTTACACCAATTTGGTGTTTTTGGTGTGGTGGTTGGAGTTGCTCTTAGAGAATCTTTGATGTATAACACCAAATTTTACATAAATTTGGCATTAAAAGAGCATCTTGGGAGAATATGCTTACACCATTTTTTTTTACATTCCAATGTTCTACATCAAATTTTACACCAAAAGAGCCTATTTAAGGAATATTCTCCCAATAGATATTTAAATTATTATAAATTTTAAATTGGTTAAATGTATAATTAATAAGTAAATTAATTAAATAAAATATGAATATCAATATTGATGTCATTTTAAATATCTCAACAATATCTTTCCAATGGTATATATATATTTTTTAATACATATCGTTATAATTAAGTATGCGAATGTTAAATTAAGAATTTTAAAAAGTTTTAAAAGATTCAAATTTAAAGAATTGAAAAAAAAAAAGTTTGGTGTAGCTATAGGGACACACCTACACCAAATTTTTTTTTTTTTTTTTTTTTTTTTTTTTTTTTTTTTTTTTTGGAGTTGGGATTTGGTGACTAATTTTCCACCAAATTGGTGTTTTGCTGCGTTGGTTGGAGTTGCTCTTATGCCGATGCATGATGACACCTCATTGTTTGCATGCCAACTTGCCACATGAGATTCTCACTTTCATTTCCCACATGAGAGGAAAACACCTCTTGTTATATTCTTGTCACCAGTGTAGCCTTATGTTAATTTACTATCTTCCTCGTTTAATTTTAATTTTTTATATTCAGTGGTTCTCTTGATTTGTTGTGGCGCAATTGGATTCTAAGAGCTGGCCAAGAGAAATTCTTTGCTGCAGATTAGGATATTTCCTCATACATAGGAAAAGGTACGAAATTGTTTTCTTTGATAATTTCCATTACTATTTACAAAATAATAATAATAATAATAATCAAATTTTAGTCTTGAATGTTTCAATTTGTAGTTTTAATTTTATATATGATTCCAGTGAGAAGTTGAAGATTAATTTGAGCCATAAGTTATGTATATTGATTATTGGATTGTTAGATAGAAAATTAAAGTGAAAGTCTGTTTCCTCTGGTGGTCGAGTAATAGAAATAAAGGATTGTGTTTGAATTGAATTCCTTATAACCAGCTAACCCCTTTATGTTGGTACTTGGTATCCCTAATTATTACTTTTATGTTGGGTATTAAATTAAGTTCAGTGTTTTTTATTTAAAAAATAATAATATAAGTTAACAGTGTTTAAATTGTTTATTATTATTATTATATATTTTGGAATTTTTGGAATATTATCAAAAATTATCAAAATTATCCTGGCCACAATTCTTAGGAATATTATCAAAATCCCTCTAGACTCTAGTAGTTCGATCTATTTTCCGTTTTCTTCCTCTAGTTTCTTCAACAACAAGTATTCCCCTCTAGTTTCCCATTATCTACCTTGCCTTTAGTTTCTGTTAACATTTTAAATAAAAAGACTGTTTTACCCTTTAATATAACCTTAAAATGACTGTTCTACCCTCAAAATATTTAGAAAATAAAATAGGGATACTAGCATTACTCTATTAAAAACAACCCTCTATTTTATCAAAAACCCGTTTGGAGTACGTCATTCTATAGATTTAATTTCTAGCCATGCAGTGCACCTGTGCAAGCGAGAGTTTTATTATTATTATTTTCCTCTTTTTAAGAACTGATAGGTGCTAATCAACTTTTATCATCAGGTTGGATGGAAATTGTTACAGAATGTGGGACCTCTATTTTATCCGCAATTGTAGAAGACTTGGTGAAGTCAACTGGTCGCCAAGTTGGTTACATATTTCGTTTCAAAAGAATTATTGAAGATCTGAATAAAGAAGCCGAAAGTTTGAGATCGGCACAAGTGGACATGCAAAGCAGAGTTGACATAGCCATAAAAAACACTGAAGAAATTGACAAAAAAGTGGAAGATTGGAGGAGGGATGTGACGGCTGTTGTGGCAGATGCTGAGGATTTGAAAAACCAAACCAGAGAAATGAAAACATGTCTTAATGGGTTGTGTCCTAATTTAATTTGGAGATATCAAATGGCCAGGAGGGCACAAAAGAAGATAGGCATTATGTTGAAATTAAAAGATGATGGTGACAAATTTGACAACATCGCCCATCGTACTGCTCTGTCAGGCATAAATGTCTTAACACCAAAAGATTTTATGCCTTTTGGGTCCACAACTAATACATTTGATCTGATAATTGAGGCACTCAAAGATGATAAAACGAATGTTGTTGGATTGTATGGGATGGGGGGAGTCGGTAAAACAACCTTGGCAAAAGCTGTGCGTAAGAAAGCCAAGGAAGAAAAGACTTTTAATGAGGTCGTGATGGTGGCTGTATCACAAACTCCAAACGTCAGAGACATTCAAGATCGGCTAGCAGACTTATTAAATTTGGAATTGAAAGAGAAAAGCAGAGAAGGGAGAGCTGCACGATTGTATATGAGATTAAAGGTTGAGAAGAAGATCCTCATAATTCTGGATGATATTTGGGAAAAAATCGAATTGGCAGATATAGGAATACCTGTGGACGACTGTCACAAGGATTGCAAAATTTTTCTAACCACTCGCCGAGAACAAGTATGCATTGATATGGGGTGTCTACCAAAGATTCCACTGAATGTTCTAAACGAAGAAGAGGGATTGGTTTTATTTAAAAGACATTCAGGCTTAAATGATGATCAATCCCCCACCATGATTAAATTGGCAAAAGAAGTTGTGAAAGAATGCAAAGGTTTACCTTTAGCAATTGTTGCTATCGGAAGTGCTCTAAAGGAACAGCCTATTGGTGAATGGGAAACAGCGACACAAAAATTAAGAAAGTCAAAACTTATGGATGTAGATATTGTTGATGAGAAGCTTTATGCTTGTCTTAAACTGAGTTATGATTACTTGAAAAATGAGAAAACAAAGTCTTGTTTCTTGTTATGTTCGTTGTTTCCTGAAGATCATGAAATCGACGTGGAGCAATTGGTTAGATATGGACTGGGGTTAGGTTTGTATCAGAACACTGATTCAATTGAGGAAGCAAGAAGGGAGTTATGTGTAATGGTTAATAACCTTAAAGCTTCAAGTTTGTTGTTAGATGCAAAGGAAGGACATGTGAAAATGCATGATGTAGTCCGTGATGTTGCCTTGTGGATAACATCGAAGGGTGAGGAGGTATTCATGGTTAAAGCTGGCATGGGATTGACTGAGTGGCCAAAGCATGAAGGCCTGGAGCAGTGCACAGCAATCTCCTTAATTGGAAACCGTATTGAAGTGCTTCCTGATGGTTTGGTATGTCCCAAACTGAAAATTTTGTTATTGGAAGGAAATAATGTTGAAGTTTCCGATGAATTTTTTGAAGGGATGAAAACATTGAAAGTTGCAAGTCTAAATTGCGTTCATCTATCATTAAATTCACTTCAATTCTTGACGAATCTTGTGACACTACAATTGATCGATTGCAAATTGAGAGACATCTCTTCGCTCAAAAAGCTGGCCCAACTTAAGATTCTTAGATTGAAAGGTTATGGGATTGTTGAATTGCCGGAAGAACTAGGGGAACTCAATAAATTAAGGATGTTGGATATAACAAATTGTTCTAACTTGAAAAGGATTCCTGCAAATGTAATACTAAGATTATCTCAATTAGAAGAATTATACATTGGTGGAAAGAGCTTTAAAGCATGGGTGGTTGAAGGGACAAATGCAGAACTCAGCAATGCTAGTCTCTCAGAGCTCTATCAACTAAACCACTTGACCATACTCTCTTTAAATATAAATGTTCAACCATGCCTTTCAAAAGATTTCGTTTTGCCGACGAAATTACTCAGGTATGACATAAGAGTGAATGATGATGATAATGAGGGGGCATCATATCCTAAATCAAGACTCTTAAAAATCAGGGGTATTGAAACCACCTCACTCGTTGCATTTAAAGCACTGTATGAGAAGGTAGAATATCTTGAATTGGTTGGGATTAAGGGATGTTGCCAAAATATGGTCTCAAGCATTGATGAAACCGGCTTAAATGAGTTGAAAAGGCTTTTTCTTCGGAGTTTTGATGAGTTGGAATGCATAGTTGGTCCCACCCAGCAAGTAAGCCTGCAAAGTCTGACAGTTGTTGAAGTGGAATCCTGTAATAAGTTGAGATATCTCTTCACATTGAGCCTCGCTCGAAGTTTGTTGCAGCTGGAACAACTCAATGTATGGTACTGTCCAAGTTTGGAGCACATTGTCAAAATAAATGAAGCAGAGGAAAATGTAGGTGGAGGAGGTGGAAATGATGTCATGTTCCCTAGGTTAAGAAAGTTACAACTTGGTGGACTACCAAACTTCATCAACTTCTATTCGGAAAATTCTTCTCTCAACTTACGGACCGCAAAAGAGGTATATATGTTTTTAATTTTTGTTTTCCTCTCAAGAAAATATTCAGTTATGTATATAAAACGTACTTTGATTAATCTCATACCAACCATGCTTTCAACTCTAGCTGTCATCCATGACATCTTCATTGTTTAGTTTCTGTAGACTTAATGATTTTAAAACACCAGAAAGCCAATTTAAGAATGGCACATATATTATTACCGTATTGTCACTTAAATGTTGAGACCGTAACAAATTTAAAGCACCGTAGGTTTTAGGAATATAATTACAATGAATGTTATCTATAAGACTCCTTTATTTGTTAAATCATTTTAGTAAGTGGTCTTATATATGTTGTTTGTTTATGTCATAATAAATTTCAGTATATATATATTAATAAAATGAAGTTATTTGTATTCCACAGCAATTGCGGGGTCTCAATCTATGGAGACATGGCTTACAAAATTTGAAAGAATTAAAGATTCGCAGATGTAGATGGGTACAAGTGTTATTTCAACTTGAAGGTGTTGAGCAAGAATTATCTCTCCCAAGTTTGAAGGTATTAGAGTTGTCCGGTCTAGAAGAACTGGAATGCTTGTGTATGGGTCCCACACATCTTTTAAGCCTGCCAAATCTTAAAAAACTAGAAGTGTATGGTTGCAAAAAGCTGAGACACATGTTCTCTCCTAGTCTTGCTAGAAATCTGTTGCAATTGGAAGAGCTGAGTATTACCGGTTGTGGGGAATTGGAGTATATTGTTTCGATAAAAGCAGAGGAAAATGTAGGTGGAGGAGGTGGAAATGATGTCATGCTCCCTAAGTTAAGAATATTAGAACTTTATGGAGTAGAAAACTTCATCAACTTTTTTGATTCAGAAAATTTGTCTCTCAACATGCAGACCACAAAAAAGGTATGTTTTTTATTTTATTTTTTCTCTCAAGAAAAATATCCAGTTATATAAAAAGTACTTTCATTCATCTCATATCATCCATGTATTTAATTGCTAGAGTTTACATTTTTAAATGCCAACTCTAATTGTCAGCTGCCATATTTCAATTAAGTTTTGTAAACTGTCGTCACCACTTCAATTGTTTGATTTCCTTAAAATTATTAAACAAATAATAATAATAATAATAATAATAATAATAATGATAATGTTAATGATGATCTCCATAAATTAATAAATATTTTTATAGATTTTTTTTTTGTGAAGAATTACATAAATTTAGGATTTTTTTGGAGAAGGAGAGGACTCGAACCCATAACATTTTTTATGGATTAATTAATAGATTTTATATATGTTGTCCAACGTTAATAATTTATAGAGGTTCTATATATATATATGGATTTTATAAGAGTAATAAAATGTAGGGATAATTACACTATCAAAATGATTAGATAAGAAATTCAGTTTAAAATGACAGTTATAGGCAAATAGTATGACATGAATGGTTATTCATAGGGAAAATTACTCTAGTGGCCACTGATTATGCTACTCTAATGGTCACCCATTATATTTGTTTTCTGAACTATACCCATTATAATTTTGTAAATAGAATTAATCAATAGAATTTTTTTATAAAAAAAAATCTAGGAAAAATATTATTTAAAAAATGTAAACTTTAAAGTGTATATATATCCAACCGTCCATCATTGTGATGGATTGTTGGAGATTAAACAATTTTTTTTTATTATTTTTTTTTATAATAAACAAAAGAAATTTTTTAAAAATTCTGATAATTTAAATAAAAAAGTTTTTTTTAAAAAAAATTGCTTTATTATTATTATTATTTACTTTCTTTATTAATTTTTTTTTAATCTCCATATGTCCATCATTGTGATGGATGATTGGAGATTTAAAAAAAAATTAAAAAGTTTTTATTTTTATTTTTAAAATTGCCATAATTTTTTAAAAATATTCTATTGATTAATTTTATATACAAAATTAAAATGGATGGCCACTAGCGTAGAACGTGACCAAATGGGTGACCATTAGAGTAGAGTGTGACCAAATGGGTGTTCGCTAGAGTAATTTTCTCTACGAATGGTCATTTTCGTAACACTTTTTTTTTTGCCTATAATGGCTATTTTGAACCGGATTTCCTATCTAATGGTCATTTTGATAGTGCCCAACAAAATAGGTGACCAACAAAATAATTATCCCTAAAATAAATCTTATCATAATTTTAACAAAACATGAAAAGACACCAATTATCCATAAAATTACACTCAACAGTTATTATAATATTACTATTTAAATTTTTTTTCCAGATACTTATTCCAGTTAGTCTTACCGGAAGTATTTTTAGATCCTAAAAGTATAAAAATTGACAAAATAAAAACGAAATCAAATTACTAACATGCCCTAAAATTCTATTAAATAAAATTGTACTAATTTGCACAAGTCTTTCATTTTATTTAAATAAATATTCAACAACAATTGAGAATAGCATTGATGCATTGTCTTCAATAAAAAAAGAAAGAAAAGAAAAAAGAGAGAGAAAGAGAATAGTCATAGCATTGATGCCGTTAGAATCATGATAAATGCTTTAGTGCAATAGAATTGCTAAGAGATTCTTTTATTTATTTGTTAAATCATTTTAGCAATTGGTCTTATATACCGTGTTTGTTTGTACATGTTATGTCATAAATTTCAATATATATATATTTTAATAAAATTAAGTTATTTGTATTTCACAGCAATTGTTGGGATTGAGACATGGCTTACCAAATTTGGAAAAATTATATATTAAAGGGTACAGAGTACAAGTGTTATTTCATCTTGAAGGTCTTGAGCAAGAACTAGCCTTCCCAAGTTTGAAGGTATTAGTCTTGTACAATCTAGAAGAACTGGAGTGCTTGTGTAAGGGTCCCACACATCTTTTAAGCCTGCCAAATCTTAAAAAACTAGAAGTGTATAGTTGCAATAGGATGAGACACATGTTCTCTCCTAGTCTTGCTAGAAATCTGTTGCAATTGGAAGAGCTAACTATTTGGCATTGTGAGAAATTGGAGTATATTGTTTCAATAAAAGCAGAGGAAAATGTAGGTGGAGGAGGTGGAAATGATGTCATGCTCCCTAAGTTAAGAATATTACGACTTTCTAGAGTAGAAAACTTCATCGACTTTTGTTCAGAAAATTCGTCTCTCAACGTGCAGACTACAAAAAAGGTATGTTTTTTATTTTATTTTTCTATCAAGAAAAATATTCAGTTATATAAAAAGTACTTTCATTCATCTCATATCATCCGTGTATTTAATTGCTAGAGTGTACATTTTTAAATGCCAACTCCAGCTGCCACATTTTTAAGTTCTGTTAATTTAAATAAAAAAGTTTTTTAAAGAAAAAAATTGCTTTTTTATTTTTATTTTTTTTATTTTTTTTACTTTCTTTATAATTTTTTTAAAACTTCAACCATCCATCTTAATGATGGACGATTGGAGATAAAAAAATGAAAAAGTTTTTTTATTTTTAAATTGCCATAATTTTTTAAATTATTCTATTTTTTTTTAATTTTTTTTTAAATATTCTATTGATATACAAAATTATAATGGAAAAAAAATTGCCATAGTTGTTTTATTTTATTTTATTTATTTATTTATTTTTATTTTAATATTCTACTGATTAATTTTATATACGAAATTAAAATGGATGTCCTCTAGAGTAGAGCATGACCAAATGGGTGTTCGCTAGAGTAATTTTCCATAATAATGGTCATTTTTGTCACACTTTTGCCTATAATGAACATTTTAAACTGAATTTCCCATCTAATGACCATTTTGATAGTATCTAACTAAATGGGTGGCCAACAGGGTAATTATCCCTAAAATCTATCTCATCATAATTTTAACAAAACATGAAAAGGTAAAATTACACTCAACAGTTATTATATTATGGGGAATGCTATCTACCTTTCCCATTTGCCTTTCCCATTTACCTTTCCCATTCATTGTTTGACACGTGTACACTTTTTCATTTAATAAAAAGCTCTCACTTTTTGCTACAAAGCTTGTTTACGTCTTTACCCCTTATTAATGAAATGATAAAAGCAACCATCAAGGGTAAATATGTAAACAAGCTTTGTAGTAAAAAGTGAGAGCTTTTTATTAAATGAAAAAGTGTACACGTGTCAAACAATGAGTGGAAAAGGTAAATGGGAAAGGCAAATGGAAAAGGTAGATAGCATTCCCCTTATAATATTATTATGTTTTTTTTGTCAAGATACTTTTTCCATTTAGTTTTACCAGAAGTGTTTTTAGATACTAAGGGCGCGTTTGGTATCGTTTTTAAAATGGTGTTTTTAAAAACTTGTTTTAAAAATGGAAATCATGTTTTAAAAATGATGTTTTTAAAAATGTAATGTGTTTGGTAGTATTTTTTAAAAGTAGTTTTTTGAAACGGAAAACGATGTAAAAGTGTTTGGTTGTTGTTTTTAAAATGAGTGAAATAGTTGTTTGGATGGAAAAGTTAAGGTTTATTTTGAAAACCTGTTTTGAAAACAATAGAAAACAATAAAAAGTTGTTTTTAACCTTTTAGTTATAACTTTTAAAAAGTTGTTTTTTGTTTTCAAAAACAGTTTTGTAAAACGTTTAACCAAACAGCATTTTAGTTGTTTTTTATTTTTAAAAACTAAAAACTGTTTTTAAAAACAGATCCAAACGCCACCTAAAAGTATAAAAATTGATAAAATAAAAAACGAAAACAGATTACTAACATGCCCTAAAATTCTATTAAATAAATTTTTACTAATTTGCACAAGTCTTTCATTTTATTTAAATAAATCTTTACAACAATTGAGAATAGTCACAGCATTAATGCATTGTCTTCAATGAAAAAAGAAAAAAAAAAGAGAGTGAGAATAGTCACAGCATTGAAGCCGTTAGACTCATGATAAATGCTTTAGTACAATAAAATTGCAATGAATGTTATCAAACAGCTAAGAAATTCATTTATTTATTTGTTAAACTATTTTACCAATTGGTCTTATATATCGTGTTTGTTTGTACATGTCATAAATTTCAATATATATATTTTAATAAAATTATGTTATTTGTATTTCACAGCAATTACGGGGATTGAGACATGGCTTACAAAATTTGGAAGAATTAGATATTAGCGAATGTAGAGTACAAGTGTTATTTCATCTTGAAGGTCTTGAGCAAGAACTAGCCTTCTCAAGTTTGAAGGTATTAAAGTTGTACGATCTAAAAGAACTGGAGTGCTTGTGTAAGGGTCTCATGCATCTTTTAAGCCTGCCAAAGCTTAAAGAACTATCAGTTTATGGTTGCAATAGGCTGAGACACATGTTCTCTCCTAGTCTTGCTAGAAATTTCAAGCAATTGGAAGAGCTGATTATTGAGAATTGTGGTGAATTGGAGCAAATATTTATTGAAGATGATGCAGCAGAGTATCATCCAACTTTATTGAAGGATCATCTCCAGTGGCCTCTACTCTTTCCAAATCTCTCTTCCATCTTTATCAAAAGGTGTGACAAATTAAAAACTCTATTTCCAGCTGTCATCACAGCTCGATCAGGTCTTCAAAAACCGAAAACTCTAATTGTTGGATCATCATCACAATTAGAAGAATTATTTGGACATAAAGATGAAGCAGACATGACAAGTGACAAAGAAATGGTGTTGCCTCAACTTCAGAAATTGACCCTTCAAGAATTAGCAAGCCTCGTCAACTTCTGCCCTGTTGGTTATCACTTCATATTTCCATCTTTGTCAAGGTTGTTTGTGACAAAATGTCTCAAGATAACTACAAGATTTTCAATCGACCAAAATAGATCCGTGCATGCCGAAGCAGAGGTACTTACTAATGTTGATGTTGTTGTTGTTGATAAACGATAAACATATATAATTGATTATCATTTTTTTGTTTCAAATTTGATTAGAACAACTTGATAATCTTAATATTGCCATTTTAATTCTATATTTCAATTGGTTGAATGCAGACCTTGCAAACAGGCAAGGAAGATGTAGATATGGAACAGTCCCCTCCAGAGATCACTAGAGAGATTAAATGCTGGAACCTTGATGCTCTTCGAAAACAGTTACCACAATATATCGTAAAATGATAAGAGTAGAAAGCACGTAAAGCTGGAGCATGGCTGCTTGCTAGTTAACCAGGTTATATATGTCCTGTTATCTCTTGTATGCTCTCTAACAGTCCAGTTTTATGCAACACCCTAATAACCTTTTATTGTATACTTTTCTACAGTTGATCATTTGGGTGCTCAACTTTTAAACAATAGACCATCATGAAGACGTTATATGGAAGGCAGATTGTTGCTTAAAATTGTATCTTCGTGGTATCGCGTACTGCTCTTTTTCAATTTCTGTGGCTGCTTGGTGTGTTTTGTTCATAAACTCCTAAACATGAGTGGATGTATATATCTTATGCCTTTTTTTAATTTGTCTTCAAGACTCAAACAGAATCAAAGTAAATGTTGTGTTTGTATTGGAAATTGAACAATGAGAGCTTAATGACACAAAGGATGTGATGAACTCACTTGACCTGCATATTTTTACATGAGCTTCTTTTGATATATATGTACAGTATCTTGTTATTGATTATTAAACATTTGTAGGCATATAAATATAGATCATTTTTATCGATGGAGGCCATGCTTATTGATCCCAGCAGTGATATAGTCTTTTGACTCTTTGATAATGATCAGAATTCAGAGCATAATCTGAAGAAGAAAGCAATTAATTATCATGATTATAATTAAAAAAATACTTACTTGCAATTGAATTATGATTATCTGAAGGATGATAATTAAAACCAAGTCGTACCTCTTGTTTTATTTATTGTATCCTGAAGATTATACGATATTGGTTTAGAGGAATTGATTAGATGTGGACTAGGTTCAAACACAATTGATGAAGCAAAGAACCATTTGTGTGTAATGCTTCCGGCGACATCTATCAGCTTTTATTTAGTTTCCTTATTGAATTGAACCTTGCAGGTTCTGTACCCTCACATAATCACATTCATCTTTATGCTCATACCAACCGCTGATTCCAAAGCCATACAAGGTCTTTTCAGTTTTGATGGGTCACCTTGTGATTGTTCCTCTATCAATCATTTAAGTTTATTAATTTCTAAAATAGAAGTAAGACAGAATTCTATTTACATATTTCTAGAAGTAACTCGGTCAACTTTAACAAAATGACAAAACGAGTTGGACAAAGTCAACTCTGTTTCTTTGGTGGATTGAGTCGACTCGCTCATGCTTCAAAACTCAACATCTGGAACTGCTGCTTCAGCGTCGAGCCGTCTCTTGCTCCGCCAAGTTTTCCACCGAGAGTGTCGCTAGCCTCCTTCACGTTGCCATAGAGACCGGTTATGCTCTGACGATGGTGGTTATGCTCTCAAATGGGGGATTGAGCGTGTTCGCTCAAATCGGCGATATTACTGCCTCAGTACTGCCTCGCCTCGCCTCTTGAGAGGCGGCTGTTATTCAAGTAAAATTTTTTTGGTGTAAAACGCACCGTTTTACAAAACCAAATTCCCAATCGTAAAATCCACATCGCAAAACTTCGATATTTTCAAGATGACAGTTTTCTTTTGTAATGTTTAATTCAATTTGGGATATTTATGTTGGAATTGTTGAATGACTCTTTTATTAAATATTATGGAACATTTTCACTTTATTATTAATTTTTTAGATTTTTTTTAAATTTTTTTAATTTAGTGAAACGGTGTGTTTAGAGCATTTTTGGCTGATAATAACAGCACCCCAGCCTGTTCCTTAGCGCGCCCCAGAGAGGAGATAGATCAGTTACTGAATGCACTTCGGCCCGCTTCTAAGCGCACCCATTTGTGTTCTTTCATGCCATTTTTTATGCCCTAACTTCTCCTCCTTGAATGCATCCAAGAGAGCTTTTAGCTCTCAAACTCTCCAACAACACCATTATCTCCTCTCTCTCTCTTTCTACCCGAATCTAACCAATTCTTCACCAAACCACACCATTTTCCACTGCAACTCCACCATTCCTCTACCAACCCGAAAACCCACATTTTCCCTCACCATTTCCATACATCCAACCATCACCACCATTGTTGCATGTAAGCTAGGAGCTTGAGGAAGAAGAAGAGGAGCACTTGATCAAGTCTAAAAGATGAAGCTCACCATGTCCATAATGGGTTTTTTCTTTAGATGTTGGGAATTTTATGCTTGTACTTGTTAATCATCTATATAATTACTTGATTCTATTAATTAATTGAGTTTCAATTTATGCATACATGTTGATTCATTGACTTATTGTTGACATGCAACTAGAATTTAGACCATTTGAGAACTCAAATTTCATGCATGGATGACCATTTATGCATGGGTCTTGATTCTAAGCTTGCTAGGTTGATGAAGAATTATTTGATTTGTGCATGAACATGCTTTATTAAGTTATTCTTGGACTCTTGAGCTTGATAGTTGTCTCTCTTGCCATTCCATGATCTTGGACGTCTAGAGATTGATAATTTTGTGTTTAAATTGATTAATTTGCTAAGCTTGCCATGCTAAGCCCTTAGGTGGTTAGTACTCATTAATTGGGTTTAAAAAAAAGCTAGATGTGCTTAGTTGAAATCAACTAGTGAATTATATAATTTTGCATGTTACATTTCTTTCCTAGCATCTCCATCACCATATCACCATCTTACTACTCTTGTATGTCCATACTTGAGTTGTAATTAGTTAGTTTAGTTAATTTGCATTTATTGTGTTCCGAACTTGCCGTCAACAATCTCGATTTTACTTTTAATGCACGTAGTTAGATTTTAATAATTTGAGACGAGAACTAGCTTTAGATACCACACCTCCCTGAGGACGATCCTTTGCTTAACACTATACGAATTGAACGAGAGATTTCATTGCTTCATGAGTTGATGATATTGTGGTGTGTGTCCTTGTTATAAATCCAATCTACAGAATTGCATATATGGTTAAGTGATTTGTATTGCCCAGACAATAAAGGTTATGCAAAGAACTGAAACATATTTTCTCTCCTAGTCTTGCTCGAAATCATTGTTGAAGATGAGAACGGTTATCTCTGGATCTTTTAAAAATGTATATTTCCTCTCAGCATCTTTTAAAACAGTATCAAATTAAAAATGTCTGTTTCCTCTCAGCATCTTTTAAGCCTGCAAAATCTTACAACTCTAGAGGTGTTCTGTTGCAGTGTTGCCATGAGCTGGGACATATTTTCTCTTCTGATCTGGCCAGAAATCTGTTGTTGAAATTGAAAAGGCTGATTATTTTAGATTGTGGGGAATTGGAGTAGATCCTTTTGGTGATGCTCTCATGACTACCGGTCAAAATGTGACTGATTATGATCTGATTTTGAGTGTGTTAAACGATCTAGGACATGAATATGATCTTGTTGAAGTCTTAATTAGTTTCTTCTCAAACGAAAACTATGAATCTACAAGATGTTTAATACTTGCTTATGCTTCATGAATAACACATAGAGCAGTTGAATACAACACTCAGGCCAATATAGCTCGGAATTCAGCCTACTTTGCCTCACTAGAAATTGTCAGTGATCCTGCTTAATTGGTATTTTGACAGCGGAGCTACAAATCATGTAAAAGCTGAAATGAATAACCTGACTATAATGAAGCTAATGTTTTACATTTTTCTAGTGTATTTGTTGCAAAGAGGGGGAGAGAATAGTTTGTGTTGATTGCTGCCTTCGCTCATTTGCAGGCCATTTACATTTTAATCATGTGCTTGAAATATCTACCTAAAACAGAATTATGCACTTCCAACTCTTTAATAATTATTTGATAGCCTTATGTCCATCGCTGCATCGGTAGGCATGGAAAATAAAGAGGGATTGAAGCTACTGGTACTTGGGGCCCTCGTGCCCATAAAATGGTTGGAGTATGCCTTGCTCTGCTGTATGGGTTTTTAGTATGGTGGTACTTGGTGGTGTTACTCGACGAACTCGATCTGGTCTTTCAATGACCGACTGGAAATTCACTCACTGGTGGCCTCCCTCTAGCAGATGAGGAGTGGTTGCAGGAGTTTGACAAGTATAAGCAATCACCTGATTTTTGCTCTGCCATTTTCGTATTTTCTGAGACTATCTTCTCTTTTCGCTGTTGGTGCTGGCAAGGGTTTTATCGGCTGGTGGATGGTGAAGAGTGGTTCTCAACTATATCTTCTTCCTTTTTTCTATTTTGCAATTTGTTTTGTATTTGGTTTTCAAATTATTTTCTCTCTTGTAGGAGCCACCCTCTGAATATGCTCAGCCAAGAGTAAGCCCATACCGTCTAGCTGCTCATCTTACTTCCGCATTTGTTATCTATAGTGGCCTCTTTTGGACTGGTCTTTCTGTTGTTATGCCTGAACCACCTGCTGAATCGGTTACTTGGGTTCGTGGGGCAGCAAAAGTGAAAAAACTTGCCATTCCTATGTCAGTTTCATTGTGGGAATTACAATGGATTTCAATATGGTAAGAGCGTTTATTCATTCTTGTGTTTGAGTTGCCGTAACCACATTTTGTAGTACGTGTGTTCCATATGAAAAATACCTTAGAAGTTTCAATTTTAAATCTAATAGATCATAAATGCTCTTCATTTCGCCTAACTATTGACACTTTTCTTCCTGATTTTACCAAATGAACTTTCTTCAAAACACCATTTATAAGATAAAGTTGATCACTTTGCATGTTATGGTCCGGGTATATACCTGGACCACATAATAAAAAAACCTGCATATTTCTTCAGAGAAAGTTTTAACGGTTGAGGCCCAAACAGAGGTTTTTAGAGTGGAAATGGAGATTCAAAATTTCAGAGCTTCTGTGGTGCAAATTTGCAAAAGTGGCGAGCAAGTTTGTGATATTTATTCAATACTTTATTTATTCTCTGGTGCCAAACTGGTTTCTTTTTTTCATTTTCTGCTTTGGATATGTTTTTTCTTCATAATTGTTAAGTCTAAATAAGCTAAAATCATGATAACCCAATATTTGAATTCTATGAAACATCACTGGAACTGCAAAAAAACATTAATAATCGAAATAATTTTTCTATAACACATTTTATCGAGCACTTTATATGCATAAAAACTTTATCACTCTTAGATTATTAAACCCATGTTTTAATGAAATTAAGAATTTTTAAAATAAAGTTTGAAGAAGTAAAAAAACGTTAACGGTTGTATCATGATTCATTTATGTTAACTTTGGCCATGCAACGCAGCTAATAAATGTTCGGTGTTTTATGTATTCATAATTCAAAACAAGTTTACATAAATGTCATTAATGTTTACTTAATAAACGTACGAATAAACAATATTTGTACTGAATTATTTTTAGGGTAATTACCAATTTAGTTATGGACTTTTTAAAAAAAAAAAAATTCAGTTGTTTACGACTTTTATAAAAGTGACCAAATTAGTCCTCATATTTTTTTCAAGTGCCAAATTAGTCTTTCACTTTTCAAAAGTGACCAAATTAGTCCATCTAACAGTTTAACGGTGTTAAATATAACAGTTGACACAATTTTAGTTAAACTATGTAAGTACCCTTTATTTGTCATATTAAAACAAAGTTGTTTTATCTTTCGTGCATTAAATTCACCATTATAATTACAACAAAATCCAAAAATATTATTAATGAAACACCATTTGTGCCTTTTTAAATTAAAATTTTCTAAAAAATCTATTTTTTTTTTAAGAAGACAATGTCAATTATAAACTTATTTTATAAATAAAGTTACCATTCATTTCCAGTTTGATCTTTTACCATTTTTATATAATTTTTTCTATTTTTATTTGTAAATATTATATAAGCACTGTTGCCAAAATTATTCAAAAATCAAAACCAAAAAAAAATAAAATAAAAAAGAATATTCATGTGTTAAAAAAAACTGTGCATGTGTCATTATTATATTGTTTAGGAGTAAAATATAATTTTACTTCTACATAGTTAAAGTTGACTTATGGAACTTAATTAGAGAGACTAATTTGGTACTTGAGAAAAATATAAGGACCAACTTGGCACTTGATATGCTTTTGATGTACCATAAACATTCTATATGCCTATATACAATCTGGTCATGATGATCACTTTATAAATTCTTCAACTTGAATTGAGTACAACCTTTTTTTTTTTTTTTTTTTTTTTTTTTTTTTTTTTTTTTTTTTTTTTTTTTGGAAGAAGAAGTGGCTGCAACTTCACTATTGTTAATTAGATGCATTCTGGTATTCCGATATGTATATATTATACGAGTTGAACTTGATTAATCATGAGGATAATCATTCTAAAAATATTTAATTAGATGCATTATCCTAGCATTTGCCAACTTGATATGAGTTCAACTTGACTAATGAGGGTATATATATTAATCAATCTAATTAAAAGGATTTGGATCAACTCCTTATCTCTTCTTTTTCTTGACCTTTTTAAAGCATACGATTGGTTGTTGATAAAGTGGTCGTGGAAACAAATCACATCTTAATTAACTACACATTCATTGCAAAGCTTATGTATCATGAGATTAGGTAAATCAGCAGAGGATCCCAATTCATTCTAAAAATAGTTAACTTGATGCATTCCAGCATTCGCCGATTTCAACTCGACTAATGTATGATATTTGTGTTGGGGACACAACAATCAGTGATTTAAAATAGAGGAAGACTGTAATTTATACAATAAAATGTATACAACAAAATAAATAAAAGAAGCACTAAATACTTCAAAGCATAAAAACAGTATTTCATCCTTTCACTTGTGCTTGAAGTTCTGTAGGTGACTGTTTCACAGGATACAACTATCTGTATTCTAATTTTTAGCACTAGAAATTAGAACCCTAGCGAAATTTGTATATTTCCTTTCAATACAGTGTATGTATACTTAGTGCAGAAATTTACTCATAAATTTTGTCTTAATTAAAAACTCTAACTAAATTTCTGTGTTTTTGAATGAAAATCATTCCAATTTATAGACTCAAATATGTCTCTTGTTAAAGACACATCTTCTAGGAAGAGTTGCATCTCTTTTATAGAGAGACAATTTTCTATTTTAAAAGACATGACTTTTGTGTTGTTCCACTTTGAACAGACACAACTTTTAATTTGTGTTTCTTGAATTTCATTCAAAACTCTAACAATTTGCATTAATTGACGGTATTAGGTGTGTACGGACATCCCATTTCAGCCTATACAATTTAGTTAATCCAATATTTTAAAGAAATTAAGAATTTGTTAAAATAAAGTTTGATGAAGTCAATTAAAAAAGCTGTTCACATTTTACCGAATAATTTTTAATAGCTAATTAAAATCAAATTAAATTTTAATCAACATAAAATATCACCCATATCGATTTGTGTCATTCTTATACGGCCATACAATATTTTCTATATATTATCGATAATTTTGGTCTCACTTTGATTCCTTGCCTAAACTAAAATAATATTATTTTGACATGAAATAATCAGCTTTTATAGACAATTATGATCAACATTCACTGTTTAAACTTAAATTGAACTCACTGTTTATAGACAATTATCAATAATCTCGAACGGTCGAACCACATCTGAAACTTTACTGTTTAAAATCCAATCATAAAAGAATATTAAAGAGAGTAAATTCGTGGAAATAACACTCTTTTCTTATCTATTTTTGTGATCGATAATAAATTAATAACTTAAGTTTAAATGAGCCCAAATATATAGTGTCCGGCAAAAATGATCTCACTTTAACTTTTAGTTTTTGTGTCTCTTCTCTCTCATTATTCCTCTCATATCAACGGATTCTCTCTCATTCTTTTTTCTTCAGATTTTCTTTCTTTCTCACTTGAGTTTTTGTTATTGCCTTTGTGGTTTGAAATTAATAAATCATAGACTAGGAAGAAAAATTAATAACTTCGGTTAATTTATAAGATAATAATTATTAAACGTCCCTTGTAAAAATATATGACCCAACCCCCACTCATTTCATGAATTAATAACATATAGGATTGATTAAGATGTTTTTTTTCGAAGGGTGCAGATATTGCCATCCAAAAAAATTATTTGTACACCCATTTTTGTTGGGCAAATTACACAAACTTGCTTTGGTTATATACTTATATGAATAATTACACTAAAATTGGTATTAAAAAAAAAGTCAAAATGACACTAAACTCCTCTTGACCCATTGACTAATGGTTGACCACCGTTAGTCAATCATGGAAAAGGGACAATGTCCGCTTTGCCATTGTTCTAGTATTTCAAAATATCATATTAAATAAATTAATGAATTAAAAATTAGAAAAAATATGTATAAAAAAAAAATCAAATAACTGTAAAAAAGAAATCAGAAAATTTTGAAAACAAAAGAGAGATATATAAATCAAATAATTGAAAGAAATAATAAAAAAGAAAAACAATTACAAAATAAGACAAAATATATAATAATAATAATAATAATAATAATAATAATAATAATAATAATAAAATGATCTCTCTAGATCTCCATGGATATCAAATGGTTCTCCATTAAAGGAAATCTAAAATCTCCATTAATGGAGATAACATGTATCCATTAATGGAGATTTTGGTTCCAGATCTTCTCCAAAAATGGAGGAGATCCCAATTCTCCATTAATGAAATTTTTTGTTCCAGATCTCTTACAAAAATTGGAGGAGATATGGAACAACATCTCCTCTTTAGAGAATCTCTATTATATATATATATATATATTTTTTTTTTTTCTAAATTTTAATTTTTTTTTTTTTATTGTTTGTGTTTTTGGATGAGATTGTGATGGTACAAAAGATGAAGGGTGGAGAAGAAGAAGATGAAGGGAGGAAAAGAAACAAGAAAAAATATTTTGGTTCCTCATTTGCTTTGTATTAGATTGCGATTTGGTCTCTAAAATTGAAGGAGAGGATGGAGCAGATAATTTTTATTAATAATATATTTAATTAATAAATTAGGGCTGATCCGCTGATGTGACAATATGTTATTGGACACTTACAATCTGATGTGACAATATGTTAGGGCTGTTGGGTCCGATTGGATGGAGCATAGAAGTATACATCATGAGGCCGAGATGATCCAATAAAAGACACACTCAAAGCAATATGGTTTGGTCATTTTAGTTCTTGCAATCGTCGGTTTTAGTTTTATTTTTAATAAATTACTCGTACAATCGAAGTTCATAAACAAGAAAAATTTTAAATAATAAAGAGGTAAATTACATGAAGGAGTTTGTTGTAAAAAGCCATATTACATATTTTACCTTTAAAAAATGGCTTAGCTTATTAATATTACACGTAAACTACATTACAATCTCTATAAACTAATACAATTTAAATGAACGGATGAGAGTATTGTCATATCATTTGAGCATCAGTTTTGAACACTAAATTTGGGTAAAGTAGTATTACTCATTTATGTTAAAGATACAATGAGTAAGTGTTAAATATGTAATGTAGATTAATTCCAATAATTTAAATTTTATTTTTATATGATAAACAAAATTGATATGAAAAAATGTTTATCGTAGCATTTAATTAAACTATTTTTTTAAAATCATATATTATCATATCAAATGGTCTATCGTTAATTGTACTTGGAATAGAGATACTATCTTTACATTTTTCAATTTAATAGATAAATATAACAATTTTTATTTATTTATTTATTTATTTATTTATTTTTTTTACTGGTTCTTATGGTTATTGTTCGTACAGTAGCATGACCCTGTAGTTTATCACACAAAAAATGGGCCACCGATCGGACCCAACAGTTTGCCACCCCTAACTCCTTAAATCCATACCCGATTTTAAAAGACTCCGACCCGCCTAAGCCCTGTTTAGTGTTTACATCCACTCTGATTCACAGCAAACAGCTTGCAGTCTTCACTCGCTCCAAGGGTTTTGAAAATGATAGGTTTCAAAGCTACGCTGCTGTCTTCAATCTCTCACTCAAGAGCTTCCATTCCCAGAAATGGAGTCTCATCTCTGTCCAAGCTTTTTACTACTTCACACCCAAAGTCTAAAACAGAAGACTCAGACCGAGCTCGGCTTCATGAATTCATTCATGGGAAATGCAAATCAGGTAAAATCGACCTCCATGAAGCTTTTCACTTCTTTGATTACATGATTCATATGCAAACCACTCCTCCCATGTCCTCTTTCAATATTTTGTTTAATGCTCTTGTGAAGAATAAGCATTACGGTGGTGTAATTTCTCTTCAGACTAGAATGAATTCTGTTGGGTTGGTGCCTGATTTTATCACTTTAAACATTTTGATTAATTGTTTTTGCAAGATGAGTAGGGTTAGTGATGGTTTTGTGGTATTTGGTGCACTTTTGAGGAGAGGTTTTAACCCAGATGATGCGACTTTTACTTGTCTAATTAAAGGTCTTTGTATGGAGGGTAGAATTATGGAAGCAACTCGGTTTCTTAAGAAAATGATTTCCTTCGGTTGTAGGCCTAATGTTGTCACATTTGCAACTTTGATTCACGGGCTGTGTCGAAGTGATAATACGATTGTTGCCCTCCAGTTACATGAACAAGTGGTTAATGGGAATAGTAAATACAGTGTTACCTGTAAACCTGATGTAGTTTGGTATGGTAGTATTATTGATGGTCTTTGAAAAGATGGATTTATAAATAAAGCCAAAGAACTGTTTTTGGAAATGAAGGGTAGGGGAATCCATGCGGATGTGGTCATTTATACCTCTCTTATTCATGGCTTGTGTTGTGTTGGTGATTGGGAAGAGGCTAAAAGCCTTTTTATAGAGATGTTGAATCAAGGTGTGCATCCCACTACGGTGACATTTAATGTGCTCTTAGATGCGCTTTGCAAGAGTGGGAAGATCGATGAAGCAAATAGGTTGCACAAATTGATGATTCAAAGAGGTGTTCAACCCGATACCTACACTTATAACATACTTATGGATTGTTATTGCTTGATAGGAAGAATTCATGACGCGGAGAAATTATTTGTTTCAATGGCAAGTATGGGGTGCACGCCTAGTGTTGTTAGCTGCAATATTTTGATAGATGGGTATTGTAAGAATAAAAATGCAGACCAAGCCATGAATCTTTATAGGGAAATGATTTCAAAGGGAATTAGGCCAACTGTTGTTAGTTACAACATTTTGCTAATTGGACTTTTTAGGGCTGGTAGAGTTGCAGAGGCAAGGAAAATGTTTGATGAGATGCAATCTTTTGATGTTGCACCTAATTCAATTACCGTTACTGCTTTTATTGACGGACTCTGCAAGAATGATTGTGTTCAAGATGCATTGCAATTCTTTCATACTTTAGCAAATTCCAATTTTGAACTAACCATTAAAATTGTCAGTTGCCTTATCGATGGATTGTATAAATTTGGAAGGATCGAAATGGCTTGGGAGCTATTCCATAAATTGACAGAAAAATGTCTAGTGCCAGATGTTGTAACATATAACATCATGATCAATGGGCTTTGTAAAAAAAGAGAGCTAGAAAAGGCAAACTGTTTGTTATTGGATATGGAGGAAAAGGGTTGTATACCAAATGAAGTGACATTTGGTATGCTTATGCGCGGTTTCATCCAAAACAATGAAAAATCAAAAGTGGTTGAACTTCTTCACAAAATGGCCAAGAGAAATCTGATTCCAGATGCATCCATAGTTTCCATGGTCATAGACTTGCTTGTTAATGATGAAAATTATCGTGAATGCTTGAATTCACTTCCATCATTTCATCTCCAAGAACCAACAAGAAGTTGAAATGATGTATGTTGAGTAGCATGTGTTTTTAGTGCAAACGCCTACTTGGATAAAAATTCAAAATTGTGCCTTAACCGTTCAGCTGCAGTTGAACCAGAGTGACCAGACTACATGTTTGCATTGCTGAAGTGTAAGTTTTGTGGCTTTTATTATTATCATTATAATTTTTTAGTTCAATTCTTTGAATTTTTTTTATATGGAGTTTGCCGTGGAATATTTCTTAATTGTTTTTGTAACTGATTTCTTTATGTAATTCTTTGGTTCAGGAATGTCATCAAACCATCAAAGCCTCATAAAGGTAATAAGGTCAAATAAACAAAAGATACAAAGCAGCTAGACGAGTTGTCATGGTCCGGGGTATTAATTTTATTAATGTAATACTTTCAACGTACAGTGTTGTTGTATATGTTTAAACTGATAACCTGATGGGGTGTATGACAGTGTTGTTGAGGGAATATGTTTTCAACATTTTGTGTGGTGTTAGTTAAATGAAAATATTAATGTCAAACATTTAGTGAGAAGGAATATTACAGGCTTATAGCAAATTAGAATCAAGAAGATTACACTTGCCGTGGCTGCCACCAGAACCAGCTTCACTGCACCACCTTCAACTTTTGTTCGAACAAGACCATTTCTTCAACCCCCCTCTCTCTCTCTCTCTCTCTCTCTCTCTTCAACTTCAATCATAAAATTTGAATCAAGGGATGGGTGCAGGGGGTACGTCACAAATACAGTAACTTAAATTGACATCAAAACCTAGAATGAATCATAAAATCTATGATGCTTTGCACTAGTTGGAACAGGTAAAGGAAACCCACTGGTTCTAGTTGACAAGTTTTTGTGCCTCCTACGATCATCGCTTCCCAAATATAACATACGAACTTGAAGGCATCCACGTCTCAAACCTTGAGTTATAAGCACCACCAGATCAAATGTCCTTGAAGATGGTGTCATATATGAGCAGCAAAAGCAAACATTCCCCAATTTCCAGTCAGATATACACAGGTTTCACATCATTAGGGCCAAAACTTGCAGCACAAACCGGACACTTGTGATGACGACTTTCTGTAATTCTTTGAACACAGGGATTGCAGAACAAGTGGTAGCACTTTGTAATAACAACCTGAAGAGGCAGAAAAGATCTTTGTAATCAAGCATAAATGAAAGAAAACAATTTGTATTGAGATCTACTACACTGAATCACAACCTTCCCTTGGTAACATCTGAACTATGAATCAACAAACCTGATATTTTATGGTGAGAAGGATTTTAAGTTGTGTAACTGATAGATAAAATCAACTATTTTATTAATTTTTTTGTTTTCCTTTCTTCAGGATGAAAAAAATCATGATATTACCTCATGTTATATTTCATTTGATAAATTCAATAATATTTTTTAAATGTTTTCCCAAAATTTCACACTCACTCATCAGACCGTGGTAATAATGCCATAAAACACCGGTTCCTACTGAGTTAATATTACACAGAAGCCAGTATAATACTATAATCTAAATGGCAAATTTACATCTTTTGGTGGGTCAAGGCAGGTATTGCACTTAACTATTTTCCGGTATTCTCTAAGTTCCTGCCGCAGCTCATCTACAACTGATGATCCATCTTTCTAGGCTTGAAGACGTAAAACCTTTCTCCTCGCAATGTCCAATTCCTCCTCCATTCTTTTCTTGTCAAATCTGATATATATAAGAAAGATTAAAAAGACAAAATTCATTACCTTGCAATTTGCATAAAATGGAAACGATGAAACAATATATGCATTACCTCTCTTTCTCTAATTCTATGAGCACCCCCATAAGAGCCAATCGACTTTTATCCACCTTAGATTGTAATTCTTCTAATAACTCCTTTACTTGAAGAGATAATCTTTTCACATCTAAAAATTTCTTTTTGTGTATTTTCCAAAGTAGCAGAACCTGGTCCTAGCAAAATTTCAACTTCAAGAAAGCATCCGCAAGTCAAAATTTGAATGTCCAATAACCTGTATCCTGTGGCAAATAACAGACATACCCAATATTCGATTCTTGCAGATTTCATGTGAAAGATATTAAAAAATGTATTTGCTCATTGAATCTCCCTCTCCATTCTACGTTTTTCCATGAGTAGAGCATCCCGTAACTGTCTTGCACTCACAGTCTCACACCCTCTAAGGAAAAGCCACAAGATCAACTTCTGAAGGAGTTCATACACGACTGCCACTAAGGGCAGATCCATTCTTTTTACTTTGTCAAGTACCGGCCTTATGATGATCAGAAACTAAAGGCCAAGCTCGATTAGGCTGATAGAGAGATTCAGAAGAGGAATACTGCCCGTATCGAGCTCTTGGAAGAATTGAAGTCAAAGAAGGTGAATTTATTTGTGTAAACTGTTTACTTGTGTTGCTGGCTATTGCATTGCATTATCTGTTAATAATACGTTTAGTCGATGAGGCATTTGAAATATGATTATGCTGTTTTTAAATAATGTTTATCACATGAAGGTGAGTATTTTAGGTGTTGTGATGACAAGTTTTCATATTAGTCAATTGAGGTACTAAATAGCTTGATATATATACAAATGAGGCTTCTGGGGTTGTTTTGAGGATTGTTTTTAATTATTGAGTTTAGGTGCTAAACAACATAGTGTGTGTGAGTGGGGATTTTGGCTTTGTGAATTGTGATGGTTAATCTTTTTACTTAAGCTTCTGATATAATTTATTGGCTTAATGAACGTATAGGCATACATGTGCGGTATCTTTGTAATCTATGTTTTATATAGTTTTTGAAAATTTATTTGATATTTGGATTTAGAGGTGAGGTTTTTCACTTTAAGTCAATTGCTGATGAGAAGAAAAAGGAAATGGAACCTTTGAATAAGGCTCTCGGCAAGCTGCGCACTAGCGGAAACAGTGCTGGTCGATCTGGTGTAATATGTTCATCCGAGGAAGAGCTCAATGATCTTGTATGATTCAACTACAAGTATTGATTAATGTTGAACATATAAGTCTGTTAACTGCTGTAGTGACTCCTTGTCTTTTCTCTTTTATTCTCTTGACTGGGGATTGGTTAATACAGATCCATAGCTTGAAATACAGAATTCAACATGAGAGCATCCCTTTGTCTGGGGAGAAGAAGATTCTTAGAGAAATCAAGCCGCTATGAGATAAAGTTATGGCTAATGCCGCTATGAGAGCAAAGATTCAGGATTCACTTGGTCAAAAGGAAGCTACTCAAGACCAGGTTAAAGTAAGAGAATTTGGAAATTTCTTCTGTACTCATATTCCTTTTTTCCAAATATGCACTAATAATTTTTACTGTATGTATCTCATTGTAGCTTATGGAAGGACCAACAGGCAGCTTGGACAAGAGTTAGTAGCCTTGATGCAAAAATACCGAATTAATACGGATCCATAGCTTGAAATACCGAATTCAACATGAGAGCATCCCTTTGTCTGAGGAGAAGCAGATTCTTAGAGAAATCAAGCAGCTAGAGGGGACAAGGGAAAAAGTTATGGCTAATGCCGCTATGAGAGCAAAGATTCAGGATTCACTTGGTCAAAAGGAAGCTATTCAAGACCAGGTTAAAGTAAGAGAATTTGGAAATTTAATAATGCTTTGAAACTAATTTCTTCTGTACTCATGTTCATTTTTTCCAAATATGCACTAATAATTTTTACTGTATGTATCTCATTGTAGCTTATGGGAGTTGATTTAGACGGTGCAAGGAAGGACCAACAGGCAGCTTGGACAAGAGTTAGTAGCCTTGATGCAAAAATTAAGGCATTAGACAAGGATATTAAAACTTTACAGGATGAGGTGCAAGCTGTGAGCGATAAGCGGGACAAAGCATTTGAAAGCATCAAGGAATTGAGGAAACAGCGTGATGCAGAGGTAAATTTGATTTACATCCATTTTTTTTATTTTTTTTATTTATCCCAAGAGACCTCTCACTTCTGTCTCTTTTGGAAAGGATTGTAGTCTCTGATCATTGAAATGCCTCACTCAACTCCCTAGGCTATTATTATTAGTGGAATTGGTGAGAAATGTCACCTTTTTAAAGAGAGTTGGTGACTTTGTCAGTACTTTAATAAGTTAAGTTTAAAAGGCACCTATTATGGTGAACTACCAAAATTGCCCTCACTTAAATGATTTATGTTATTCCCTTTCTTTGTACTTTTCTCTGTCCTCCCTGACAGTTAAAAAAACTGACAATAGCTCTCTCTCTCTCTCTCTGGAATTTGTTCTTCGTGTTACCTCTCTCTCTCTCTCTGGAATTTCTTCCAGACTTGACGTGGTTCAGTAAAATAAGGTAAAATTCCTTGAACTTTCTTGTTTTAATTTGTTAACATTTTCATTTGTTCCTTTTCATATGTTTTCCGAGTATTTTTTGATTATTTTTTAAACCGTAAGCCATTTTTGGATCTCTGAGAGTTTTCCATAGATCTGTTCCCGAGCCTTTTCATGTTTGATGTGTGCCTTACCCGTGACTTTTCATGCCTTACCCGTGACTTTTCATGCCTTACCCGTGACTTTTGTTGCCTTACCCGTGACTTTTGTTGCCTTACCCGTGACTTTTCATGCCTTACCCGTGACTTTTGTTGCCTTACCCGTGACTTTTCATGCCTTACCCGTGACTTTTGTTGCCTTACCCGTGACTTTTGTTGCCTTACCCGTGACTTTTCATGCCTTACCCGTGACTTTTGTTGCCTTACCCGTGACTTTTGTTGCCTTACCCGTGACTTTTCATGCCTTACCCGTGACTTTTCACCCCACTTTGATGTGTTTTCTTTTATTAATGGTTTGTGATTATTAATTTGACAGCGTCATGAATCGGGTTAGAATAGTAATATCTTACAACGGTCGATGGGAGCAGTTACCTGATGGAAGTCAGAGGTTTGTTGGATCTGATAACCGGGGAATGTATGTGTCAAAGAATATGACTTACGAAGAATTGGTGGCGATCGTACAAACTATTGTGAACTATGATGTAAACAAATACAATGTTGATTTGTCATCAATATCAATCGTTCCCGGCAGTACGTGTCGCACATTTATAAGGAATGACGACGATGTTCAGTTTATGCTAGGGGAAGATCGAGTGATCCCTCAAGTATGTGTCAGTCTAACTGAGCGGACAGCTGGCGATATGGTAGGGAATGATATTCCTCCTCTTGAAAATGCCCAACAATTAGGATCCTTTAGCGGTAGTAACCAAGTGTACACCCAAAGGAGTGGCAGCGAAGGTGGGGGAAACATGTGTGGTGTCCCACAGGTTGCAGTCAACCATGCAGCTGCAGTTGAACCTCAAATTGGTGATGTGTTTGGTTGTCGAATTGAGCAGTACAATGCACAGTATGATGCGCAGTACGATGCGCTGAACAATGAGGTGGATAATGAGGCAAATAATCAACAGGTTGATGATCTGCAAAATGTGGATGAAGAGCCTGCACAAATGCAAACACGTGGTAGACGTGTACAAGGAGGTAGTGGCACTGCACCAGATATGCCAGGGACGTCCGAGGTCCGTTATAATGTGACAACATCTGATTCTGTTAATGCTACAACTTGGGTTATTCCGGGAGCAGATTCATACTCGTTTGGTACTGGTCGAAGCAACACCTTGGCAGCGCCAGAACCGAGAACCATGATTTATAAAGGTCAATTTTTTCCGAGTAAAAAGGATTTGAAGAGGCTAGTTGACGATTTTGCGATGCGGCAGAACTTTGAATGGAAGGTGAAAAGGTCCAATAAGACAACATTACATCTGGTTTGCATCGTTGATGACTGTTCGTGGAAATTAAGAGCGGTGAGGAGAGATGAAGGGACTTACTTTCAAGTCAGAAGTTTTGTCAATGAACACAGTTGTCCTTTGGAGGAGGTTCACCATCGCCACAGACAAGCCAGTGCAGTCACAATCGGAGAACTCATTGCACCTAGACTTCAACAACATGATGGTCGTCTCATGCGTCCGAAGGACGTAATTGCCGATATGAAAACAATGTATGGCATCCAAATCATGTACAGTAAGGCACATGATGCCCTGCAATATGCATTGTCATTGACCTATGGAACCCATGAAGAAAGTTTCCAGCTGCTGCCATCTTTTGCATACGTTCTGGAACAGCAAAATCCTGGCACAATCACATACTTACAGTGCGCAGACGATGGTAAATTCCTTTACTTTTTCATGTCGTTAGGGTCCTCAATTAGAGGTTTCCGGAGGTGTATGCGTCCTGTGATTGCAGTTGATGGTACCCATTTGAAGGGAAGATTCGGTGGTACAATGTTTGTGGCAACTGCACAAGATGGAAACGAACAGGTGTATCCAATTGCTTTTGGGTACGGTGACTCAGAGAACAACCTTTCATGGGAGTGGTTTTTAGAATGCTTGAGAGGTGCCCTTGGTCATATAGATGATCTGGTTTTCATTTTCGATCGTCATGCAAGCATTGAAGCAGGGATTTCTAAAGTGTTCCCTTATGCAACCCATACCATATGTTGCTGGCATTTTGGTGAAAATATGAAGAAGCGATTCCACAGAAAGGATGTTGCCGACATAATGGATAACGCTGCCAGGTCGTACAGGCAAATCCAGTATGATCGCCACATGGAGGAGATACGTAAGCTGCACAAGGGTGCATACGATTATGCCATTGATGCCGGTCCACACAAGTGGTCCCGCGTTCACTGTCCCCAAAGAAGGTACAGGTTGATGACCACAAATGTTGCAGAGTGCATAAACTCATGCCTAAGATTCGCACGGCAACTGCCACTGATGACATTGGCAGAGTTCATTCGGAATATGCTACAAAAGTGGTTCCACGATCGACATGCAAATGCACAGTCCATGCGGCATCGATTGACCGACGCAGCACATCTTGTGATCCTCAAACGTGTCGAGAAGTGCGGTTATATGACTGTAAATCCAGTTGACTGGAACATATTCTCCGTCAGACACAAGGGAAAACAGTGGACGGTTGACTTAGCCCGGAAGACATGCACATGCAACAAATTCCAAATGGACTTTTTACCATGTTCACACGCACTCGCAGCGGCAAGGTACATGCGGACTTTGTTCAGTTAACGCTTTATATTACCCAAACGTGAATCTAACTGTTTCCATTGTTGCAGGGAGCGGAACGTGGATTTCACATCTCTATGTGCGGACTACTACAAGAAAGAGACACTTATTGATGCATACTCGGTTCTTATTATGCCTGTTGGTCATCCTTCTTCATGGGTAGTGCCATCTGACATCGCAGCGCGGGTGGTTTTAAATCCAAAGACGAAGAGACAATCCGGTCGCCCAATGGAGGGTCGACATGTCTCGTCTTCTGAGAGGACAACCTCACAGTCGTGTAGAAGATGTGGACAACCAGGACATAACAGCAGGAGGTGTTCCAACCCGCCTATGGTTAATGAAGGTCCCAGTACAATTGTTCCCGAAGAATACCGTCGCAAGTGCAGCATCTGTCATTCAACTGGACACAACAAACAAACATGCCCTCAGAAGGACTCTACCGTGGAATGAATGGAGCCTTACAAGAGGAGACTTGACCCCACGTCATAAATGTTGTCATGGAAGCGATTGAAGGGATGAGAGTTGCATTGGGTGCTGCTGTTGTGCTAAACTACTGTCTGTAGGGGCTTTTCCATCCTGCTCGGAAGGTTAGGGAAGTGTACTGGAAGATTTACAACTCCCTATATATTGGCGCTTAAGATGCTCTTGTGGCTGCTTATCCGACACTAGACGACGAGCATAATAACATATACAGTGGCCCAGAGTTAGTGATGTTTATCTGAGTGAACGATGCAATCATCTTAGGACTTTTCATGCTTTGAAACTTTTTAACTTTGTGTATGCTTTGATATATGTCAATATTTTAGAAATGAAAACCACATGGTGTAGTTTCTTGCAATGTGTAGTTTCTTCCAGAGCCTTTTCATGTTTGATGTGTGCCTTACCCGTGACTTTTCATGCCTTACCCGTGACTTTTCATGCCTTACCCGTGACTTTTCATGCCTTACCCGTGACTTTTGTTGCCTTACCCGTGACTTTTCATGCCTTACCCGTGACTTTTCATGCTTTACCCGTGACTTTTGTTGCTTTACCCGTGACTTTTCATGCCTTACCCGTGACTTTTGTTGCCTTACCCGTGACTTTTCATGCCTTACCCGTGACTTTTCATGCTTTACCCGTGACTTTTGTTGCTTTACCCGTGACTTTCATGCCTTACCCGTGACTTTTCATGCTTTACCCGTGACTTTTGTTGCTTTACCCGTGACTTTTTATGCCTTACCCGTGACTTTTCATGCTTTACCCGTGACTTTTGTTGCTTTACCCGTGACTTTTCATGCCTTACCCGTGACTTTTCATGCTTTACCCGTGACTTTTGTTGCTTTACCCGTGACTTTTCATGCCTTACCCGTGACTTTTCAGAAAATTTTCTTTTATTAATGGTTTTCTTTTATTATTCTTATTCACTTAAATAGGCAAAATCATGTGTGGTGGAATTGAATAAATTTAATCGAATAATTTAAACAAAAAATACATATGTTATGTACATCAAATGTATAATGGAGAACAACACATATATACATCAGCTACACAACACTGTTGTGTAGCGAGTTGCAAAAGACCTCCACAGCCATCTTCTCCCTGATGGTGCCCATATCATCTTCCGTCCAGTCGAACTCCTTCCTGTTCGCTAGCAAGTACTCTGCCAATCTCAAAGCATGGGCACCACAGTTACCGCTGCAAAATCACCAATTAAATAACCATTAGACTGTAATTTTATTAAAACCTAATGGGATAGAATAAATTCTTAAAAATAACATACCTCTGCTGTTGTTGAGGCACCCCATGTCTTCCGTCCAGGATGCTCATCCGAAAGGCACTCTTCGACAATTTGTACGTCGTATCATCCGCCTTTCTGCTATCGTGAAACTCGATCTGATGCAACATCGACGGAATAAACCAACGTAGGCATGCAACCTGCTTCAGCCTGTGCTCCCAGGGAACCTGCTGTCTGAACGAGTCTAACAGGAAGATCTTCCCCTCCCTGAGATCTAGGCTCGCCAGTACCCAATGCTCCCTTCCAAGGTTGCAAGGAATGAGAACCTGTACGTGGTTTAACATAGTCTTATTTGACGGAATTTTAAACATAATATATTACATTATGTAAACAAAAATAATTGGAACACTTACATAATCAACCTCGTGCCATGGTCGGGATCCGTATGGGATCATTCCTCGGACCATCTTCAGGTCTTCAGTAGGCCACTTGTGTTCCAGCATCTTCCATGCAGTTGGGGGTTTGCCCTCAACCCTAGGACCGAATATTTGCCGCCACTGAATCTCTAAGTATGACTGTACACCAATTACATAATCGCAGCATTAATTACCACATCAATGCACAAATGAAAACCTATCAGTACAGACACTTACAAAGAACTGTGTATGGAGTAAGTTGACCCTCGGAGTGTACACGTCGGGGTATGCTCGCTGACGCTTCCGTAGAATATTCAGGTACGCGTCCATGTGCTGACAATGTAAACATTTTATATTATTATGAATCAACTATTACTCATACAAACTTATACACAATACGTTAACTAATTAACATACCGATTCCTCCAAGTCCATGAAGTTGGTCTGGAACCGTTGGAACCAAGTTACGCCAACTGGTAAAGGTAGATCCACATCACTTCTGCATAATTGTTGAACAAGTTAGAGAACCAAGTAATAATAATAAAATGTTGCAAAATGAACACGAATACTTACGTTTCCCCCGTCGTGTTCCTCTTGTAGGCTTTGTACGCTGCAATGTAATAGGGATCTATCAAGTCATGGGGACTGAATACATGCGCCAATGCAGCTGATGTCGGTGGCATGGTCCTCGGCTTCTTCGGTAGACAGGGGTTTGTGTATGGGGACAGCAACATCCAACCTGGCTTGCGAACACGCGGTACCATAGGTGGAGTATGGTACTGGCCACTGGGATCCGTATGAGGAGGGGTGCGCTCATGAGGGGTCTGCTGTCTGGATGAACTCACCCTCTGTGCATCACTCTGAGAATGGCTGTGATGTGAGGATACACTATCCCTCCGTGTATCGCGAGGAGGAGGGGTGCGCTGTCTGGAGGAACTCTCCCTCCGTGTACCGCTCTGAGGAGGAGGGGTGCGCTGTCTGGAGGAACTCTCCCTCCGAGTACCGCTCTGAGGAGGATGGCTGCGGTGTGAGGATACACTCTCCCTCCGTGTATCGCTCTGAGGAGGAGGGGTGCGCTGTCTGGAGGAACTCTCCCTCCGTGTATCGCTCTGAGGCGGAGGGGTGCGCTGTCTGGAGGAACTATCCCTCCATGTATCGCTCTGGGGAATGGGAAGGCCACGCCGGATTCGCTTCAGGGGTCGCACTTCACTGGTGTCCACGACCGGAGGTGGGGTGCTCTGTAAGGACGGACTCTGTCCCAGTGGTAGCTCTGAGCCACCAGCTGCCGCCGATGGAACCAGTGCTGTCTCAATCGCGGGAGTGCTGTCAGGTAAAACCGGAGAAGGTACCTGTGCTGCCTCTACTATCTCTGTATCACCGGGTACCTCCTCTCGTTCTGTCGCACCTTGACCTTCCTGACCGGATACTGTGTCCATAGATTGACCCTCTGTAGTTGGTGGCTGCCCATGTCTGCTCCCTGGCTCTGTCCTATCCTGACCAGCACCTGTCCTGCCGGGGCTAAAGTCTCCTCCATGCCCATCATCGAATGGTGGGTCATCAAATGGTGGACCATCCATACGGGACTGCGGCGTCTTCCCCTGTAGCGCCCTGATCATATCCAGCAACTCTCCATACTGCTTATCTCGCGCCTCATCACTTTTTCTGATAGCAGTCATGACCTCATCCCGTACAGATTTAACTTCAGCCATCACTTCATCAATTTTTTGGTCCCAACCCTGAAAGGATTTCAAACTCTGTTAGAACTTAAAATGTTCAATCGAGTGGAATTAAATAATAGGGTTTTATTTTTTTTACGTACCTCTGGATCCCCTCTACGTGAATCACCTCCAGGTTGAGGCTGTGTACGCGTCCGGAGACTCTCAGTGCGAGCCTCTAGGTCTACAGCACCTTCACGTCTAGGCTGTCTGGGCATCGTGAATCGTACCCGCCTACGCCTATTGCCACCCTCAAGTTCTGAACCCTCCGTACCAGTGCCTTCAGAATACGAAGCCTCCCTATCATCCCGTCGGGAAAACATAGCCTCGGTATCACTGGGTCCTGCAGGCCTATGTCGTTCCGGATCTGGGATGTGATCGGAATCATACAGATTTGCTTCTAGGTTTATGCCTTCGATGTACCGTTCAGCCCTCTCCGCAACCGTCGGCACCAATTCAGGCCATGCGACCATCTGAAATTGAAGTTAAATAGTTGTCATTGTATATATAGTATTAACTATCAACATTAACAACATCAGCACTTACCCTTTTTGTAAAAACAGCATCCAGCTTTTTCCCCCTAGGTCGCTGACTCAATTCCCATTTCAGAATACGTGGGGGGGGGGGGGGGGGGGGGTAGATCGATTGTCCGGCGAATCCCACATTTACTGATGCCAAGCTCTGGGATAACCTCAAAGGCAAATACCTGCGTAATAGAAAAAGTACGATACACGTAAATACAACAGTCATATAAAATAAACTACTATTAAAGTACGGATTCAAACTTGAAATTCTCACCAGTAGTGCATGCGGTAGACCGTATATGTTGTACGACAACTCGAGGTTCTGTACGTCAAGGTCCTCGCCCTCTTGTCGCCGTTTTTCAGCCAACCGCTGTCGTGGACCATCAAACGCCCGCTTGAAACCGTAAATAGACCGCCACACGTGTGTGCCCCACGGGAACACATCAAAAGCGTCCAGGTCCTCAACTAGGCGAAACTGCCATACTGGAACTTTATCTCTCCCATCGAACCCCATCAGTATCCGGTTCAGCATAAACAATAAGGCAAGCTTCACCGCATCGTACTGCTGTTCAAAAATACCGATCCGCAGCACCGCTCTCAACTTTTCAATCTCGACTTCTTCTTGACCCCGAAAGTACCGATCATGTATGCCATTCTCAACCACTTCATACCTCGCCGTGTCGGGTTCGACTCCAAACTTCAAACCGGTGATTAGACAAAACTCAGTCTTCGAGAACCGGACAATATGCTTCCCTAACAAAAATCTCATCTCATCAGCCGGCCCATCATGATGCAACTCGCGTAGAAGTAGCCGATGGACAATCCCACCCGAAAAATTATTCTGACGATGCATCTGAAGGAAATGACCGAAACATGACTCAGTAAACCAACGTACATCTTCGATCTTCAAATCTTCAGGTACACTGTTAAGTGCAGTGTCAACATATTCCAGGTCATCGAAATGGTCATGGCGATTAATTTTTCCGTTGAACCAATCTTCCTCTGGAGTCTTCAGAAAATCCTTTGGGTCATTCCTCATCTGCATATTCACAGAAAAAAAGCATATAAGTTCATGATTGGACCACTGAATTAAAAGTCATGGGAAGTGTATTAAAAGTCACGGGACACTATACAAAAGTCACGGGAAATTCATTAAAAGTCACGAGACACTATACAAAAGTCACGGGACACTTATCAAAAGTCACGGGACACTATACAAAAGTCACGGGACACTTATCAAAAGTCACGGGACACTATACAAAAGTCACGGGAAATTCATTAAAAGTCACGAGACACTATACAAAAGTCACGGGACACTTATCAAAAGTCACGGGACACTATACAAAAGTCACGGGAAACTTATCAAAAGTCACGGGACACTATACAAAAGTCACGAGACACTATACAAAAGTCACGGGACACTTATCAAAAGTCACGGGACAGTATACAAAAGTCACGGGACACTTATCAAAAGTCACGGGAAACTATACTGCTATCATGAAACAGTTAACAAAAGCCAAAAGTCACGGGACACAATACAAAAGTCACGACACACCATACAAAAGTCACGACACACTAAACAAAAGTCACGATACAATATACAAAAGTCACGATACAATATACAAAAGTCACGACACACTAAACAAAAGTCACGATTCACTAAACAAAAGTCACGATTCACTAAATAAAAGTCACGACACACTAAACAAAAGTCACGGAAACCCAGAAATTCATCGTCCTCAAAACAACTCTTTTCTGAAACTAAAACCCTAACCTAACCTCATCGTGCAAACACAGTCAACCACAATCAACCACAATCACAAATCCAACCTAATCTACATCATGAGTATGGCATCAAACATCAAAAAACATGAAATTATCAACCGGAAAAACGCGTCAGGAACAAGAACTTACCCGAGTCTTTTGAGATCTCCGGTGACTTCTCGTCGATGCCATTACTGTTGCGTTTACTGTAGCGCCGTCGCCGGGGGTTAACCGTACACTTTCCGTCGAGTTTAGGGCTGTTGGACCGTCCGGTGACTTTTGGGCTGTTCACTTTTCACTTTTTCTCTCACTTTCTCTCACCGTTTGAAATTGCACAAACAGACAAATGAGGGTATTTTTGTCTGGTCACTCAAATAGGTGCCTTTTAAACTTACATTAGTAAAGTGGTGACAGTTACCAAAAAACCGCCCCAAATAGTGCTATTTAATTTTTGAACCCTTATTATTATTAGTTATGGTTGTATTACTGTGTTAATAATAATTGCACCACATCTAATCTCTCCCTCTTATGTTAACAAAACCTTTTATACATATGTAAACTTGATGCGAGGGGGATTTGATCCCAAAACCTTTTATGCAATTATGAGAGACCGACTAAACTAGCTGGTTTCTCCTTCGTTGTTATCATTGAGACTGGGCGGTAAGAGTTTATGATACATGATGTATGCTTGGGCTGCAGTTTATGATATGTTATCTTATAAAGATATCTAAATGAGTTGGAGCTGCTATTTAAGTGTTTTTATCAGTCTTTTCCTTCTTGATATATATAATATGCAAAAACAGCCCCTAATGAATCTTACTCTTTTTTTTCAGAATGCCCTCTTCTATGAATATCGTAGAATCTTGAACCAAGCAAAAGATCTTGCTGTAAAGAAGGATGTTAAGGCTCTTGAGGAATTTGTGGAAGTAGAGGTTTGTTAGATTTGTACTCGTTTTTTTTTTTGTCTTGAATATTGCACAACTTTTATATTTTTGCCATCTTCTCATCTTTTACTTTCTATCCTTTGTTATTAGGTGGAGAAATTTATGACTCTCTGGAGCAGTAATAAGGCTGTTAGGGATGATTACCAGAAAAGAATTTTACAATCATTGGATGCTCGACAATTGAGCAAGGATGGAAGGATAAGAAACCCTGATGAAAGGCCATTGGTGGTAGTGGAGGCTCCGGTGCCTTTGGAACCAGAGACTGTGGCCAAAGCTAATGTGAAGCGACCAAAGGAAGATTCCAAATCATCCCCTCCACAGCAAGATACGTTGCCGACCCAAAAGGGCCAGAAAGAAACCACTAAGAAAGAAAAGGATTCTAAATCTGCCGTGGAGCAGAGTGACATAGCAGATAAGGAGATTTCTGTGTCAGGAAAGGCAGCTGTAGAACCGAAAGTCGATCAAGCCAAGTTGAAGGAGATGAAAAGAGAGGAGGAAATTGCGAAAGCTAAGCTAGCCATGGAAAGAAAGAAGAAGTTGGCTGAAAAAGCTGCAGCAAAAGCAGCTATAAGAGCTCAGAAGGAAGCTGAGAAAAAGCTGAAGGAAATTATTTATACATTTCTTTGTCATTATTAATTTACCGGCTGTTTATTTTGTTTCTGAAACTAATATGATTATTTCTTCTGTCCATTCCAGGAGCGTGAAAAGAAAGCAAAGAAGAAGGCTGGATTCCCTATGAACGAAGAATTAGCCGAAGCAGAGGAGATAGAGGAGACGGAGCAAGCTGATGACAATGTTGAAGCCTCGGTTGAAGCTCCAATCCCTAATAAACCCAAGGTCCATAAGGAGAATACGATGAAGAACAGGACTCGATCTAGGGGTGCAGATTCGCTCCCGAAGGCCATACTGAAGCGTAAAAAGTCTACTAACTACTGGCTATGGGCTGGTCCTGCAGGTTTGGCACTTGCGTTGGTTGCGGCACTAGTATACTACTACTATCTTCTGTGAAGATAATATGGAAACTAGAAGTCATAGAGGAGGTGGGTTGACAATTTTATGCTTGATGAGCATGCAAGTTAATTAGGATTATAGAAGCAAAAAACGTTAAGTTAATTTTGTTTTTTGTTCTTTGCATCCCGTCGAGGGATGGACTTAAAACTCATAATCTGGTTTGTAGTTGGATCAGTCTGCAACATTTACCAGTGGTGGGGAAACTATAATACATTTGGTTTGATGTATTTTCAAATTTTGACTTGAATCAAATTCATGAATATCATCTTCATCTACAGGGCTTTGCTTCATGTATAATTGATGTTTATGTAGCCGGTTTAATGAAGTGCATTACTGATCTTTTTTATGATTTGATGGAGCTTGGAAACTTTGATGGGTTCAGTAGACATTGTTGGATGTGGACTAGAAGTTTTGACAGGATGGATTGCATTCCTTTTGTGAATTTATATTGACACCTTTAGTTTTTGAAATCGGCACCAATTGGGTCAAGGGTCCTTACGAGATCAATCTCTAAAGCACTTCTGTGAGATCAGTCTCTAAAGCACGGTCCGGAAGTGAGAAACTTCATTGGGATTGGATGGGTTATGGGTAGCATAGCGGGCTATTGGTTTCAATAATCATATAAATGTAACTTTTGCATCATATTAATAATAATAATTTTGTTATTGTTAATTCATATAGTAATTTGGATTCTTTATACTAGTTTTCTAAAGTTGATTTGTGTTATGGAATCTTGAAACTCTAGTTAGTTTTCTTTTTGTAGCTATATTACAATTAATTTCGAGTTTGAGGATGTCGGAAAAAGTTGATGCGGGAGCGTATGTTTTACAAGAGAAAAATATAATTTCGTAGAAAATTGTTACACGACACATTCAATATTCTTTCTCAAACCTTAAACCATAACTGAGGCCAAACTCATAATGGTGTTCCCTTGAATGTTCCCAGATCTCTTCCCGCATATTCCTCGGATCTCCCGCCACCATATTTATAGATTGCAATTACTTTGAGCCAAAACAACATTCTTGGAGCCAAAGTAAAATTCTTAAAGCTAAAGTCTTTTACTAGCTCCAAAATTCACTATTTTTTATTTTTTGGAAAAATCAAATAGATCTAATGTTTCCATTACAAGATTTCGTATTTGTTTGGTTAAGCTTTCTACTGCCTTAAAAGGTCTACTAACGTCTATTTGAGTTTTTTAGAGTTGTTTGGTTGGGCTTTTAAAATTGTTTATTTTAAATTGAGTAGAGACTAATAGAGTTTAAACCTCTACTAATCAAAAGCTCATGGGGAGGTGCTTCCTCAAAAGTCTATAAACCAAACAATTATAATTTTTTTTCTTTCAAAAACTCTATTTCTAATAGATATACTGCAAGTAGATCTTTTATTAATAGACGTTTTTTAAAAGCCCAACCAAACAAGCTCAACTCTCGTTTGCACACGGAGACTTGTTTCTTGTTTTATTGTCTAACATGGTAGGTGGGTGGTCAATAGGGATGGTAATGGGTCGGAACGGATTGAATTAGATGTGCTCCATACCTGAAATCCGATTTACATGAGTTGCTCCAAATCTGATCCGTGCTCTAAATGGGTTTTTGTTTTTTGCCCCAAATTCGACCAGAAATAATAAGGGATGTCCTATACCCGACCCGAAATGACCGTTTTTTTCTAAAAAATAAAAATAAAAATTTCTCAAACCACTAAATATACAAATTATTTTAGCATATAATTGAATTTTAGGACATTGACTTAAATTTTAACATTCAATTAAATACATTTAAATAAAAAAAAAATTTATATTTTTTCTTTTTTGATTGGAAATTTAAATATATACTTAAATACGAACATATACTATAGAAAAACATTTAACATACACTTAAAATTCATACATAAATTTAAATTTAATAGAACACAACATCTTAGTTTAATAAACTTTAAATTCAAACATAAAATACAATTAGGTAAATAGACAAAGAAATTGGAGATTTGTTTTTTCTTTTATACTTTTATATTTTAAAAAATAATTATATAAATATTGGGTCAAACGGGACGGGTTGGGGCATAAAGGTTGACCTATACCCGACCCAATAAAAAACAGAATTAAAATAGTTTGACCCAAATCCGACCTGAGACCCGTTTTAAATGCTCCAAACCGGTTTGGGGAGGTGGGGGATTTTTGCCATCCCAGTAGTCAAGGACTTACTGATATTTGTAAAGCGGTGTTAAAGGTGAAGAAAAATCAGAGAAGCCCATATCTGTAACACTGTTTGTGGCACCATGAGTGCAGCGCGCACACTAGCCGTGGCTGCCACCAGAACCAGCTTCACTGCACCACCTTTGATGCAGACCGGATTGTGGACTCGTATTTAGGACGCTTGGTGCACCCAAAACGAGCCTAGCTGACAGACTCCTAAGTTCCGTACGCAACAAGTTTCGTAGTCCTTGTTTGATTAGGATTTGTTCTCTTTTCCTAGATAGGATTTCTTTTCAATTTTAGTTTAAGTTAATTTAGAAGTTGATTCCTTGTGGAAGTCAACTTATTGTTTTTCCTATTTAAGTTGTTTGAATCTAATTTGTTATGGAGCTTTTGATTAATGAAAATTTAGAGATTGTTTCTCAAACTATCCATCTACGATTCTTATTGAAGATTACGTATTTGAAGCCTGTTATCCTGGTATCCGTGCTCGGATCAACAGCATAATAGTAGGATTCGCTTCCGGTATTCGTGCACGAATCAACGGATCCGATTCACTTATCCCTATCTTTATCGATTGTTGTTTGTTTTGAAATTCGATCTACATCAGTTGGTATCAGAGCCACCGAGTCTACCGTTGTGCTAGGCTCAGCGTCCACGGACCACTCATATCAAAAAACAAAAAAAAAACAAAAAAAAAAAACAAAAAAACTCATGAACCCTCAAACACAATTAGCCTCCTATCCTTCGGTGTTTTTCGATGATACATACGTATCGGCGGAAATTTTTGTTGATTTTGATCTGCCACCGATTTTTGATGAAGAGGAATCCGATGATGACTCAGATAGCCGTGAGAAAGTGGTGTCTGGCAAGTACAGCTCCCAAGAATTGGCATCGTTTCATCATCGTCTAGGGATGATGAACCTTCGAATTCGAGGACGAATTCCGTCCAACCCGGAGAGAATGATGCGGATCAGATTGACGCAAAAGGATAATTAGATTGGCGAGAAGGTCAACTCCAAACCCTATCGTCTGAGGTTGCTTAGACATATTCGTACGGCTGATATTTTCAATGTGAAACATTTGGTTCCTTACCGTGGCGACTCGTCGTCTGGTGATGAAGAAGAGTTGAATTCGAGGTCGAATTCCATCCAACCTGGTGAGGATGATGCAGACCGGATTGTGGACTCGTATTTAGGACGCTTGGTGCACCCAAAACGAGCCTAGCTGACAGACTCCTAAGTTCCGTACGCAACAAGTTTTGTAGTCCTTGTTTGATTAGGATTTGTTCTCTTTTCCTATACAGGATTTCTTTTCAATTTTAGTTTAAGTTAATTTAGAAGTTGATTCCTTGTGGAAGTCAACTTATTGTTTTTCCTATTTAAGTTGTTTGAATCCAATTTGTTATGGAGCTTTTGATTTTCAGCCTGTTATCCTGGTATCCGTGCTCGGATCAACAGCATAATAGTAGGATTCGCTTCCGGTATTCGTGCGCGAATCAACGGATCCGATTCACTTATCCCTATCTTTATCGATTGTTGTTTGTTTTGAAATTCGATCTACATCAACCTTCAACTTTTGTTCGAACAAGACCATTTCTTCAAGCCTTTTCTCTCTCTCGTCCTCTTCAACTTCGATCAAATCCCACCTTTTCTTCTCATGGAACTCTTTTTTCTCCCACTTTCACACTCAGACATTCAAGAGGTGTGTGTAAACATATATATCTCTTTCATTTTCATGGGATTTTGTTGTTCTTTATAATATTTGTCAATAATTAGAGATACCCAGTAAGCTTGATTGAAGAAAAAACTAAAAAAGCATGTAATTTGATGCCACATTAGCTGAATTTAAACTTGTAGGCAATATTCAGACTTTCTTTTTTATTATTCGAGTAAAAGATAGATGTTTTTTTTTTTTGCTTTGCTTTGATCACATGCTGTGCAATTAAGCTTCAGGGATGTGTCAACTGGCACAAGCTATTAAGGGGGATGTTGATGATTTACTTAAGGGTGTTGTCGACAAAAATGTGGTTGAGGAAGTGAAGCATATTCTTGAAATGGTAATTTAGTTTCCTCTAATATGTATTAATTAGAGTATAATTGCCTTTAGTACTCGGAGACATTGAGGTACTGAAAATTGTCTGCGGTGTTTGTGTTGTGCTTGTTGTAGGCTAGACGGGTATCATCAAGAAGAGATGTTGTACACACAGATTTTCTTACGCCGCCAGTATTGAAGGATTCAATGATTGCCTTGGAAAAACTTGCTGATGTCAAAACAGTTGCTCAGGGTGGATACCCTCAGGTCAGGCTAACTTTTCAAATTCAAACAATCTTTTTCTCATTTCACTTTATGTTGAAGCACATACATGATACACCTGTAGATCCATAATCGGCCTGGCTTTTATGCAAGTAAACTTAACAGTAGAGCTTATTGCCTAAGCTGATGAATGATTATGTTGATACAACTTCCTATTATCTAGGCTGAGTGATGTCGGATCTCTGTTGGACATCCAGAAGCATTGACAAGTGATCCAGATGTAGTTGCAGCACTGAGGTAATCATTTTATAGTTCTATATGTTTTGAACTCTACAATCATGTGGGGAATCTTTAAAACTTCAACCGGTTGTCTCAAAGTTATTTCCTTCTTCCAGTATCACAGGAAACTTCGGATTTCAACCTTGTTCTCATGGTGACTTCCTTGGCGCAATTCTTGGCACCGGGATTGCGAGGGAAAAGCTTGGAGATATCATCTTGCAGGTATCACCTACATTTTATTTCAGATAATAGTTTCAGTTCTCCACAAGAAGGCAGTTCTTGTTCCTTAGAACAAATCATTCACAGACCTGGTTCAGATGACATGTTTAAATACCTATATAGCATGTATGCCTTACAAAGTAATCTTGATAGTATGTTTCGAATGCTTGTCATACAATTTCAAACACGTGTTCATGATTCTGTCGTGTTCATTACTCTAGAACTATCAACTTATTGCAGCTCTTAACTGTGACCAGTCCAACACATAACACATATATTGGAAGATACATTATATTGTAATTTTATTTGTGAAATAAAATTATATTATGACAACTGTCATATATTATAACTTCTCGTTTCTTTTGAACTTTTGAGACCTCCATGGTGTCAGCATTTCCACCCTAAGTTGATGCTGTTGTGTCTGTGCGCAGACAATTATGCATCATTTCCCTAAAACGAAGTTCCAAGATCTTGTAACCACTTTTACTGATTTTCATTATTATCATGCATGAAAAATTGAAAATATTTTCATATTTTCATATTTTCAGAGTGAATCTAAAACGCAAGATATCTTTTCTTGTGTCCAACATGAAGGAATTTAACCCTTTGACCTCCTCATTCTTAGGGTGCTTGCTAGTAAGTCATCAGGCTGTATTTTTCTGTGTGTGCTGTATGGTTCTATTATATTGGTAGTGCATCTGCTGAATATTCATGCTGCCTTTTGTTCGAAAAGATGATTTTAATTTTTTATTGTTGAGTTTAATCTTGCGACAGCTCCAATAAATTGGATGCTGGGTTGAGTTTGAAATCTTTTCCTCTCGTGTTTGATGTACAGGGAGAAAAGGGGGCTCAAATCCTAGTTGTTTCAGAACTTGTTGACTATCTTATATCATCACTAGACAAGGTAATAGTTACTTCTGATATATTGTTTTTCTGCAAATACATCCCCATCTTTCTCAGCACACATAAATTTAGAAAACTCTTTTTGTTTTCACTTGAAGGAATTTAATGAACATCGGTACGGTAATTAACATAAATTCTACTTCATCTCACCACATTAACCATAACGTACTCAGTTTTTTATTTGGTTCACTAATTTTATTACTAAAATGACTACTTAGTTTTGTTTTACCTGGCCCAATATTTTGTGGCTGAAAGACAAATGTAACTTGCTGGGTTGAAATAATGTGAAATTATATGCTTGAAAAGAAGATATGGTTTATGTTTACCTTAAATAGTGATGATTCTTTACTTGATGTACGAACAAATATTGATTTAGTCAATATATTTGCTTTAGGCCACAGCCAACAGGGCTTAAATGTTTTTGGTGTTGCTTTATTTCGGGTACCATCTCTGATGCATATTTCTCTAGCAGGTTGGTTTATTAAACTACTTTTTGGGGATGCTACTCAATTTCGATTTGGTCAATCATCTCTAATCATACTGGTTCATATATTCGTGAAATAATTTGCGATTAGGTCCCCCTCACAGACTTTTAGCATCCCTTACTTTAATAATTTACAGCTTATCAGTAAACAATTGTGTGGGTTTGCCTTTGTTGCGCATAACTACGTTATTTTGACATCGCTCATTTTAACTTAAGTGATGAATTTTTTCTAGGACTTGCCATTTATGTTTTCTAATGAAATTCATGTAAATTAGATTGAAATGCATGTTAACTTATTCTGTACTTGTTGGTAGTAATGGTGATGTACGTGTCAATTGGAATACCGTCACAAAAAATGGTACTACACTCAAGACCGGTGATATTGTCTCAGTTAGTGGCAAAGGGAGACTAAAGGTAGTGAAAGAAACACCAATGTACAATAAAAGTGTACTTCAAGACTGTATTTTGCTATGTCTTTTAGATGATTTTTTTTTTTTTTTTTTACTTCAGATAGGAGAAATAAACCGTACAAAGAAAGGAAAGTTTGCAGTTGAGCTTGTTCTATATCTATAGGAGGCTGCGACAAGATCGCTGACCCAAAACCGGTGGATTTTTTTTTACATAAAGTTGATTCAACAGTTGCATTAAGGTCATACAGTCTGCCATATTCAATAGCAATCTCTGAGAACTGGGGAAGGAAACAGAAAACAAGCATTATATGTTCTTCTAATGTTGTTCAGTTTTGATATTAACCTGCTTGTTCAAATCACTTGTAAATTGTAATGGTATTGTCTTTTTTTATTTCTCAACATCAATTTGTTGATAAAATATGTGAAATGTTCTTGTAAGCTGTGAATTTTGAGGAAATAAAGGCATTGATATTCATTTTGTTTTTATGGATGAGCACTGGTTTTTTTCTCCGTGGTTTTTCCAAGGAATGAAATATATAATTCTATTAGTTTAAGCAACAACATGAGTTTTTAGCAGATAGTTATATCACTCATGGTTAATGCCTACATGCAGACAGGTATATATTTCAGAATTCTTTTCAAAATATTCTATCTTTTAATATATTTATGCATCAAACCCAAATTCAGTTTGTGATTTTATCACAAAATTTAGGAAATCACGGTTTGTTCACCTTCAATATTTTAAAAAGAAGAATTGCTAATGAGCAGAGCATCATATAAAAGCAATTGATAGGGTTGCTCTAAAAGCAGGGTTATAGAATATATCTGTTTTCCTCTCAAGCAATTGAAATTCCTTTCTTGTCTCTTCTTGCTTTCAAAGGAAAAAGAGCTTGTGAGAATGTGTGACTTGCAGCTCTCAGCTTGGAATAAAATGCTTTTACCCTCCTAACTTTCCTTAATCAAATTGGACCTTGTAATTGCAAGCTCTGTATTTGCACATTCTATATCTTTATGCTCATAGCTAATCTAAGGGAATTTGCAGAGTTCTAAAGTTGTACAAGGTGATTGATCAGGTGCATTTCAAGGACTAAACATTTTCCTATTCAGGTATGGTCACTTATTATATCTATTTTAATTTTGTTATTGGTTTCTTCTATTCTGTATCTTCCAAGTCTAGGCAGGTCAATTTTTTTTTTTTTTTTTTTCTTTTTTTCTTTCCTTTTACTGGTTTTTGGGATTCCAATCTGTAATCTTCCTGCTTTCCTTCGAATTAATTGAAATTCCTTGTCGTACTTTGCTTCTAAATTTTGGTAGTGAAAACAAAGAAACCAAGCTGCACCGAATTGCAAGTTCTTTTCTCACAATATCTGCATGCTCTTGGACGATTAGAGATTATTCATCTTTTCTTCTAAAGTTCTAAGTGATCATAAAGTGCATTTCAAGGATAACATCCTCCTCCATTTGGTATGATTAATCATAAAATTGAACTTCATTATTATTCATAATCATTGAACTTCATTATTATCTCGTTTCTCATCATATTTAAGTGCATTTCAAGGATAACATCCTTATTAGCTCTAAATCCTGACATCTTTATGCTCGTAGCCAACCAAAGTGATCTCACTGAGTTTCAAGGCTAGAAGAGGAGATCAAGCGAGTGTATTTATTTCAAGGATAACATTGTCCCATTAAGGTATGATCACTTATTACTATCTTTTTTAAATGTGTTAGTGTTTGTCTTATGAGTTTAGCTGGATCATATTGTAATTCTTTTACTTTCAATTATATCTCAAATTATTAATTTCTAAAATAAAATGAAATGCAAGATTGTGTATGTTTTTTTTTAATAATAATTGAATAAATTGGTTGCTCCCCTTTTGGTGTGTTTATTCATAAACCTCTCTCTCTCAATTAGGGATTGCCATTGGGGAAATGGGGATCCATCCCCATCCCCCCCAATTTCCTCATTTGGGGCTTCAAATGAGGATGGGGTAGTTTTGGGGGGAGGTCCCCCCATCCCCATTCTCATTTCCTTGTTTTTTCTGTTTTTCCCCATTTTTCCCCGTTTTCCCATTCCCCCATCTTCCCCATTTCCCATGTTTAAGTAAAAATTACATAATTAGTAAAATAGAAAGAAAAAAAATATTAAGAATATTATATATATATATATATATATATATTAATATACTATATATAAGGTTTGGGGAAATGGGGATGGGGGCACCTACCTCCATCCCCATCCCCATCCCCATTTCCATAAATTTGTGGGGAAAATGGGGAAATGGGCCTCCCCATCCCTATTTCAATTTGGGGATAAAAATCATCCCCCCCCATTTCCCAATTTTTCCCCAAAAATTTTCTCCCAAATGTGGACGGGGGAGTGGGGATTTGGGTTCCCGGGGATAAATGGCCATCCCTACTCTCAATATAGGAGAAACTATCTCAAGAATAACTTGAACTGGAGAAATTACAAGAATACAAGAAATTGTAGAACTAGAATTTAGGAGATTGGGATTGTTGTTGGTGTTGGATTGAGTTGATAGCATCACAAGCCTAGTATATATAGAAAAGTGATGTCCTCCCATGGATGACACCTAGCTCCATGTGTCAATCATTCTTGCAACCTTATGCCACCTTGTGACACCTAATGCCACATGAATACACCAATTGCCACCTTATGCCAATGCATGATGACACCTCATTGTTTGCATGCTAACTTACCACATGAGATGAAGTCTCATTTTCATTTTCCCCACAAGAGAGAGGAAAACACCTATTCCATCTTCTAGAATGGGTAGGTACAAGTCATAAAAATGGCTTTATATTCCAACAATCTCCCAATTAAAGTCATTTTTCTCAATACTTCCATCCTTTTTAGACCCCATGCAGCGTACATTTCTGCTAGGCCATTAGAGGTGATCCTTCACAACATAATGCCGTATCTGAGGTTCTTCTGATGTAACTCATAACCATCTCCACATTAATCCAATGCTCTCTACCAGGCTTCGCCAAGTACCAACTAACCATTCACACTCCTTATGCAATGTCCGGTCCTGTACAAATTATAGCAAACATTAAACTTCTCATTGCTAATGCATACCGTACTTGAGACATTCCCATCCTCTTTGCTTCACTGATAAGGCTCATTCTTGAGGATAATTTGGTAGGGATGAGGGTAGAAATTGGCTTAAAATCTTGCATGTTGCATCCCTAAAATCTTGTTTGCTGGTCCCATATCCTTCATATCAAACTCCCTAGCCAATTGTACCTTTAATTTTTGGACTCGATCTTTGTTACGGCCTACTACTAACAGGTCGTCCATGTACAACAACAATATAATGAAGTCATCATTATCCTCAAACCTCTTGTAGTAAGTAGTACAATGGTTTGAACCAAGTCTATTGTACCCAAGGCTAATCATGGAGGAATCAAATCTCTTGTACCAACACCTTGACGCCTGTTTGAAGTCGTACAGAGATTTGGTCAACCTACAAACCAAGTTCTCCTTGCCTTTTTCGGTAAAACATCATGGTTTAAGCATATAGATTTAAGCTCTCCATGAAGAAACCGAGTTTTCACAACTAACTGCTCTAACTCAAGGTCAAATGTAGCACATATAACTAGGACCACTTTGATGGTTGTAAGTCAAACCACTCAGGAAAATATCTTTTTGAAGGCAATGCATTCTTTTTAAGCATATCCGTTCACCACCAATCTTGCACGATAACACTCCACTTGGTTATTACCATCCCATTTGATCTTATATACCTAATTGTTAGTTGTTACCGATGGCTTTCCTTCCATGTGGTAATGGTGCAAGTTCCCAAGTCTTGTTTTGTAGAGCTTTAATTTCTTTTTGTATTATTGTCATCCATAAAGATACATCTGACATAGTTATCGCTTCATAAAAAGTTAATGGTTCTTCATCCTCTGTTAAAAGACAGTATGCAATGTTGCTCTCAATAACATACTCTGAGCTCCAAATCGACAGTCTTTTCTCATGAGTTGATTGTTGAACTTTTAGAACCTCGGACATGAATGGTTCTCGTTCCTCGTGCCTTGGTGCTACTTCAGAAGAATTTGAATCTTCTTGTTCCAGATCATTTTCCACCAAAACAACAGTACTTCTGAATTATTCTTCAAAGTCGTATCATCTCATTTTCCTTGTAGGTGATATTATGCAAATATCACATCCCTACTGACAATAACCTTATTGGTAGTGGGATCTCACAGGCGATACCATTTTCACTCTGTTAGCATGCCTTAAGAATATACATCTCCTGGATTTCGGATCCAACTTTGCTCTTTCATGGGCATTGTACATCACATACATAAGACATCCAAATGAATGTAAAGTAGAGTAATCAGCTAGCTTACCAGCCTACATCTCCATTGCCATCAACGGAGACCGGTTCATCACATAATAGACGGTTCTGGTTGCTTATGCCCAAAATGACTTTATCAGACCCGCGGTCCTCATTATAGCTTTAATTCTTTCTGCTTGAGTTCTGCTCATCCGCTTTGCCACTCCATTCTGATGAGGTTTATATGTGATTATGATCTACCTTTCAATGTCTTCTTGCGCAAATAGTGCAAGAAACTTGTCGTCTGTCTACTTTCTTCCATTATCAATCCTTAGAAACACTGGATTCTCAAAGTCAACTTCCATCCGTGCTTTTAAGACTTTGAACACAAGAAACATATCCGACTTCCTATTAATGGGGTACACCTAGCATCTCCTAGATCCAAGGGATAAATCGGATGATTCTTAAACATTAGAATGGATCAAGTTTAGAATGCATTTGCTCCTAGCAGTAAAACTGCTAAACTTCAACCTATGCTTCTTATTTGTAACACAATGCTCACTAAAAGGTAGATTTACCAATTTCAGCCTTGGAAGAAACTTCCGATCGGATAGAATCTTCAAACCTTGTTTTGATATCATTGACTATTCTCCTTGACTATTGATGCAACACATGCATCACCTTCCTACAGTTTTTCTCCCTTAAGCATGTATAGATTCGAAGTTGTCTTTTCTGCCTTCATAACTATAAGCGTGCCTCTGACAATCCTCAAGATCTCATTTTCTATATAGGTCTTGCATTCAAGATTATCTATTTGTCCCAAAGACAATAGATTCTTTTTCAGGCCCTCCACATGTCGTATTTGTTGAATGGTGCGAACAGTACCATCATTCATCTTTATCTTGATGGTGTCAATACTACCGATCTTCAAGGCATGATCGTTCCCATAAATACAGATCCTCTAAAGCCAGGTTCATATTTATGGAACCATTCTCTTTGAGAGGTCATGTGCTAGGTAGCTGTTGAGTTTAAAAGCCAGACATCAAAACTTTTTGCCTTCAACAACAGTAGTTGCTTCACTGTATAGTAATTCACCAACGTTTGAGGTACTTGTAACACATCCCTAAGAATTTGATGACTTAGTAGCTTTGTTGCTTCCACACTTCTTGTTTTGCCAACACTCTTTCCTGACATCCCCTTTCTTGCCATATTGGAAGCATGTAATATTCTTATTTCCTGATCTACAATGATTGTGACTCCTTTTGGGACCATGTTTCATTGATCTTCCTCTTGTTATCAATAAAGCCTTTGTTGTCTACGAACTAGCTAATCTGTCCTCCTTATTCTTGTGCCTACTTTCTTCTTCGAAGACAGCAGCTGCAACATCATTGAAGACTAGATAATCCGTAAGGATGTTATTCATCAGGTTGATAACAAGTTGATAATATGAGTCAAGTAGACTTTGAAATAGAAGTTTCGCACATTTAGTCTCATCTATTTTATAACCCAACACTGTGAGCTAAGAAAATAGTTTATTTAGGGTGTTGCAATGGTCGATCATTAACGAGGATTTTGCCATTCGAAGAGTGTAAAACTTTCTTTTCAAGAAGATCTTATAGCGTAATGATTACGCCTCATATAACTTTGTCAAAGTATCCCATATCTACATCGTCATTTTCTCCTCCGCCACACCTGATAATACTCCATCGACTAGTACTAGATATAGATTGGCAATTGTGTTGCCATCCATCTTGTTCCACTCTCCATCATCAGTGCAATCTATTGGCCTTTCGCCATTTGCTGCCAAGCAATTATCCTTCATCAATATTGTCCTTATCTTCATTTTTCCACAATGAGAAATTACTCACATTTTTGTGAAATCCACAACAGACATTGCCCACGAACCATACTATATACTAGAATAGTGCGGATATCGTAAATAGTACACCAGGAAAATTCCCAGGAAAGAGTGGAGGGTCACTTCGGACACACTTAAGTACCAGTTTCCTAAGACAGAACTTTCCTAGACACGCCCTTCCACACCACCACTACTAATTCCAGCAATGTACAACCTGAAGCTCTGATACCACTATTAGGAAACTGATGAATTTCCACTTCCGGCATAAATTTGAAATAGAGAATAAATATGAGAAGTTGACACAATATTTTTGTGGTAAAACCCTTAGTGTGACAAAAACATCCATAGACAAGACTAAAAGGATTTCACTATGAGAAAATGACTTACAAACCTCTCTCTATAAGAAGGAGAGAACAATACAACCTCTCTCTCTCTCTCTCTCTCTCTCTCTCTCTCTCTCTCTCAATATATGAGAAACTATCTTAAGAATAACTTAAACCGGAGAAATTACAAGAGATCTTGGAACTGAAATTCAAGAGATTGGGATTGTCTTTGGTGTTGGAGTGAGTTGAGAGCATCAAAAGCCTTAGTTTTTATAGGCTAGTGATGTCCTCCCATGGATAACACCTAGCTCCAAGTGTCAACCTTTCTTGCAACCTTATGCCACCTTGTTACACCTAAAGCCACATCAGTCCACCAATTGCCACCTTATTGTCACGGGCTTAGAATTACACAGCGGATCCTGTGCGGCACTTAGGAAAATTCTGGGTGAATGTTACTAAGTAAGCCTTAAAAGTGTTGCTTGTCACTCACACACACACAAGAGAGACTAGAGAAAGGGGTTGGAAGAGCTTGTGGGAAATAAAGGAAGCTTTTATTGTTAACAAGAGAGCTTTATAAGGCTTTGATTACAAGTTGCTTGGATATGCTTGGATGACTTTACAAATGAGAGGGATTGGCTATTTATGGTGTGCCACCTCCTCAATGGATGGTTAGGATCAATTTTATCCAATGGTGGAGGTTTTGCCTCCAAAAATATCTACAAAGGTCTAGAATTCTCTACATGTATTTACATGCCTTTATAATTCTATACAAGTGTCTACACTAATCTAGAACATTCTTATATGTATCTAGATATGTACATGTGTCTAGATCTTTCTTACAAGTATGTGTAAGAATGATCTATAATGCTTTGTGTGGCTAGAGACTCTCGGAAGCATCCATGGTTAGAATTATCCGGAGATCTCTTGAATCTTCCGTCAACTAGAGACTTCCATCCATGCTTGAAGTGTGTGGAAATCTCTAGAGTTTTCTAGTAACTTGGCCTTATTGTTGACTTGTTCGGCTTCTTGGCTAGAATCTAGACTTCAGATCTTACTGGCCATGACAGCCTCCCCCACTTGAATTCGCGACATCCTCCCCCACTTGAATTCGCGACGTCCTCGTCACGTGTGCGCCTTGTATGTTAGAGTCTGCCACGGGTTGGCTCATTCGGACGAGAGGTCTTTGGCTTGGGAAGCCTCTCGTGAAGGATTATCTTCATGTTTGGAGTTGGATGCATGTTGCGTTGCGTCGACTCCTTTAGCTTGGTGCAAGTGGGTTTGTGTTGTTGGAATGGTAGTTTGGCATTGGTGGCGCCTCCTTATGTTATCTTCGATCGTTGCTTGCACGACTCCTCTTCTTTTGAACGCCTTCGGTCGGCTTGTTATTCTTCGAAAAGGTGGGAGAACTGGATGTCTCCACGAGTTGTACGATGGATAGCATCTTGAATTCTGACTTGGGTATGCGTTCCATCGAGATGGTGTATGCTTTGCCCCCATCGAGAATGCTAAGTGAGCTAATGGCGGGTAGGGGGAAAGCGTTTGCTTGGTCAAAGAATGCCATGCCTAGAACCACCTAGTAATCGTCCAAGCTGAGCACCGAGAAATCTAGCTTTCCGCTCCATGACCCTAGATGGACAGTGATGCCCTTCGTGATGCCATCAATTAGCTTTACCGGAGAGTTGGTTGCTTTGATGGCACCTTCTTCGTTGGTGACACGAAGGCTAAGTCGTTTGGCTTCGTCCATTGGGATGAAATTGTGCGTTGCCTCGGTGTCGAGCATCGCATGAACTTGTTTGCCTTTGATGGTGGCCTCCACGAACATAAGGCCTTTCTTGGCAAGTGTTGGAGGCATGGCTCACTCGTTGATCACATAGATCTGTTGGATAGATCCCATGCTTGCTTGGGCCTCGGTTGCCTTGGTCTCCTCGAGTTGGGTGACCATAGTATTAAGCATCTTCCGTTTTGGGCAGTCACGTACCCAACGTGGCCCATTGCATATGAAGCATGGACTCTTTGGCTTGATTGCTTCGTGCTTGCCTCTGTTGGGATTGTCATGCCAATTGTTGTCGTTGGGGGACTTGGAACGCCCTTTGTCTTTGCGATCGTGGTCTTTGGACTCGTCTCCCCCACTTTTCTCATGGATATCTTTCCGTTCTTTGGGCTTAGTGTAGTCAGCCAGCGATTCTGCTGCGGCAATGGTTGTGTCTAGATCTTGCACATTTTGCCCTTCCAACTCCACTGTTGCCCAATCTTTAAGGTCATCCATGAAGTAGAAGAGCTTGTCTTTGTTGGACATGTCTTCAATCTCAAGGATTAAGGCGGTGAACTCCTTTGATGTAGTCGGAGATGGATCCCGACTGTTTGAGGCAACGGAGGCGGCCGCGGGCCTCTTTCTCAACGTTGGTTGGCGAGAATTGCTTCTTGAGTTCTCACTTGAAGTCATCCCGTGTGCAGATGGATTGATCGTATCACCGTGCTTGCGTCACCACCATAATTGGGTGGATTCCCGTAGAAAGGTGGGCACGTTGGTGATCCAGGTGGCCTCGTCCCTAACCCCCTTGGTTTCGAAGTATTAATCTAGGCCAAAGAGAAAGTTCTCCATTTCCATGGTTTTCCGGTTGTTGCTGTAAGTGAATGGTTTAGGGACCTGGATGGCGTTGGTGCTTGTGGTGGCACCAAGGCTGATGGATGGGCTATTCTGGTACGAAGCCCATTCAATACGGATTTCCTCCACTTCCGCACATAGTTCACAACTCATGCTCGACGAAGGTGCAAAGGTTGCAGAGCTCTTGGGTGAGGAAGCACACATCCTCCTTGAAACCCTTTTGAGACTCGTGGATGGTGGACTTGGTGGCTTGAGTGATTTCGCCATAATCCTTCTCTAGGCCATCAAGACAGTCGACGGCATCGCTAAGTGTAGTTTGCATCCCTGAGATGGCTTCCTCCAAGCCAACCATCCGAGCTTCCAAGGCATCCATGGATGGACCCTTGGACTTACCACGCTTAGTCTGGGTGCGTTGCTCCTTGCGCCCATGTCCTTACTCTTCCCTTATAGTAGCAACTTCAATGTCGGACACTATGGCTAGTGCACACTCCTTGGTTGCTTGACGACGAGGCTCTGATACCAACTGTCACGGGCTTAGAATTACGCAGCGGATCCTATGCGGCACCAACTTCCGGGTGAATGTTGCTAAGTAAGTCTTAAAAGTGTTGCTTGTCACTCACACACACACAAGAGAGACTAGAGAAAGGGGTTGGAAGAGCTTGTGGGAAATAAAGGAAGCTTGTATTGCTAACAAGAGAGCTTTACAAGACTTTGATTACAAGTTGCTTGGATAGACTTGGATGCCTTTACAAATGAGAGGGGTTGACTATTTATAATGTGCCACCTCCTCAATGGACGGTTATGATCAATTTTGTCCAATGGTGGAGGTTTTGCCTCCAAAAATATCTACAAAGGTCTAGAATTCTCTACATGTATTTACATGCCTCTAGAATTCTGTACAAGTGTCTACACTAATTTACAACATTCTTATATGTATATAGATATGTACATGTGTCTAGATCTTTCCTATAAGTATGTGTAAGAATGATCTAGAATGCTTTGTGTGGCTAGAGACTTCTAGAAGCATCCATGGTTAGAATTATCCGGAGATCTCTTGAATATTCCGTCAACTAGAGACTTCCATCCATGCTTGAAGTGTGTGGAAATCTCTAGAGTTTTCCAGCAACTTGGCCTTGTTGTTGACTTGTTCGCCTTCTTGGCTGAAATCCGGACTTCGGATCTTACAGGCTGTGACATTATGCCCCAGTGAGAAGTTGAAGATTAATTTGAGCCATAAGTTATGTGGTTTGGTTAGAAATTGAAATCCAGGCTTTTTGTTTTCTTTTCTGGACTGGCTATGTATATTGGATTGTTAGATAGATAATTAATTAAAGTGAAAGTCTGTTTCCTCTGGTGGTCGAGTAATAGTCATAGAGTGGCAATTGTCAACATAATTGGACCTTATTAGGTTTAGATTACTATTGGGTTTACATACTTATAAACCTGTTAAATAAAGGATTGTGTTTGATCAATTGAATTCCTTTTAACTGGCTTTCCCGTTTTCAAATTAATATTAAAAAAAAAGTTAATGTTTTTTATTAAATTAAGTTATCAGTGTTTTTTATTTAAAAAAATAATATAAGTTAACAGTGTTTATTATTATTGGTATATATATTGGAATTTTTGGGAAGTGGTTTTGAATTTGAGACTCCAATTTAGCTAAGATATGCGGTTAGCATAGCAGCCCGGCCACAATTCTAAGGAATATTATCAAAATCCCTCTAGACTCTAGTAGTTCGATTTATTTTCCGTTTTCTTCCCCTAGTTTCTTGATAATCTAGTTTCCCATTATCTACGTTGCCTTTAGTTTCTGACTTTCTGTTAATATTTTGAATAAAAAGACCATTTTACCCTTCAACATAACCTTAAAATGACTGTTCTACCCTAAAGATATTTAGAAAATAAAATAGAGATGCCTAGCATTACTCTATTAAAAACAACCCTCTATTTTATCAAAAACCCGTTTAGATTTAATTTCTAGCCATGCAGTCAGAGCCGGTCCTGACGTTTTTGGGGCCGGGGGCAAACATGTAAAAAAGGGCCCCATATGCATATTTCTAGTTTATTCAATATATATACTATATATAACCTATTTTCATATATTTAGTCTGAAAATAATAATTTCATTAAAGATAAAATAAAATCACAACAAGGTAAAAAATATATAAATGGGGTCAATTGTTTTAATCTTCGTCTTTTTTTTTTTCTTTTCTTTTTTTTCAAATCTAGATGGTTGTTTTTTAGGTAACATGTTACTAATAAGTAATAACTAAAGTCTAAAATAACAAACAAATAACAAACAAATAACAATAAAACAATGATAACTATTTCTAAAATAACAAACAAACTAACAATCAAAGTAAAACATCTAAACAGAATAATAAAACCTATCAAGCATTTATGCAATTGGATTCAACAAGTCCACTAGTCCAGCTATGCCTATCCTACAAGATAGATTTTTTTTGCTGGAAAATATAATATAAAATAAAAGTTAACAAACAACTAGATAGAACAATAGGCCAAGAAGCATATAAACATTAAACAAAATCAAGGTTTGTAAATGACATTTACTTCTTTGGGAAGAAAATATGAAATATAAAACAAGATTTAGTGGTACAAGTGTACAATGAACCAAAATTTGATAAACATAGGTGTTTTTTGAACATTAAATAGAACAATAGAACATAAAAATAAAAATTACAAACAAAAACGAAATTAGAAATTACTTGGGGCAATGAAAGACTGAGACTAAGAGTATGACACTTAAAAGTCTGAGTGAGAGATTGAGAGAATGTAGTTATGCAGAAAATGAGAAAAAGAATGGAGAGTTGAGAGTTGAGACTTGAGAGGGTCAGAAAGAGGTGAGAAGTGAGATAGAAACTGAGAAGGATTGTCTGAGACTTGAGAGTTGAGATTGAGAGAGAAAAGATGAGTAAAAACTAAAGAGTAAAGTTAGTCCTTTTTTTTTTGTTTTTTTTTTGTTTTTTTGTCTCTAGTGAGTGGTGGATTGAGATCTAGAAGAACAAGAAGTGAATAAGTGATAAAACATTGAAACACAAAGAATTTTTTTTTTTTTTTTTTTGAAAAAATTTGTTATTTGTTTTCCAGAAATGGGCATTGTCTTGGAAAAAAAAAGTCAATAAAATGATATTTTTGTTATAAAAAAAAAAAATCTATTAAACGAATTGGGCATCGTTTTAAAATGGGGCCTTTCTAATATATATATATATATATTTTGTAATGTTTGGACTTTGTAAAAACAAGGCCCTTTTTCTCTTAAGCAAATCATTTCTATTGGGCCATTTTTTATTTCATAATTCAGCCCATTATTTATTAAACTCATTCAGCTCTGCATGCAGTGCGCCTGTGCAAGTGAGAGAGTTTTATTAGTTTCCTCTTTTTAAGAACTGATAGGTGCTAATCAACTTTTAACATCAGGTAGGATGGAAATTGTAACAGCATGTGTGACCGCTATTTTATCACCAATTGTAAAAGACGTGGTGAAGTCAACTGGTCGCCTAGTCGGTTACATATTTTGTTTCAAAAGCATTATTAAAGATCTGAAGGAAGAAGCCGAAAATTTGAGATTGGCACAAGAGAACATGCAACATAGAGTTGATGGAGCCATAAAAGACACTGATGAAATTGAGAAAGACGTGGAAAAGTGGCTGAGGGATGTGACGGCTGTTGTGGCAGATGCTGAGGATTTGGAAAAACAAACCAGAGAAAAGAAAACATGTCTTAATGGTTTGTGTCCTAATTTGATTTGGAGATATCAAATGGCCAGGAGGGCACAAAAGAAGATAAGCACTATGTCGAAATTAAAAGATGGTGGCAACTTTGACAATGTCTCCCGTCCTACTACTCTGTCAGGCATAAAAGTCTTACCACAAAAGATTTTATGCTTTTTGAGTCCACAACATCTACATTTAATCTGATAATTGAGGCACTCAAAGATGATAAAACGAATGTTGTTGGATTGTATGGGATGGGGGGAGTCGGTAAAACAACCTTGGCAAAAGCAGTGGTTAGTAAAGCCAAGGAAGAAAATATTTTTAATGAGGTCGTGATGGTGGTTGTATCAAACCGAGACATAAACAAAGACGAGGATATTCTTTCCGCAAAAATCAGAGACATTCAGGGTCAGCTAGCAGACTTTTTAAATTTGAAATTACAAGAGGAAACCATACAAGGGAGAGCTGGACGATTGAAAAAGAGATTAGAGATTGAGAAGAAGATCCTCATAATCCTGGATGATATCTGGGAAAAAATCGACTTGGAAATGATAGGAATACCTGTGGATGATCATCACAAGGATTGCAAAATATTTCTAACTACTCGTCAAAAACAAGTATGTATTGATATGGGGTGTCAATCACGGATTCCACTAGATGTTCTAAACGAAGAAGAGGGATTGGTTTTATTTAAAAGACATTCAGGCTTAAATGATGATCAATCCCCCACCATGATTAAATTGGCAAAAGAAGTTGTGGAAGAATGCAAAGGTTTACCTTTAGCAATTGTTACTATCGGAAGTGCTCTTAAAGAAAAGGATATTAATGAATGGAAAATGGTGACACAAAAATTGAAAAAGTCGAAACTTATGGATGTAGATATTGTTGATGCGAAGCTTTATGCTTGTCTTAAACTGAGTTATGATTACTTGAAAAATGAGAAAACAAAGTCTTGTTTCTTGTTATGTTCGTTGTTTCCTGAAGATCATGAAATCGACATGGAGCAATTGGTTAGATATGGACTGGGGTTAGGATTGTATCAGAACATTGATTCAATTGAAGAAGCAAGAACTGAGTTACATGTAATGGTTAATAACCTTAAAGCTTCAAGTTTGTTGTTAGATGCAAGGGAAGGACATGTAAAAATGCATGATGTAGTTCGTGATGTTGCCTTGTGGATAACATCGAAGGGTGAGGAGGTATTCATGGTTAAAGCTGGCATGGGATTGACTGAGTGGCCAAAGCATGAAGGCCTGGAGCAGTGCACAGCAATCTCTTTAATGGGAAATAAAATTGAAGTGCTTCCTGATGGTTTGGTATGTCCCAAACTGAAAATTTTGCTTTTGGATTCTTATCTTTCTAGAGAGAGTGAAGTTTCGGATGAATTTTTTGAAAAGATGAAAGCTTTGAAAGTTTTAAGTCTAGGGGGTTGGAACCTATCATTAAATTCACTTCCATTCTTGACGAATCTTGTGACATTGCAATTGATCAATTGCAAATTGAGAGACATCTCTTCACTCAAAAAGCTGGCCCAACTTGAGATTCTTAGATTGGAAGGTTCTTGGATTGTTGAATTGCCTGAAGAATTAGGAGAACTCAATAAATTAAGAATATTGGATATAACAGGTTGTTGGGAGTTGAAAAGGATTCCTGCAAATGTAATACCAAGATTAACTCGATTAGAAGAGTTATACATTGGTGGAAACATCTTTAAAGCATGGGTGGTTGAAGGGACAAATGCAGAACTCGGCAACGCTAGCCTCTCAGAGCTCTATCAACTAAACCACTTGACCATACTCTCTTTAAATATAAATGTTCAACCATGCCTTTCAAAAGATTTCGTTTTGCCAACGAAATTACTCAGGTATGACATAAGAGTGAATGATTATGCGGTGGCATCATATCCTAAATCAAGACTCTTAACAATCAGGGGTATTGAAGCCACCTCACTCGTTGCATTTAAAGCACTGTATGAGAAGGTAGAATATCTTGAATTGATAGGGATTAAGGGATGTTGCCAAAATATGGTCTCAAGCATTGATGAAACCGGCTTAAATGAGTTGAGAAGGCTTTCTCTCAGTTATTTTGATGAGTTGGAATGCATCATTGATACGACGCATCAACAAGACGTGCCATCCACTGCATTCTCTAATTTGGTGCATTTATCTCTAAAGTCTGTTGGTCTAAGAGAGATTTGTAGTGGAGGAAGACCTCCAGGGGGGTTTCTAGAAAACTTGGAAACTCTTGAAATAAGAGATTGCGACAATATGAGTTGCTTATTTCCAAGCTGGGTGTTAATTCAAAGACTACGAAAGCTGAAGAAAGTGACTGTGAAAGTGTGTGGTGAGCTAGAAGATGTGTTTCAACTGGAGGGGTTAAGCTATGCTCAAGTAAATCCTTTTCTACTTTCAAGTTTAGAAAGTTTACATCTGTCATGGTTACATAATCTGAGGTATATATGGAAGGGTCCCACCCAGCAAGTAAGCCTGCAAAGTCTGACAGTTGTTGAAGTGGAATCCTGTAATAAGTTGAGATATCTCTTCACATTGAGCCTTGCTCGAAGTTTGTTGCAGTTGGAACAGCTCACGGTAAAGAATTGTGGCAGTTTGGAGCACATTGTCGAAATAAAAGAAGCAGAGGAAAATGTTGGTGGAGGAGGTGGAAATGATGTCATGTTCCCTAGGTTAAGAAAATTACAACTTGAAAGACTAGAAAACTTCATCAACTTCTATTCGGAAAATTCTTCTCTCAACTTACGGACCGCAAAAGAGGTATATATGTTTTTAATTTTTGTTTTCCTCTCAAGAAAATATTCAGTTATGTATATAAAACGTACTTTGATTAATCTCATACCAACCATGCTTTCAACTCTAGCTGTCATCCATGACATCTTCATTGTTTAGTTTCTGTAGACTTTATAATTTTAAAACACCAGAAAGCCAATTTAAGAATGGCACATATATTATTACCGTATTGTCACTTTAATGTTGAGACCGTAACAAATTTAAAGCACCGTAGGTTTTAGGAATATAATTACAATGAATGTTATCTATAAGACTCCTTTATTTGTTAAATCATTTTAGTAAGTGGTCTTATATATGTTGTTTGTTTATGTCATAATAAATTTCAGTATATATATTAATAAAATGAAGTTATTTTTATTCCACAGCAATTGCAAAATTTGGAAGAATTAAAGATTAGTGAATGTAGAAGGGTACAAGTGTTATTTCAACTTGAAGGTATTGAGCAAGAACTATCTCTCCCAAGTTTGAAGGTATTAGAGTTGAAATATCTAAGAGAACTGGAGTGCTTGTGTAAGGGTCCCACGCATCTTTTAAGCCTGCCAAATCTTAAAAAACTGAAAGTGGATAGTTGCAAAAGGCTGAGACACATGTTCTCTCCTAGTCTTGCTAGAAATCTGCTGCAATTGGAAGAGCTGATTATTGAGGATTGTGGGGAATTGGAGTATATTGTTTCAATAAAAGCAGAGGAAAATGTAGGTGGAGGTGGAAATGATGTCATGCTCCCTAAGTTGAGAATATTAAAACTTTCTACACTAGAAAACTTCATCAGCCTTTTTGATTCAGAAAATTTGTCTCTCAACATGCAGACCACAAAAAAGGTATGTTTTTTATTTTATTTTTTCTCTCAAGAAAAATATTCAGTTAATAATAAAAAGTACTTTCATTCATCTCATATCATCCATGTATTTAATTGCTAGAGTTTACATTTTTAAATGCCAACTCTAATTGTCAGCTGCCATATTTCAATTAAGTTTTGTAAACTGTCGTCACCACTTCAATTGTTTGATTTCCTTAAAATTATTAAACAAATAATAATAATAATAATAATAATAATAATAATAATAATAATAATAATAATAATAATGATAATGTTAATGATGATCTCCATAAATTAATAAATATTTTTATAGATTTTTTTTTTTTTTTTTGTGAAGAATTACATAAATTTAGGATTTTTTTGGGGAAGGAGAGAACTCGAACCCATAACATTTTTTATGGATTAATTAATAGATTTTATATATGTTGTCCAACGTTAATAATTTATAGAGGTTCTATATATATATGGATTTTATAAGAGTAATAAAATGTAGGGATAATTACAATATGATAAGAAATTCAGTTTAAAATGACGGTTATAGGCAAATAGTGTGACATGAATGGTTATTCGTAGGGAAAATTACTCTAGTGGCCACTAATTATGCTACTCTAATGGTCACCCATTATAATTGTTTTTTGAACTATACCCATTATAATTTTGTAAATAGAATTTTAAAAAAAAAAAAATCTAGGAAAAATATTATTTAAAAAATTTAAACTTTAAAGTATATATATATCCAACCGTCCATCATTGTGATGGATTGTTGGAGATTAAACAATTTTATTATTATTATTTTTATAATAAACAAAAGAAAATTTAAAAAAATTCTGATAATTTAAATAAAAAAGTTTTTTTTTTATTTTATAAAAAATTGCTTTATTATTATTATTATTATTATTATTATTATTATTATTTTTTACTTTCTTCTTTAAAAAATTTTTAATCTCCATTTGTCCATCATTGTGATGGATGATTGGAGATTAAAAGAAAAAATTAAAAAGTTTTTTTTTTTTTTTTTAAATTGCCATAATTTTTTTAAAATATTCTATTGATTAATTTTATATACAAAATTATAATGGAAAAACCAATTTTTTTTTTATCCTATTGATTAATTTTATATACAAAATTTAAATGGATGGCCACTGCGTAGAATGTGACCAAATGGGTGACCATTAGAGTAGAGTGTGACCAAACGGGTGTTCGCTAGAGTAATTTTCTCTACAAATGGTCATTTTCGTAACACTTTTTTTTGCCTATAATGGCTATTTTGAACCGGATTCACTATCTAATGGTCATTTTGATAGTGCCCAACAAAATGGGTGACCAACAAAATAATTATCCCTAAAATATATCTTATCATAATTTTAACAAAACATGAAAAGACACCAATTATCCCTAAAATTACACTCAACAGTTATTATAATATTATTATTTAATTTTTTTTTTTCTAGATACTTATTCCAGTTAGTCTTACCAGAAGTATTTTTAGATCCTAAAAGTATAAAAATTGATAAAATTAAAAACGAAATCAAATTACTAACATGCGCTAACATTGATGCATTGTCTTCAATAAAAAAAAAAAAAGAAAAAAAAGAAAAGAAAAGAGAGAGAGAGAGAGAGAGAGCATAGTCATAGCATTGATGACGTTAGAATCATGATAAACCAATAGAATTGCAATGATATTCCAATAGCTAAAAGATTCATTTATTTATTTGTTAAACCATTTTAGCAATTGGTCTTATATACCATGTTTGTTTGTACATGTCATAAATTTCAATATATATATATATATTTTAATAAAATTATGTTATTTGTATTTCACAGCAATTGTGGGGATTGAGACCTGGCTTACCAAATTTGGAAGAATTATATATTAAATGGTGTGGAGTACAAGTGTTATTTCATCTTGAAGGTCTTGAGCAAGAACTAGCCTTCCCAAGTTTGAAGGTATTAGAGTTGTATTATCTAAAAGAGCTGGAGTGCTTGTGTAAGGGTCCCACGCATCTTTTAAGCCTGCCAAATCTTAAAAAACTAAAAGTGTGTGGTTGCAATAGGCTGAGACACATGTTCTCTCCTAGTCTTGCTAGAAATTTGTTGCAATTGGAAGAGCTGATTATTAGCTGGTGTGATGAATTGGAGTGTATTGTTTCAATAAAAGTAGAGGAAAATGTAGGTGGAGGAGGTGGAAATGATGTCATGCTCCCTAAGTTAAGAATATTAAAACTTTCTACACTAGAAAACTTCATCAGCTTTTTTGATTCAGAAAATTTGTCTCTCAACATGCAGACCACAAAAAAGGTATGTTTTTTATTTTATTTTTTCTCTCAAGAAAAATATCCAGTTATATAAAAAGTACTTTCATTCATCTCATATCATCCATGTATTTAATTGCTAGAGTTTACATTTTTAAATGCCAACTCTAATTGTCAGCTGCCATATTTCAATTAAGTTTTGTAAACTGTCGTCACCACTTCAATTGTTTGATTTCCTTAAAATTATTAAACAAATAATAATAATAATAATAATAATAATAATAATAATAATAATGATAATGTTAATGATGATCTCCATAAATTAATAAATATTTTTATAGATTTTTTTTTTTTTGTGAAGAATTACATAAATTTAGGATTTTTTTGGGGAAAGAGAGGACTCGAACCCATAACATTTTTTATGGATTAATTAATAGATTTTATATATGTTCTATATATATGTGTGTGTGTGTGTGGCTTTTATAAAAGTAATAAAATGTAGGGATAATTAGTTAATTACACTATCAAAATGATTAGATAAGAAATTCAGTTTAAAATGACATGAATGGTCATTCATAGGGAAAATTACTCTAGTGGCCACTAATTATGCTACTCTAATGGTCACCCATTATAATTGTTTTCTGAACTATACCCATTATAATTTTGTAAATAGAATTAATCAATAGAATTTTTTTATAAATAAAAATCTAGGAAAAATATTATTTAAAAAATGTAAACTTTAAAGTGTATATATATCCAACCGTCCATCATTGTGATGGATTGTTGGAGATTAAACAATTTTTTTTTAATTATTTTTTTTATAATAAACAAAAGAAATTTTTTAAAAATTCTGATAATTTAAATAAAAAAGTTTTTTTTTTTTAAATTGCTTTATTATTATTATTATTTACTTTCTTTATTAAATTTTTTTTAATCTCCATCTGTCCATAATTGTGATGGATGATTGGAGATTTAAAAAAAAAATTAAAAAGTTTTTTATTTTATTTTTAAAATTGCCATAATTTTTTAAAAATATTCTATTGATTAATTTTATATACAAAATTAAAATGGATGGCCACTAGCATAGAACGTGACCAAATGGGTGACCATTAGAGTAGAGTGTGACCAAACGGGTGTTCGCTAGAGTAATTTTCTCTACGAATGGTCATTTTCGTAACACTTTTTTTGTGTGCCTATAATGGCTATTTTGAACCGGATTTCCTATCTAATGGTCATTTTGATAGTGCCCAACAAAATGGGTGACCAACAAAATAATTATCCCTAAAATAAATCTTATCATAATTTTAACAAAACATGAAGAGACACCAATTATCCATAAAATTACACTCAACAGTTATTATAATATTACTATTTAAATTTTTTTCCAGATACTTATTCCAGTTAGTCTTACCGGAAGTATTTTTAGATCCTAAAAGTATAAAAATTGACAAAATTAAAAACGAAATCAAATTACTAACATGCCCTAAAATTCTATTAAATAAAATTGTACTAATTTGCACAAGTCTTTCATTTTATTTAAATAAATATTCAACAACAATTGAGAATAGCATTGATGCATTGTCTTCAATAAAAAAAGAAAGAAAAGAAAAAAGAGAGAGAAAGAGAATAGTCATAGCATTGATGCCGTTAGAATCATGATAAATGCTTTAGTGCAATAGAATTGCTAAGAGATTCTTTTATTTATTTGTTAAATCATTTTAGCAATTGGTCTTCTATACCGTGTTTGTTTGTACATGTTATGTCATAAATTTCAATATATATATATATATATATATATATATATATATATATATTAATAAAATTAAGTTATTTGTATTTCACAGCAAATGTGGGGATTGAGACATGGCTTACCAAATTTGGAAGAATTATATATTTGGAACTGTAGAGTACAAGTGTTATTTCATCTTGAAGGTCTTGAGCAAGAACTAGCCTTCCCAAGTTTGAAGGTATTAGACTTGTACAATCTAAAAGAACTAGAGTGCTTGTGTAAGGGTCCCACGCTTCTTTTAAGCCTGCCAAATCTTAAAAAACTGAAAGTGTATGGTTGCGATAGGCTGAGACACATGTTCTCTCCTAGTCTTGCTAGAAATCTGTTGCAATTGGAAGAGCTGATTATTGGGTATTGTGGGGAATTGGAATATATTGTTTCAATAAAAGAAGCAGAGGAAAATGTAGGTGGAGGAGGTGGAAATGATGTCATGCTCCCTAAGTTAAGAATATTACGACTTTCTGGACTAGAAAACTTCATCGACATTTACTCAGAAAATTCGTCTCTCAACGTGCAGACGGTAAAAAAGGTATGTTTTTTATTTTATTTTTTCTCTCAAGAAAAATATTCAGTTATGTAAAAAGTACTTTCATTCATCTCATATCATCCGTGTATTTAATTGCTAGAGTGTACATTTTTAAATGCCAACTCCAGCTGCCACATTATTAAGTTTTGTTAATTTAAATAAAAAAGTTTTTTAAAGAAAAAAATTGCTTTTTTTTTTTTTTTTTAAAAATTTTTTTAATTTTTTTTTACTTTCTTTATAATTTTTTTAAAACTCCAACCGTCCATCTTAATGATGGACGATTGGAGATAAAAAAAAATGAAAAAGTTTTTTTATTTTTAAATTGCCATAATTTTTTAAATTATTCTATTTTTTTTTTAGTTTTTTTTAAATATTCTGTTGATATACAAAATTATAATGGAAAAAAAAACTGCCATAGTTGTTTTATTTTATTTTATTTATTTATTTATTTTATTTTAATATTCTACTGATTAATTTTATATACGAAATTAAAATGGATGTCCTCTAGAGTAGAGCATGACCAAATGGGTGTTCGCTAGAGTAATTTTCCATAATAATGGTCATTTTTGTCACACTTTTGCCTATAATGAACATTTTAGACCGAATTTCCCATCTAATGACCATTATGATAGTATCCAACTAAATGGGTGGCCAACAGGGTAATTATCCCTAAAATATATCTCATCATAATTTCAACAAAACATGAAAAGGTAAAATTACACTCAACAGTTATTATAATATTATAATTTCAACAATTGTTTTTTTTGTCAAGATACTTTTTCCATTTAGTTTTACCAGAAGTGTTTTTAGATACTAAAAGTATAAAAATTGATAAATTAAAAAACGAAAACAGATTACTAACATGCCCTAAAATTCTATTAAATAAATTTTTACTAATTTGCACAAGTCTTTCATTTTATTTAAATAAATCTTTACAACAATTGAGAATAGTCACAGCATTAATGCATTGTCTTCAATAAAAAAAAAAAAGGAAAAAAAAAAGAGTGAGAATAGTCACAGCATTGTTGCCGTTAGACTCATGATAAATGCTTTAGTACAATAAAATTGAAATGAATGTTATCAAACAGCTAAGAGATTCATTTATTTATTTGTTAAATTATTTTACCAATTGGTCTTATATATCGTGTTTGTTTTTATATGTCATAAATTTCAATATATATATTTTAATAAAATTATATTATTTGTATTTCACAGCAATTGCGGGGATTGAGACATGGCTTTCCAAATTTGGAAGAATTATATATTAGCCAATGTAGAGTACAAGTGTTATTTCATCTTGAAGGTCTTGAGCAAGAACTGGCCTTCCCAAGTTTGAAGGTAATAGAGTTGGAATCTCTAAACGAACTGGAGTGCTTGTGTAAAGGTCCCATGCATCTTTTAAGCATACCAAATCTTAAAAAACTAGGAGTGTGGAGTTGCAAAAGGCTGAGACACATGTTCTCTCCTAGTCTTGCTAGAAATTTCATGCAATTGGAAGAGATGATTATTGAGGATTGTGGGGAAATGGAGCAAATATTTATCGAAGATGATGCAGCAGAGTATCATCTAACTTTATTGAAGGATCATCTCCAGTGGCCTCTACTCTTTCCAAATCTCTCTTCCATCTCTATCCAAGGGTGTGACAAATTAAAAACTCTATTTCCAGCTATCACCACAGCTCAATCAGGTCTTCAAAAACTGAAAACCCTAATTGTAAAATCATCATCTCAATTAGAAGAATTATTTGGACATAAAGATGAAGCAGACATGACAAGTGACAGAGAAATGGTGTTGCCTCAACTTCAGAATTTGACCCTTCGTCAATTAGCAAGCCTCGTCAACTTCTGCCCTATTGGTTATCACTTCAAATTTCCATCTTTGTCAGAGTTGGTGGTGTCAAGATGTCCGAAGATAACTACAAGATTTTCAGTTGACCAAAATAGATCCGTGTATGCCGAAGTAGAGGTACTTACTAATGTTGATATTGTTGTTGTTGATAAACAATAAACATATATAATTGATTATCATTTTTTGTTTTCTTTCCTGTTTCAAATTTGATTAGAACAACTTGATAATCTTAATATTGCCATTTTAATTTCATGTTTTAATTGGTTGAATGCAGGCTCCGCAAACAAGCAAGGAAGATGTAGATATGGAACAGTCCCCTCCAGAGATCACTAGAGAGATTTATTGCAGGAACCCGGATGCTCTTCGGAAACGGTTACCACCATATATCGGAAAATGATAAGAGTAGAAAGCACGTCAAGCTGGAGCATGGCTGCTTGCAAGTTAACCAGGTTAAATATGTCATGTTATCTCTTGTGTGCTCTCTAACAGTCCAGTTTTATGCAACACCCTAATAACCTTTATTGTATTCTTTTCTACAGTTGATCATTTGGGTGCTCAACTTTCAACTTTTAAACAGTAGACCATCATGAAGACGTTATATGGAAGGCAGATTGTTGCTTAAAATTGTATCTTCTTGGTATCGCGTACTGCTCTTTTTCAATTTCTGTGGCTGCTTGGTGTGTTTTGTTCATAAACTCCTAAACATGAGTGGATGTATATATCTTATGCCTTTTTTAATTTGTCTTCAAGACTCAAACAGAATCAAAGTAAATGTTGTGTTTGTATTGGAAATTGAACAATGAGAGCTTAATGACACAAAGGATGTGATGAACTCACTTGACCTGCATACTTTTACATGAGCTTCTTTTGATATATATGTACAGTATCTTGTTATTGATTATTAAACATTTGTAGGCATATAAATATAGATCATTTTTATCGATGGAGGCCATGCTTATTAATCCCAGCAGTGATATAGTCTTTTGACTCTTTGATAATGATCAGAATTCAGAGCATAATCTGAAGAAGAAAGCAATTAATGGGGTTTCTTTAAAAGCCAGGAATTACTTGCTTCATTGATTATCATGATTATAATTATTCTCTAACTTTGAGATTAATGTCTCAAAATTAAAAAAAGGTCAAAACTTGTGAATATACTTATTTGCAATTGAATTATGATTATCTGAAGATTATATTGAATTGTTTAGATATGGACTTCTGGCACTAGGTTCAAACACAATTGAAGAAGCAAAGAACCATTTGAGTGTAATGCTTCCGGCGACTTGCATCTATCAGCTTTTATTTAGTTTCCTTATTGAATTGAACCTTGCAGGTTCTTTACCCTCACATTCATCTTTATGCTTATACCAACCGCTGAGATTTCAGAGTTCCAAAGCCATACAAGGTCGTCATCCATTGAGTCGGCTTCGACTATTGTTTGTCTTTTCAGTTTTGATGGGTCACCTTGTGATTGTTCCTCTATCAATCATTTAAGTTTAATAATTTCTAAAATAGAAGTAAGACAGAATTCTATTTACATATTTCTAGAAGTAACTCGGTCAACTTTAACAAAATGACAAAACGAGTTGGACCGAGTCAACTCTGTTTCTTTGGTGGACTGAGTCGACTCTCTCAAGCTTCAAAACTCAGCATCTAGAACTGTTGCTTCAGCGTCGAGCCGTCTCTTGCTCTGCCAAGTTTTCCACCGAGAGTGTCGCTAGCCTCCTTCACGTTGCCATACAGACCGGTTATGCTCTGGCGATGGTGGTTATGCTCTCAAATGGGGGATTGAGCGTGTTCGCTCAAATCGGCGATATTACTGCCTCAATACTGCCTCGCCTTGCCTCTTGAGAGGCGGCTGTTGTTCAAGTAAAAATTTTTTGGTTTAAAACGCACCGTTTTACAAAACCAAATTCCCAATCGTAAAATCCACATCGCAAAACTTCGATATTTTCAAGATGACAGTTTTCTTTTGTAATGTTTAATTCAATTTGGGATATTTATGTTGGAATTGTTGAATGACTCTTTTATTAAATATTATGGAACATTTTCACTTTATTATTAATTTTTTAGATTTTTTTAAAATTTTTTTAATTTAGTGAAACGGTGTGTTTAGAGCATTCTTGGCTGATAATAAACGCACCCCAGCCTGTTCCTTAGCGCGCCCCAGAGAGGAGATAGATCAGTTACTAAATGCACTTCGGCCCGCTTCTAAGCGCACCCATTTGTGTTCTTTCATGCCATTTTTTATGCCCTAACTTCTCCTCCTTGAATGCATCCAAGAGAGCTTTTAGCTCTCAAACTCTCCAACAACACCATTATCTCCTCTCTCTCTCTTTCTACCCGAATCTAACCAATTCTTCACCAAACCACACCATTTTCCACTGCAACTCCACCATTCCTCTACCAACCCGAAAACCCACATTTTCCCTCACCATTTCCATACATCCAACCATCACCACCATTGTTGCATGTAAGCTAGGAGCTTGAGGAAGAAGAAGAGGAGCACTTGATCAAGTCTAAAAGATGAAGCTCACCTTGTCCATAATGGGTTTTTTCTTTCCTTTCTCATGCTTTCTTTAGTTTCTTTAATTATTTTTAACTAAACCCTTGATGTTGGGAATTTTATGCTTGTACTTGTTAATCATCTATATAATTACTTGATTCTATTAATTAATTGAGTTTCAATTTATGCATACATGTTGATTCATTGACTTATTGTTGACATGCAACTAGAATTTAGACCATTTGAGAACTCAAATTTCATGCATGGATGACCATTTATGCATGGGTCTTGATTCTAAGCTTGCTAGGTTGATGAAGAATTATTTGATTTGTGCATGAACATGCTTTATTAAGTTATTCTTGGACTCTTGAGCTTGATAGTTGTCTCTCTTGCCATTCCATGATCTTGGGTGTCTAGAGATTGATAATTTTGTGTTTAAATTGATTAATTTGTTAAGCTTGCCATGCTATGCCCTTAGGTGGTTAGTACTCATTAATTGGGTTTAAAAAAAAGCTAGATGTGCTTAGTTGAAATCAACTAGTGAATTATATAATTTTGCATGTTACATTTCTTTCCTAGCATCTCCATCACCATATCACCATCTTACTACTCTTGTATGACCATACTTGAGTTGTAATTAGTTAGTTTAGTTAATTTGCATTTATTGTGTTCCGAACTTGCCGTCAACAATCTCGATTTTACTTTTAATGCACGTAGTTAGATTTTAATAATTTGAGACGAGAACTAGCTTTAGATACCACACCTCCCTGAGGACGATCCCTTGCTTAACACTATACGAATTGAACGAGAGATTTCATTGCTTCATGAGTTGATGATATTGTGGTGTGTGTCCATGTTATAAATCCAATCTACAGAATTTCATATATGGTTAAGTGATTTGTATTGCCCAGACAATAAAGGTTATGCAAAGAACTGAAACATATTTTCTCTCCTAGTCTTGCTCGAAATCATTGTTGAAGATGAGAACGGTTATCTCCGGTTCTTTTAAAAATGTATATTTCCTCTCAGCATCATTTAAAACAGTAACAAATTAAAAATGTCTGTTTCCTCTCAGCATCTTTTAAGCCTGCAAAATCTTACAACTCTTGAGGTGTTCTGTTGCAGTGTTGCCATGAGCTGGGACATATTTTCTCTTCTGATCTGGCCAGAAATCTGTAGTTGAAATTGAAAAGGCTGATTATTTTAGATTGTGGGGAGTTGGAGTAGATCCTTTTGGTGATGCTCTCATGACTACCGGTCAAAATGTGACTGATTATGATCTGATTTTGAGTGTGTTAAACGATCTAGGACATGAACATGATCCTGTTGAAGTCTTAATTAGTTTCTTCTCAAACGAAAACTACGAATCTACAAGATGTTTAATACTTGCTTATGCTTCATGAATAACACATAGAGCAGTTGAATACAACACTCAGGCCAATATAGCTCGGAATTCAGCCTACTTTGCCTCACTAGAAATTGTCAATGATCCTGCTTAATTGGTATTCTGACAGCGGAGCTACAAATCATGTAAAAGCTGAAATGAATAACCTGACTATAATGAAGCTAATGTTTTACATTTTTCTAGTGTATGTTTTTGTTGCAAAGAGGGGGAGAGAATAGTTTGTGTTGATTGCTGCCTTCGCTCATTTGCAGGCCATTTACATGGTAATCATGTGCTTGAAATATCTACCTAAAACAGAATTATGCACTTCCAACTCTTTAATAATTATTTGATAGCCTTATGTACAATAATATGTAGACATGATTATAAGCAAATTCTAATGTTGTTCATAGGGTAATTATAAGCCATCTGTGAGAAACATGTCCATGGCTGCATTGGTAGGCATGGAAAATAAAGAGGGATTGAAGCTACTGGTACTTGGGGCCCTCGTGCCCAGAAAATGGTTGGAGTGTGCCTTGCTCTGCTGCATGGGTTTTTAGTATGGTGGTACTTGGTGGTGTTACTCGACGAACTCGATCTGGTCTTTCAATGACCGACTGGAAATTCACTCACTGGTGGCCTCCCTCTAGCAGATGAGGAGTGGTTGCAGGAGTTTGACAAGTATAAGCAATCACCTGATTTTTGCTCTGCCATTTTCGTATTTTCTGAGACTATCTTCTCTTTTCGCTGTTGGTGCTGGCAAGGGTTTTATCGGCTGGTGGATGGTGAAGAGTGGTTCTCAACTATATCTTCTTCCTTTTTTCTATTTTGCAATTTGTTTTGTATTTGGTTTTCAAATTATTTTCTCTCTTGTAGGAGCCACCCTCTGAATATGCTCAGCCAAGAGTAAGCCCATACCGTCTAGCTGCTCATCTTACTTCCGCATTTGTTATCTATAGTGGCCTCTTTTGGACTGGTCTTTCTGTTGTTATGCCTGAACCACCTGCTGAATCCGTTACTTGGGTTCGTGGGGCAGCAAAAGTGAAAAAACTTGCCATTCCTATGTCAGTTTCATTGTGGGAATTACAATGGATTTCAATATGGTAAGAGCGTTTATTTTTGTGTTTGAGTTGCCGTAACCACATTTTGTAGTACGTGTGTTCCATATGAAAAATACCTTAGAAGTTTCAATTTGAAATCTAATAGATCATAAATGCTCTTCATTTCGCCTAACTATTGACACTTTTCTTCCTGATTTTACCAAATGAACTTTCTTCAAAACACCATTTATAAGATAAAGTTGATCACTTTGCATGTTATGGTCCGGGTATATACCTGGACCACATAATAAAAAAACCTGCATATTTCTTCAGAGAAAGTTTTAACGGTTGAGGCCCAAACAGAGGTTTTTAGAGTGGAAATGGAGATTCAAAATTTCAGAGCTTCTGTGGTGCAAATTTGCAAAAGTGGCGAGGAAGTTTGTGATATTTATTCAATACTTTATTTATTCTCTGGTGCCAAACTGGTTTCTTTTTTTCATTTTCTGCTTTGGATATGTTTTTTCTTCATAATTGTTTAGTCTAAATAAGCTAAAATCATGATAACCCAATATTTGAATTCTATGAAACATCACTGGAACTGCAAAAAAACATTAATAATCGATGTTTTAATAAAATAAAGAATTTTTAAAATAAAGTTTGAAGAAGTAAAAAAACGTTAACGGTTGTATCATGATTCATTTATGTTAACTTTGGCCATGCAACGCAGCTAATAAATGTTCGGTGTTTTATGTATTCATAATTCAAAACAAGTTTACATAAATGTCATTAATGTTTACTTAATAAACGTACGAATAAACAATATTTGTACTGAATTGTTTTTAGGGTAATTACCAATTTAGTTATGGACTTTTTTTTTTAAAAAAATTTCAAGTTGTTTGCGACTTTTATAAAAGTGACCAAATTAGTCCTCATATTTTTTCCAAGTGCCAAATTAGTCCCTCACTTTTCAGAAGTGACCAAATTGGTTCATCTAACAGTTTAACGGTGTTAAATATAACAGTTGACTCAATTTTAGTTAAACTATGTAAATATCCTTTATTTGTCATATTAGAACAAAGTTGTTTTATCTTTCGTGCATTAAATTCACTATTATAATTACAACAAAATCCAAAAATATTATTAATAAAACACCATTTGTGCCTTTTTAAATTAAAATTCTCTAAAAAAATCTATTTTTTTTATAAGACAATGTCAATTATAAACTTATTTTATAAATAAAGTTACCATTCATTTCCATTTTGGTTTTTTACCATTTTTATATAATTTTTTTTAAAAAAAATTATACAAACACTGTTGTTAAAATTATTCAAAAATCAAAACCAAAAAATAAAATAAACAAAAATATTCATGTGTTAAAAAAAAACTGTGCATGTGTAATTATTATATTGTTTAGAAGTAAAATACAATTTTACTTCTACACAGTTAAAGTTGATTAATGGAACTTAATTAGAGGGACTAATTTGGCATTTGGGAAAAATATAAGGACCAACTTGGCACTTGATATGCTTTTGATGTACCATAAACATTCTATATGCCTATATACAATCTGGTTATGATGATCATTTTATAAATTCTTCAACTTGAATTGAGTACAACTTTTTTTTTTTTTTTTTTGGAAGAAGAATTGGGTGCAACTTCACTATTGTTAATTAGATGCATTCTGTATTCCGATATGTATATATTATACGAGTTGAACTTGATTAATCATGAGGATAATCATTCTAAAAATATTTAATTAGATGCATTATCCTAGCATTTGCCAACTTGATATGAGTTCAACTTGACTAATGAGGATATATATATTAATCAATCTAATTAAAAGGATTTGGATCAACTCCTTATCTCTTCTTTTTCTTGATCTTTTTAAAGTATACAATTGGTTGTTGATAAAGTGGTCGTGGAAACAAATCACATCTTAATTAACCACACATGCATTGCAATGCTTGTGTATCATGAGATTAGGTAAATCAGTAGAGGATCCCAATTCATTCTAAAAATAGTTAACTTGATGCATTCCAGCATTCGCCGATTTCAACTCGACTAATGTATGATATTTGTGTTGGGGACACAACAATTAGTGATTTAAAATAGAGGAAGACTGTAATTTATACAATAAAATGTATACAACAAAATAAATAAAAGAAGCACTAAATACTTCAAAGCATAAAAATACATCAACAATAAAACAATAAGACAATAAAATAAATATACTGACTTGACGAGTAGATCGAGGCTTGCAAACTTGCAATGTCCTAAAACAGTATTTCACGCTTTCACTTGTGCTTGAAGTTCTGTAGGTAACTGTTTCCTAGGATACAACTATCTGTATTCTAATTTTTAGCACTAGAAATTAGAACCCTAGCGAACTTTGTATATTTCCTCTCAATACAGTGTATGTATACTTTGTATAGAAATTTACTCATAAATTTTGTCTTAATTAAAAACTCTAACTAAATTTCTGTGTTTTGGAATGAAAATCATTCCAATTTATAGACTCAGATATGTCTCTTGGTAAAGACACATCTTCTGAGAAGAGTTGCATCTCTTTTATGGAGAGACACAATTTTCTATTTTAAAATACATGACTTTTGTGTTGTTCCACTTTGAACAGACACAACTTTTAATTTGTGTTTCTTGAATTTTATTCAAAACTCCAACAATTTGCATTAATTGACGGTATTAGGTGTGTACGGACATCCCATTTCTAGCTATACAATTTAGTTAATCTAATATTTTAATTAAAAAAACTGTTCACATTTTCTGTACCGAATAATTTTTAATAGCTAATTAAAATCAAATTAAATTTTAATCAACATAAAATATCACCCATATCGATTTGTGTCATTCTTATACGGCCATACAATCTTTTCTATATACTATCGATAATTTTGGGGTCTCACGTTGATTCCTTGCCTAAACTAAAATAAAATTATTTTGACATGAAATAATCAGCTTTTATAGACAATTATCAACATTCACTGTTTAAACTTAAATTGAACTCATTGTTTATAGACAATTATCAATAATCTCGAACGGTCAAACCACATCTGAAACTTTATTGTTTAAAATCCAATCATAAAAGAATATTAAAGAGAGTAAATTCGTGGAAATAACACTCTTTTCTTATCTATTTTTGTGATCGATAATAAATTAATAACTTAAGTTTAAATGAGCCCAAATATTAGTGTCCGGTAAAAATGATCTCACTTTAACTTTTAGTTTTTGACTTTTTGTGTCTCTTCTCTCTCATTGTTCCTCTCTTATCAACGGATTCTCTCTCATTTTTTTTTTCTTCAGATTTTCTTTCTTTCTGACTTGAGTTTTTGTTATTGCATTTGTGGTTTGAAATTAATAAAAGTCATAGACTAGGAAGAAAAATTAGTAACTTCGATTAATTTATAAGATAATACATTATTAAAATTCCCTAGTAAAAATATATGACCCAACCCCCACTCATTTCATGAATTAATAACATATAGGATTGATTAAGATGTTTTTTTTGAAGGGTGCAAATATTGCCATCCACAGAAATTATTTGTACATCCATTTTTTATGGGCAAATTACACAAACTTGCTTTGGTTATATGAATAATTACACTAAAATTGGTATAAAAAAAAATAAATCAAAATGACACTAAACTTCTCTTGACCCATTGACTAATGGTTGACCACCGTTAGTCAATCATGGAAAAGGGACAATGTCCGCTTTGCCAGTGTTCTAGTATTTCGAAATATCATATAAAATAAATTAATGAATTAAAAATTAGAAAAAATATGTATAAAAAAAAAAATCAAATAACTATAAAAAAGAAATCAGAAAATTTTGAAAACAAAAAGAGAGATATATAAATCAAATAATTGAAAGAAAAAAAAAAAAACAATTACAAAATAAGACAAAATATATAATAATAATAATAATAATAATAATAATAATAATAATAATAATAATAATAAAATGATCTCTCTAGATCTCCATGGATATCAAATGGTTCTCCATTAAAGGAAATCTAAAATCTCCATTAATGGAGATAACATGTATCCATTAATGGAGATTTTGGTTCCAGATCTTCTCCAAAAATGGAGGAGATCCCGATTCTCCATTAATAAAATTTTTTGTTCCAAATCTCATACAAAAATTGGAGGAGATATGGAACTACATCTCCTCTTTAGAGAATCTCTATTATTATATATATATATATATATATATTTTCTAAATTTTTAATTTTTTTTTTATTGTTTCTGATTTTGGATGAGATTGTGATGGTGAAAAAGATGAAGGGTGGAGAAGAAGAAGATGAAGGGAGGAAAAAAAACAAAAAAAATTATTTTGGTTCCTGATTTGCTTTGTATTGGATTGCGATTTGGTCTCTAAAATTGAAAGAGAGGATGTAGCAGATAATTTTTATTAATAATATATTTAATTAATAAATTATTAGGGCTGATGTGACAATATGTGGACACTTACAATCTGATGTGACAATATGTTAGGGCTGTTGGGTCCTATTGGATGGAGCATAGAGGTATACATCATGAGGCCGAGATGATCCAATAAAAGACACACTCAAAGCAATATGGTTTGGTCATTTTAGTTCTTGCAATCGTCGGTTTTAGTTTTATTTTAATAAATTACTTGTACAATCGAAGTTCATAAACAAGAAAAAATTTAAATAATAAAGAGGTAAATTACATTAAGGAGTTTGTTGTAAAAAGCCATATTACATATTTTACCTTTAAAAAATGACTTAGCTTATTAATATTACACGTAAACTACATTACAATCTCTATAAACTAATACAATTTAAATGAACGGATGAGAGTATTGTCATATCATTTGAGCATCAATTTTGAACACTAAATTTGGGTAAAGTAGTATTACTCATTTATGTTAAAGATACAATGAGTAAGTGTTAAATATGTAATGTAGATTAATTCCAATAATTTAAATTTTATTTTTATATGATAAACAAAATTGATATGAAAAAATGTTTATCGTAGCATTTAATTAAACTATTTTTTTAAAATCATATATTATCATATCAAATGGTCTATCGTTAATTGTACTTGGAATAGAGATACTATCTTTACATTTTTCAATTTAATAGATAAATGTAACAATTTTTTTTTTTTTATTTATTTTTTATTTATTTATTTATTTATTTTTTTTACTGGTTCTTATGGTTATTGTTCGTACAGTAGCATGACTCTGTAGTTTATCACACAAAAAATGGGCCACCAATCGGACCCAACAGTTTGCCACCCCTAACCCCTTAAATCCATACCCGATTTTAAAGGACTCCGACCCGCCTAAGCCCTGTTTAGTGTTTACATCCACTCTGATTCACAGCAAACAGCTTGCAGTCTTCACTCGCTCCAAGGGTTTTGAAAATGATAGGTTTCAAAGCTACTCTGCTGTCTTCAATCTCTCACTCAAGAGCTTCCATTCCCAGAAATGGAGTCTCATCTCTGTCCAAGCTTTTTACTACTTCACACCCAAAGTCTAAAACAGAAGACTCAGACCGAGCTCGGCTTCATGAATTCATTCATGGGAAATGCAAATCAGGTAAAATCGACCTCCATGAAGCTTTTCACTTCTTTGATTACATGATTCATATGCAAACCACTCCTCCTATGTCCTCTTTCAATATTTTGTTTAATGCTCTTGTGAAGAATAAGCATTACGGTGGTGTAATTTCTCTTCAGACCAGAATGAATTCTGTTGGGTTGGTGCCTGATTTTATCACTTTAAACATTTTGATTAATTGTTTTTGCAAGATGAGTAGGGTTAGTGATGGTTTTGTAGTATTTGGTGCACTTTTGAGGGGAGGTTTTAACCCAGATGATGCGACTTTTACTTGTCTAATTAAAGGTCTTTGTATGGAGGGTAGAATTATGGAAGCAACTCGGTTTCTTAAGAAAATGATTTCCTTCGGTTGTAGGCCTAATGTTGTCACGTTTGCAACTTTGATTCACGGGCTGTGTCGAAGTGATAATACGATTGTTGCCCTCCAGTTACATGAACAAGTGGTTAATGGGAATAGTAAATACAGTGTTACCTGTAAACCTGATGTAGTTTGGTATGGTAGTATTATTGATGGTCTTTGCAAAGATGGATTTATAAATAAAGCCAAAGAACTGTTTTTGGAAATGAAGGGTAGGGGAATCCATGCGGATGTGGTCATTTATACCTCTCTTATTCATGGCTTGTGTTGTGTTGGTGATTGGGAAGAGGCTAAAAGCCTTTTTATAGAGATGTTGAATCAAGGTGTGCATCCCACTACGGTGACATTTAATGTGCTCTTAGATGCGCTTTGCAAGAGTGGGAAGATCGATGAAGCAAATAGGTTGCACAAATTGATGATTCAAAGAGGTGTTCAACCCGATACCTACACTTATAACATACTTATGGATTGTTATTGCTTGATAGGAAGAATTCATGACGCGGAGAAATTATTTGTTTCAATGGCAAGTATGGGGTGCACGCCAAGTGTTGTTAGCTACAATATTTTGATAGATGGGTATTGTAAGAATAAAAAAGCAGACCAAGCCATGAATCTTTATAGGGAAATGATTTCAAAGGGAATTAGGCCAACAGTTGTTAGTTACAACATTTTGCTAATTGGACTTTTTAGGGCTGGTAGAGTTGGAGAGGCAAGGAAAATGTTTGATGAGATGCAATCTTTTGATGTTGCACCTAATTCAATTACCGTTATTGCTTTTATTGACGGACTCTGCAAGAATGATTGTGTTCAAGATGCATTGCAATTCTTTCATACTTTAGCAAATTCCAATTTTGAACTAACCATTAAAATTGTCAGTTGCCTTATCGATGGATTGTATAAATTTGGAAGGATCGAAATGGCTTGGGAGCTATTCCATAAATTGACAGAAAAATGTCTAGTGCCAGATGTTGTAACATATAACATCATGATCAATGGGCTTTGTAAAAAAGAGAGCTAGAAAAGGCAAACTGTTTGTTATTGGATATGGAGGAAAAGGGTTGTATACCAAATGAAGTGACATTTGGTATGCTTATGCGCGGTTTCATCCAAAACAATGAAAAATCAAAAGTGGTTGAACTTCTTCACAAAATGGCCGAGAGAAATCTGATTCCAGATGCATCCATAGTTTCCATGGTCATAGACTTGCTTGTTAATGATGAAAATTATCGTGAATGCTTGAATTCACTTCCATCATTTCATCTCCAAGAACCAACAAGAAGTTGAAATGATGTATGTTGAGTAGCATGTGTTTTTAGTGCAAACGCCTACTTGGATAAAAATTCAAAATTGTGCCTTAACCGTTCAGCTGCAGTTGAACCAGAGTCACCAGACTACATGTTTGCATTGCTGAAGTGTAAGTTTTGTGGCTTTTATTATTATCATTATAATTTTTTAGTTCAATTCTTTGAATTTTTTTTATATGGAGTTTGCCGTGGAATATTTCTTAATTGTTTTTGTAACTGATTTCTTTATGTAATTCTTTGGTTCAGGAATGTCATCAAACCATCAAAGCCTCATCAAGGTAATAAGGTCAAATAAACAGAAGATACAAAGCAGCTAGACGTGTTGTCATGGTCCGGGGTATTAATTTTATTAATGTAATACTTTCAACGTACAGTGTTGTTGTATATGTTTAAACTGATAACCTGATGGGGTGTATGACAGTATTGTTGAGGGAATATGTTTACAACATTTTGTGTGGTGTTAGTTAAATGAAAATATTAATGTCAAACATTTAGTGAGAAGGAATATTACAGGCTTATAGCAATTTAGAATCAAATTTCTGTTAAAATTAGTATTCAATGATAACAACATGCTGTGCCAATAAATCAGGTGTGTAAGCAGTAGATATCTGTTGATTCATACAGAAGTTTATAAGAAACCTGGTATACCTTTTTTAGGGACATCCTTGGTATCAAAGTTGTTTAATCTCATTTTATAGTTTCTTGGACGCAAAATTATAATCTGTCAATTAATTTTTTTATTTTTTTTATTTTTTTTAATTTTAATTTTTTTTTTTATCTATTACAAGTTATATAATTGTGGTTCAAAACTTCCTAAGTAGATGGAGACAATTTTTAAATGTTGTAAATGCAAATGATAAAAGTTGAGATAGCTTGATGATAAGTCACTCACACCCATATGTTGAGATCATAGGTTCGAGTCAGGTTTTTAAATCAGAAGTATGCTAAAACTTGATCATTTCCATTAGTATATAACAAAAATTCTAGTAATTAACGTAATTTGATAAATTTATATTTTTAATTAGATAAGTGAAATTGGGGCCAAAATGAAACTATAATATTAGTAAGCAAAGTTAGGTTAATTATGCATTAGGCTTTTTTAGCCAACATAATGTGTGGAATCTCTTGCAAGTTGGACATAAGAATTGAAGCAGTAATGACACTTATGTAGCCTCCAATAATGTAGAGATAAGCAAAAATGTACAATACTTTTGCTTACACGTATCTTCTTCATTGTGAATGGTACATGTACGGATGCACCTCATATGTGACATATAACCATATATATTCTTTCACATTAAGATGCATTAGATGACCCCTTTTGAACTAAATTCGCTTATTAAGAGCTCAACGGGGCATTACCTCACGAATCAGACAGAGTGAAATTATAGGCATGCCTCGCAAATCAGACACAGAGAAGTTAATCAGTTGAGTTCTTACGTCTATAACACAGTTCATCCGCTTACTACAAGGACAAAACCAATACAGAATATGAACCATAAATACATAATAAACTGATCACAGGAAGTACCTATTATCCAAAGAGGAATCCTTCCCAATAGTATAGGCCATTTATCCCACTTCCCTCCACATTTTATCAAGTGGTAGCGCTGTAGGCATAAACAACATTCTCTCGTGCTAAGGTCTTAAAACTTTACAATATAAACAACACTCCTTCATTGGTACAAAATTAGATATTAATTCAATAACTATAAACTGAAACTCAATAGACCTGAACAACATACACATCCTCTACTCTGTGTATGGTCTTTGTTGAGTATCAGAAACTCTAGGCAACAACACTTGCACAAACAAAATCTGAACCCATATATATATAGAGAGAGGCAGCTTAAGAAAAATGGTTACAAACGAAATTATAATAATCAAATGACAAAAAAAGTTATATTAGATTAAAAATAAATGAAATTCAAAATTGAATTTCTATAACTTTTACATCTATCAACCAATTCACCCAGAACATGAACAATTACCATATACATTACTGCTCTTATGAGGTAACGAAATAAATATTGACACCACCCATAATCTAACTGACATATGCTCTAAAGTCTTAAACCATTAGGCCAAAAATTCCCTTTCATGTGCAAAAAAAAGAACCTACTGATCAAGTTTCTCTGAGAACTTGATAAATAGATTGACAAACTTGAAACTCTAGAGCCTCCAAGCAGTTAAATACGAAGGAAAAAAAAAGGGACGGGTGCAGGGGGTCTGTCACAAACACAGTAAACTTAAATTGCCATCAAAACCTAGAACCAATCATAAAATCTACGATGCTTTGCACTAGTTGGTATGGGCAAAGGAAACGCCACTGGTTCTAGTTGACAAGTTTTTGTGCCTCCTACGATCATCGCTTCCCAAATATAACATGTGAACTTGAAGGCATCCACATCTCAAACCTTGAGTTATAAGTACCACCAGATCAAATGTCCTTGAAGATGGTGTCATATATGAGCAGCAAAAAAAAACATTCCCAGGGCCAAAACTTGCAGCACAAACCAGATACTTGCGATGACGACTTTCTGTAATTCTTTGAACACGGGTTGCAGAACAAGTGGTAGAACTTTGTAATGACAACCTGAAGAGGCAGAAACGATCTTTGTAATAAAGCATAAATGAAAGAAAACAATCTGTATAAAGATCCACTACACTGAATCACAACCTTCCCTTGGTAACATCTGAACTATGAATCAACAACTATATCACCCTGATATTTTATGGTGAGAAGGATTTTAAGTTGTCTAACTGATAGATAAAACCAACTATTTTATTAATTTTCTGTTTTCCTTTCTTCATGACGAAAAATTCATGATATTACCTCATGTTATATTTCATTTGATAAATTCAATAATATTTTTTTAAATGTTTTCCCCAAATTTCACATACTCACTCATTAGACAGTGACAGTAATGCCATAAACACCAGTTCCTATCGAGTTAAATACCACACAGAAGCAAGTATAATACTATAATCTAAATGGAAAATTTACCTCTTTTGGCCGGTCAAGGCAGGTATTGCATTTACCTATTTCCCTGTATTCTCTAAGTTCCTGCCGCAGCTCATCTACAACTGATGATCCAACTTTCTGGGCTAGAAGACGTAAAACCTTTCTCCTTGCAATGTCCAATTCCTCCTCCATTCTTTTCTTGTCAAATCTGATACATATAAGAAAGATTAAAAAGACAAAATTCATTACCCTGCAATTTGCATAACATGGAAAGGATGAAACAATATATGCATTACCTCTCTTTCTCTAATTCTATGAACACCCCCATAATAGCCAATCGACTTTTATCCACCTTAGATTGTAATTCCTCTAATGACTCCCTTACTTGAAGAGATAATCTTTTCACATCTAAAAATTTCTTTTGTGTATTTTCCGAAGTGGCAGAACCTGGTCCGAGCAAAATTTCAACTGCAAGAAAGCATCTGCAACTCAAAATTTGAATGTCCAATGACCTATATCCTGTGGCAAATAACAGACATAGCTGATCTTCGATTCTTACAGATTTCATGTGAAAGAAATTAAAAGATGTATTTGCTCAATGAATCTCCCTCTCCATTCTACGTTTGTCCATGAGTAGAGCATCCTGTAACTGTCTTGCACTCACAGTCTCACAGCCTCTAAAACAAGCTGAATAAGAAAAGTGGAAAAGCCACAAGATCAACTTCTGAAAGAGTTCATACACGACTGCCACTAAAATAATAAGTCCTAATCCACTACAAGCTCAACCCAACACCAGTGGATATTTTCATGCAAATGTCTTGACAATAAAAAGTGCAGCTATTGAAAAAGAACAGATCTTAAGGATTGACATTGACATTATTATACTAGAGTGCACGGCATTTGCTACATATCTAATTTTCTAAGACATTGCACAAGTCTTTTAATTATTAGTAGAACATCCTATAAAGAGAATTATTTCCTTTTGTGTTGACAGAATATTAAGGACAAATGATTCACAATCAAAACCATTATTGAAATTTAAGACTAAATCACATATCAGCAAAAAGATAGAATAACTGTATTGACAGAATCTTGTGAACAAATGATTCACAATCAAAACCATTATTGATATCACATGACTATTAATGTATAAATAGATTCATGTTTGGGACTTAATGACACCAATCAGGCTACAGTTATGCCATTATCTATACCTTTAAAGGGAGTTTTCTTTCTCTTCCTGAGGGGTTGATCAAACCCTTCTTCTTTAAAGTCTCTAGTGACACCTCTTCACCCACTTGAAATCCTGCCTCTACTATGTCTTTCAAGTTAACGGGGACATATTTAGGTAGACCCGCATGCATACCTTGTAAGAACATAATAAAAGAGATATATCAATAAGAACTTTAAGAAATAAAAATATGCACAGAAGAGACAAACGAATGCACAAATAAGCACACACAGCACACAAAATTGAAGTAAAGAAAGTGATGTTTGTGAAATAAGACAAAGAAGATGCAAAAAATAAGAAAATAGAAAGAATAAGAACTGATTGCATGCAGATTGGAGAAGTAGGGAGCCTCAAACTGTGTAGCCAAAAGCTATGCTGATATTAGTTACCACCTTTCAGCTAAAAACCAAAGTCTTCACCGCCATTTTTCTGTGCTGCCATCTACTATACAGTTTCTACAAGGATGCACAACCCAATTCTTTAACGTTTACTAGTCTAGTAGGGGGAAAGAAAACAGAAACGGTCAAGGTAATACTGTGTTCCTGTTAGTTTGGCCACTTTAAACAATGCATACTCGGGCGATATGATAATATCATCTCAGTTCTAACCACTCAAGGCTGCTCCATACATCCAGCACAGCTTAAGCCTCATCCTTGAGGTATAAAAGCATAAAGTGATATAAAACATCTTTGCAAGCCCTTTTCAGTTGTTTTGCCCCTTACAGTATTAATTAAATGACAAGATCACTCAAGTTCTCTACAAGGATCAGTCTTTTAGAGTTCACATTGGAGACCCCACACTATAAGGAAAATATGTTGAACGGAATCAATATACATGAAAATAAGCACATGTACAAAAGAAAGAAAAATTCATTACACCAAATGAGATGTACGCTAAAATCTTGTTCAAAGACATGTCTAAAACTTGGCAAGCAAAACCGTCCATAACAAAGATTCTCTCAGTTTCCTTCTATCAAAAGAAAAAAAAAAAAAATCTGTTTATAGCAAAATTCGACATCCCATAATGATAGAACTTCCACATTCAGATTTACCAACGATTTTACACACAACTATGTCAATACAAATAGAAGGACCACACCACATTGCTTCCATTACCAATTTACCACAAATCAAATGATCACTAATAACATGAATACATATTAAGGCATTGCAGGAAACATGAAACTAAAAATATCACAGACTTTATCCACAGACCCTCTAAAAGGTGACTATTTTTTCACATTCAAATATCAAACAACAAAATCAAGCTTCATCATCAAATCCTTAACACAAAACTGAACCACACAAGAAAATGCAAAATATTACCTCCAGCAATCTTTTACATTTTAGCAGCTATCACTACTAATAACATCAATATACAAAATCAAAGCATCCCAGCACACATGAAACTACAAAAAAATAAATTAAATAAATAAATAAATAAATAAATAAATAAAAATTTATGCACAAACCCTCTAAAAGAGAGACAAATTTTGCACCTCCAAATATCAAACAACAAAATTTCAAGCTTCATCATCAAATCCTAAACACAAAATCAAACCACACAAGAAATGTAAATACCTCTCCAACAAACTTTTACATTTAAAGCAGCTATCACTACTAATAACATCAATATACAAAATTAAATCATCCCATTAAACATGAAACAATAAAAACACTAAATTCATTAACAGACCCTCTCAAAGATGACAAATTTTGCACCTTTAAAAACTCCATTATCAAATCCTAGACATGAAACTGAACCATAAATGAAGAATTTACCTCCAGCAATCCCACGTAGCTTTGGAATCCGACGATAGAGAGGCATTTGACCACCTTCAAAGCCTCTTCTTACACCAGGACTGGACTTCGATTTCTGACCTCTCATTCCAAAACCGCAGCTGCCTCCTTGACCAGCCGCGTGACCTCTACCTTTTCTCTTCGCTCTCTTCCTCGACCCCGGTTGCTGGCCCAGATTGTCCAACCGGAGCCTCGTAGCTGAAACGGCCGTCTCCACCGCAAAACCAGCCTTGCAGACGACAGTCAGATGTCGTTGGTGGAGTTTGAGGGGGAGACAAAGGACAGATGGGTTTGGTCTTAAGTGGGTTACTACGTTTGCTTGGAAAAATGAAGGTTGAAGAGACAGTGGACAGATGGGTTTTCGTCTTAAGTGGGTTACTACCTTTAACTAATACAATTAAAGGTTTTAAGGTTTCAATGGATTAATTGATTGGGCCACCAATCGGACATTAGGACCCATACCCGGTTTTAAAAGACTCCGACCCGACTAAGCCTGTTTACATCAACTCTGATTTCCAGCCAGTCTCCACTCTCCAACAAAAATTTCTGAGAAACTCTCCCTCTCTCCTAGGGTTTTGAAAATGATAGGTTTCAAAGCTACTCTACTGTCCTCAATCTCTCACTCAAGAGCTTCCATTCCCAGAAATGGAGTCTCATCTATGTCCAAGCTTTTTACTACTTCACGCCCAAAGTCTAAATCAGAAGACTCAGACCGAGCTTGGCTTCGTGAATTCATTCATCGGAAATGCAAATCAGTTAAAATCGACCTCCGTGAAGCTTTTCACTTCTTTGATTACATGATTCATATGCAACCCACTCCTCCCATGTCCTCTTTCAGTATTTTGTTTAATGCTCTTGTGAAGAATAAACATTATGGTGATGTAATTTCTCTCCAGACTAGAATGAATTATGTTGGGTTGGTGCCTGATTTTATCACTTTAAACATTTTGATTAATTGTCTGTGCAAGATGAGTAGGGTTGGTGATGGTTTTGTGGTATTTGGTGCACTTTTGAGGAGAGGTTTTAACCCAGATGATGCGACTTTTAATTGTCTAATTAAAGGTCTTTGTATGGAGGGTAGAATTATGGAAGCAACTCGGTTTCTTAAGAAAATGATTTCCTTCAGTTGTAGGCCTAATGTGGTCACATTTGCAACTTTGATTCATGGGCTGTGTCGAAGTGATAATACGATTGTTGCCCTCCAGTTACCCGAACAAGTGGTTAATGGGAATAGTAAATACAATGTTACCTGTAAGCCTGATGTTGTTTGGTATGGTAGTATTATTGATGGTCTTTGCAAAGATGGGTTTATAAATAAAGCCAAAGAACTATTTTTGGAAATGAAGGGTAGGGGGATCCATGCGGGTGCGGTCATTTATACCTCTCTTATTCATGGCTTGTGTTGTGTTGGTGATTGGGAAGAGGCTAAAATCCTTTTTATAGAGATGTTGAATCAAGGTGTGCATCCCACTACAGTGACATTTAGTGTGCTACTTGATGAACTTTGCAAGAGTGGGAAGATGGATGAAGCAAATAGGTTGTACGAATTGATGATTCAAAGAGGTGTTCAACCTGATATCTACACTTATAGCATACTTATGGATGGTTATTGCTTGGTAGGAAGAATTCATGACGCGGAGAAATTATTTGTTTCTATGTCAAGTATGGGGTGCACGCCTAATGTTGTTAACTACAATATTTTGATAGATGGGTATTGTAAGAATATAAAAACAGACCAAGTTATGAATCTTTATAGAGAAATGATTTCGAAGGGAATTAGGCCAACAGTTGTTAGTTACAACATTTTGCTAATTGGACTTTTTAGGGCTGGTAGAGTTGGAGAGGCAAGGAAAATGTTTGATGAGATGCAATCTTTTGATGTTGCACCTAATTCAAGTACCTTTACTGCTTTTATTGACGGACTCTGCAAGAATGATGGTGTTCAAGATGCATTGCAATTCTTTCATACTTTAGCAAATTCCAATTTTGAACTAACCATTAAAATTGTCAATTGCCTTATTGATGGATTGTGTAAATACGGAAGGATCGAAATGGCTTGGGAGCTATTCCTTAAATTGACAGAAAAATGTCTAGTGCCAGATGTTGTAACATATAGCATCATGATCAATGGGCTTTGTAAAATAGGAGAGCTAGAAAAGGCAAACTGTTTGTTCTTGGATATGGAGGAAAAGGGTTGTATACCAGATGTAATGTCAATTATCTGAAGTTCTTTTGAAATATATAGTGTTGTTGTGTATGTTTAAATTGATAACCTGATGGGGTGTATGACAGTGTTGTTGAGGGAATATGTTTTCAACATTTTGTGTGGTGTTAGTTAAATGAAAATATTAATGTCCAACATTTAGTGAGAAGGAATATTACAGGCTTATAGCAATTTAGAATCAATGAAACCAACTGAGTCATCATGTGATAACAACCTGCTGTGCTGATTCATAGACCTGGTATACCTGGTGTGTAAGCAGTAGGTATCTGTTGATTCATACAGAAGTTTATAAGAAACCTGGTATACCTTTTTGATGGACATTCTTGGTATCAAAGTTGTTTAATCTCATTTTATAGTGTCTTGGACACAAAATTATAATCTGTCAATTAAATTTTTTTTATTTTTTTTATTTTTTTATTTTTTTTTTATCTATTACAAGGTATATAATTGTGGTTCAAAACTTCCCAAGTAGATGGAGACAATTTTTAAATGTTATAAATGCAAATGATAAAAGTTGAGGTAGCTTGATGATAAGCCACTCACACCCACATGTTAAGATCATAGGTTCGAGTCAGGTTTTTAAATCAAAAGTATGCTAAAACTTGATCATTTCCTTTAGTATATAACAAAAGTTCTAGTAAGTAAAGTAATTTAATAAATTTATATTTTTAATTAGATATGTGAAATTGGAGCCAAAATGAAACTATAATATTAGTAAGCAAAGTTAGGTTAATTATGCATTAGGCTTTTTTAGCCAACATAACATATGGAATCTCTTGCAAGTTGGACTAAGAATTGAAGCAGTAATGACACTTATGTAGCCTCCAATAATGTAGAGATAAACAAAAATGTACAATAATTTTGCTTACACGTAAATTCTTCATTGTGAATGGTACATGTACCTCATATATATTCTTTCACGTTAAGATGCATTAGGTGACCCCTTTTGAACTAAATTTGCTTATTAAGAGCTCAACGGGGCATTACCTCTCGAATCAGACAGAGTGAAGTTATAGGCATGCCCCTCGAATTAGACAGAGAGAAGTTAACCGGTTGAGTTCTTACGTCTATAACACAGTTCATCCGCTTACTACAAGGTCAAAACCAATATAGAATATGACCCATAAATACATAATAAACCGATCACAGGAAGTACCTATTATCCAACGAGGAATCCTTCCCAGTAGTATCGGCCATTTATCCCACTTCCCTCCACATTTTATCAAGTGGTAGTGCTAGAGGCATAAACAACATTCTCTCAATAGACCTGAACAACGCTACACATTCTGCTCTGCGTATGGCAACAACACTTGCACAAACAAAATCTGAACCCATATACATAGAGAGGCAGCTTAAGAAAAATGGTTACAAATGAAATTATGATAATCAAATGACAAAAAAAGTTATAATAGATTAAAAATAAATGAAATTCGAAATTGAATTTCTATAACTTTTACATCTATCAACCAATTCACCCAGAACATGAACAATTACCATATACATTACTGCTCTTATGAGGTAACAAAATAAATATTGACACCACCCATAACATCTAACTGACATATGCTCTAAAGTCTTAAACCATTAGGCCAAAAATTCCCATTCATGTGCAAAAAAAGAACCTACTGATCAAGTTCTCTGAGAACTTGATAAATAGATTGACAAACTTGAAACTCTAGAGCCTCCAAGCAGTTAAATACGAAGGAAAAAAAAGGGACGGGTGCATGGGGTCCGTCACAAACACAGTAAACTTAAATTGCCATCAAAACCTAGAACCAATCATAAAATCTACGATGCTTTGCACTAGTTGGTACGGGCAAAGGAAACACCACTGGTTCTAGTTGACAAGTTTTTGTGCCTCCTATGATCATCACTTCCCAAATATAACATGTGAACTTGAAGGCATCCACATCTCAAACCTTGAGTTATAAGCACCACCAGATCAAATGTCCTTGAAGATGGTGTCATAAATGAGCAGCAAAAGCAAACATTCCCCAATTTCCAGTCAGATATACACAGGTTTCACAACATTAGGCCAAAACTTCCAGCACAAACTGGACACTTCGTAATGACAACCTGAAGAGGCAGAAAAGATCTTTGTAATAAAGCATAAATGAAAGAAAACAATCTTTATAAATATCTACTACACTGAATCACAGCCTTGGTAACATCTAAACAACTATATCACCTTAAATTGTCTAACTGATAGATAAAACCAACTATTTTATTAATTTTTTGTTTTCCTTTCTTCAAGACAAAAAAATTCATGATATTACCTCATGTTATATTTCATTTGATAAATTCAATAATATATTTTTAAATGTTTTCCCCAAGTTTCACATACTCACTCATCAGACAGTGACAATAATATCATAAACACCAGTTCCTATTGAGTTAGATATCACATGGAAGCCGGTATAATACTATAATCTAAATGGCAAATTTACCTCTTTTGGCAGGTCAAGGCAGATATTGCACTTAACTATTTCCCTGTATTCTCTAAGTTCTTGATGCGGCTCATCTACAACTGATGATCCATCTTTCTGGGCTTGAAGACGTAAAACCTTTCTCCTCGCAAAGTCCAATTCCTCCTCCATTATTTTCTTGTCAAATATGATATATAAAAGAAAGATTAAAAAAACAAAATTCATTACCCTGCAATTTGCATAAAATGGAAAGGATGAAACAATATATGCATTACCTCTCTTTCTCTAATTCTATGAGCACCCCCTTATGAGCCAATCGACTTTTATCCACCTTAGATTGTAATTCTTCTAACATCTCCCTTACTTGAAGAGATAATCTTTTCACATCTAAAAATTTCTTTTTGAGTATTTTCCAAAGTAGCAGAACCTGGTCCTAGCAAAATTTCAACTGCAAGAAAGCATCCGCAAGTCAAAATTCGAATGTCCAATGACTTGTATCCTGTGGCAAATAACAGACATACCCGATCTTCGATTCTTGCAGATTTCATGTGAAAGATATTAAAAGATATATTTGCTCATTGAATCTCCCTCTCCATTCTACGTTTTTTTCATGAGTAGAGCATCTTGTAACTGTCTTGCACTCACAGTCTCACACCCTCTAAAACAAGCTGAATAAGAACAATGGAAAAACCACAAGATCAACTTGTGAAGGAGTTCATGACTGCCATTAAGGGCAGATCCATTCTTTTTACTTTGTCAAGTACCGGCCAAGCTCGATCAGGCTGATAGAGAGATTCAGAAGAGGAATACTACCCGTTTCGAGCTCTTGAAAGAATTGAAGTCAAAGAAGGTGAATTTATTTTTGAAAATTTATTTGATATTTGGATTTGTTAATAGATTTCAGGGACTAGATTGTTATCTCTCTTTTGTGAGAAAAAACAAAATTGACGTGTTGATTTCTTCAAATATCTATGTGAATATTATTTCACTACATAGTATTTAATTGCTAGTATGTTGAACCAAAATCTTATGTACATTCTATCTAATCTTGACCTTCAGGAAATTTATTGTAATGTATTTTATTATTCTTTTATGCAGTCGGAACGAGCTGAAATAATTGCTCAGCTGAGGTCTATTAGAGGTGAGGCTTTTCACTTTAAGTCAATTGCTGATGAGAAGAAAAAAGGAAATGGAACCTTTGCATCAGGCTCTTGGCAAGCTGCGCACAAGCGGAAACAGTGCTGGTTGATCTGGTGGAATATGTTCATCCGAGGAAGAGCTCAGTGATCTTGTACGATTCAACTACAAGTATTGATTAATGTTGAACATATAAGTCTGTTAACTGCTGTAGTGATTCCTTGTCTTTTCTCTTTTATTCTCTTGACTGGGGATTGGTTAAACAGATCCATAGCTTGAAATACAGAATTCAACATGAGAGCATCTCTTTGTCTGAGGAGAAGCAGATTCTTAGAGAAATCAAGCAGCTAGAGGGGACAAGGTAAAAAGTTATGGCTAATGCCGCTATTAGAGCAAAGATTCAGGATTCACTTGGTCAAAAGGAAGCAGTAATAAGACTGTTAGGGATGATTACCAGAAAAGAATTTTACAATCATTGGATGCTCGACAATTGAGCAAGGATGGAAGGATAAGAAACCCTGATGAAAGGCCATGGGTGGTAGTAGAGGCTCCGGTGCCTTTGGAACCAGAGACTATGGCCAAAGCTAATGTGAAGCGACCAAAGGAAGATTCCAAATCATCCCCTCCACAGCAAGATACATTGCCGACCCAAAAGGGCCAGAAAGAAACCACTAAGAAAGAAAAGGATCCTAAATCTGCCGTGGAGCAGAGTGACATAGCAGATAAGGAGATTTCTGTGTCAGGAAAGGCAGCTGTAGAACCGAAAAGAGAGGAGGAAATTGCAAAAGCTAAGCTAGCCATGGAAAGAAAGAAGAAGCTGGCTGAAAAAGCTGCAGTAAAAGCAGCTATAAGAGCTCAGAAGGAAGCTGAGAAGAAGCTGAAGGAAATTATTTATACATTTCTTTGTCATTATTAATTTACCGGCTGTTTATTTTGTTTCTGAAACTAATATGATTATTTCTTCTTTTCATTTCAGGAGCGTGAAAAGAAAGCAAAGAAGATGGCTGGATTCCCTATGAACGAAGAATCAGCTGACGCAGAGGAGATAGAGGAGACAGAGCAAGCTGATGATAATGTTGAAGCCTCGGTTGAAGCTCCAATCCCGAATAAACCCAAGGTCCATAAGGAGAATACGATGAAGAACAGGACTCGATCTAGGGGTGAAGATTCACTCCCGAAGGCCATACTGAAGCGTAAAAAGTCTACTAACTACTGGCTATGGGCTGGTCCTGCAGGTTTGGCGCTTGCGTTGGTTGCAGCACTCGTATACTACTACTATCTTCTGTGAAGATAATATGGAAACTAGAAGTCATAGAGGAGGTGAGTTGACAATTTTATGCTTGATGAGCATGCAAGTTAATTAGGATTATAGAAGCAAAAAACGTTAAGTTAATTTTGTTTTTTGTTCTTTGAATCCTGTCGAGGGATGGACTTAAAACTCATAATCTGGTTTGTAGTTGGATCAGTCTGCAACATTTACCAGTGGTGGGGAAACTATAATACATTTGGTTTGATGTATTTTCAAATTTTGACTTGAATCAAATTCATGAATATCATTTCATCTACAGGGCTTTGCTTCATGTATAATTGATGTTTATGTAGCCGGTTTAATGAAGTGCATTGCTGATCTTTTTTTATGATTTGATGGGTTCAGTAGACATTGTTGGATGTGGACTGAAGTTTTAACAGGATGGATTGCATTCCTTTTGTGTATTTATATTGACATTTTTAGTTTTTTAAATCGGCACCAATTGGGTTAGGGGTCCTTACGAGATCAATCTCTAAAAGCACGGTCCGGAGGTGAGAAACTTCAATGGGATTGGATGGGTTATGGGTAGCATAGCAGGCTATTGGTTTCAATAATCATACAAATGTAACTTTTGCTTCATATTAATAATAATAATTTTGTTATTGTTAATTCATATAGTAATTTGGATTCTTTATACCAGTTTTCTAAAGTTGATTTGTGTTATGGAATCTTGAAACTCTAGTTAGTTTTCTTTTTGTAGCTATATTACAATTAATTTCGAGTTTGAGGATGTCGGAAAAAGTTGAAGCGGGAGCGTCTGTTTTACAAGAGAAAAATATAATTTCGTAAAAAATTGTTACACGACACATTCAATATTCTTTCTCAAACCTTAAACCATAACTGAGGCCAAGCTCATAATAGTGTCCCCTTGAATGTTCCCGGATCTCTTCCCGGATATTCCTCGGATCTCCCGCCATCATATTTATAGATTGCAATTACTTTGAGCCAAAACAACATTCTTGGAGCCAAAGTAAAATTCTTAAAGCTAAAGTCTTTTACTAGCTCCAAAATCCACTATTTTTTATTTTTTGGAAAAATCAAATAGATCTAATGTTTCCATTACAAGATTTCGTGTTTGTTTGGTTAAGCTTTCTACTGACTTAAAAGGTCTACCAACGTCTATTTGAGTTTTTTAGAGTTGTTTGGTTGGGCTTTTAAAATTGTTTATTTTAAATTGAATAGAGACTAATAGAGTTTAAACCTCTACTAGGCAAAAGCTCATGGGGAGGTGCTTCTTCAAAAGTCTATCAACCAAACAATTATAATTTTTTTTTTTTCAAAAACTCTATTTCTAATAGATCTATTGCAAGTAGATCTTTTACTAATAGACGTTTTTTAAAAGCCCAACCAAACAAGCTCGACTCTCGTTTACACACAGAGACTTGTTTCTTGTTTTATTGTCTAGCATGGTAGGTGGGTGGTCAATAGGGATGGTAATGGGTCGGAGCGGATTGGATTAGATGTGCTCCATACTTGAAATCCGATTTACATGAGTTGCTCCAAATCTGATCCATGCTCTAAATGAGCTTTCGTTTTTTGCCCCAAATCCGACTAGAAATAATAAGGGGTGTCCTATACCCAACCCGAAATGACCTGTTTCGTTTTTTTTTTTTTTCTAAAAAATAAAAATAAAAATTTCTCAAACCACTAAATATACAAATTATTTTAGCATATAACTGAATTTTAGGACATTGACTTAAATTTTAACATTCAATTAAATACATTGAAATTTAAAAAAAAAAATTATATTTTTTCTTTTTTGATTGGAAATTTAAATATACACTTAAATACGAACATATACTATAGAAAAACATTTAACATACAATTAAAATTCATACATAAATTTAAATTTAATAGAACACAACATCTTAGTTTAATAAACTTTAAATTCAAACATAAAATACAATTAGGTAAAGAGACGAAGAAATTGGAGATTTGTTTTTTTTTTTATACTTTTATATTTAAAAAAATAATTATATAAATACTGGGTCAAACGGGACGAGTCGGGGCATAAAGGTTGACCTATACCCGACCCAATAAAAAACAGGATTAAAACAGTTTGACCCAAATCCGACCTGAGACCCGTTTTAAATGCTCCAAACCGGTTGGGAAACCGACTTCAAATGCATCGAGCCCAACCGGTTTGTGGAGGTGGAGAATTTTTGACATCCCAGTAGTCAAGGACTAGAGATGGCAAAAAAGGCCGGGCCTAGAGGGTTTGGCCCTTACCAGCATGATGCGGTCCGGGTTTAAACCCGGACCACATCATTAAAAAGTTCAAAATTTGCAGGCTTTTAAAAACCCTCATTAGTTGTGGGTCGGGTAAGGGTTTAAACCAGGGCTAATTTCAAACCCACAAATGACCCACATATAACAAGAAAAATAGGTTTTTTTTTTTTTTTTCAAAACCTTCTCAACCTCTCCCCAGCCTCTCTCATCTCTGCTCACATGTCGCCGTCGACTCTCTCGTTGCCGTCAACATGGCACTTCTTCCGCCGTCGCCACCACTTGAAATTTTTTTATAATTTACTGTTTCTAGTTGTCACTCTATTATCCTAAAAAAAAAAAAAAAAAAAATCTTATTGCCTTCTTCAACCTTGATCTTATGATAGAAGATGAATACCAGACTTATTAATTAACTTTGTTTTATTAGATTTTTTTTCTTAAATATTATCCAAATTTTTCATAAACTGTTAGACCAAAAAAAAAAAAACAGAGATTTACATTTTATTTTTCATTATTTTCGGTTTTGATTAAAGTTCAAAACGCAAATCCAAGAGATCCCTCGCCTACCTATGTTGTTGGAAAAAAATATTAGGGTCGTGCTAATAATATTATGGAAAAGACAGTGAGATTCGTGGTGGCTTGATTTTGGTGGTGGGAGAGGTTTTGGGGTTGGGTTTTGGTGGTGGGAGGGGGTTTCTAGGTGGGTTTCGTGGTGGGTGGTGGTTGGGGGTGTTCAGCATCGGCGGCAATGGTTACTAGCTTCAGCGGCGGGGCGGCGGTCTTGGAGAGGAGATCTGAGAAGAAGAGAATGGGAGAGAGAAAGAGAATAGAAAGATAAGAGAGACAGTTAGGGTTTGTAATATTAATTTTTTAATTTATGTTAATATTAATTAATTTAAATGTTTATTTTTATATATTTTATAATTTCTGTTAATATTTATTAATTAAAATATTTTTTAAGATTTTGGATCCAAATCTAAGTTCAATAGGTGTAAAAGAGTCGAAGAAATGGGCCTAAGTAGGGGTTTGGGTGAAACCCTTACTTTTGTGGGCCGGGCATCAACCCTACCCATATACATAAATTTCTGATATGGGCAGGGTTGAGGCCCTTTGAAAATTTTAAGGGATTTTTGAGGGTTTGGGTCCGGTGCGGGCTTGGCTCTTAAATCGCCAACCCTATGACAAGGACTTACTGATATTTGTAAAGCGGTGTTAAAAGTGAAGGAAAATCAGAGAAGCCCATATCTGTAACACTGTTTGTAGCACCATGAGTGCAGCGCGCACACTAGCCGTGGCTGCCACCAGAAGCAGCTTCACTGCACCACCTTCAACTTTTGTTCGAACAAGACCATTTCTTCAAGCCTTTTCTCTTTTCTTCTCATGGAACTCTTTTTTCTCCCACTTTCACACTCAGAACATATATATCTATTTCATTTTCATGGGATTTTGTTGTTCTCTATAATATTTATCAATAATTAGAGATACCCAGTAAGCTTGATTGAAGAAAAAACTAAAAAAGCATGTAATTTGATGCCACATTAAATTTAAACTTGTAGGCAATATTCAGACTTGCTTTTTTATTATTCGAGTAAAAGATAGATGTTTTTTTTTTTTTTTTTTTTTTTGCTTTGATCACATGCTGTGCAATTAAGCTTCAGGGATGTGTCAACTGGCACAAGCTAATGAGCTATTAAGAAAAAAAAGAAGTAATTTGATGCCACATTAACTGAATTTAAACTTGTAGGCAATGTTCAGATCGACTTGCTTTTTTTTTATTATTCGAGTAAAAGATAGATAATTTTGATTTTTGATTTTGGGAGTTGGTATTTGCTTTGATCATATGCTGTGCAATTAAGCTTCAGGGATGTGTCAACTGGCACAAGCTATTAAGGGGGATGTTGATGATTTATTTAAGGGTGTTGTTGACAAAAATGTGGTTGAGGGAGTGAAGCATATTCTTGAAATGGTAATTTAGTTTCCTCTAATATGTATTAATTAGAGTATAATTGTCTTTAGTACACGGAGACATTGAGGTACTGAAAATTGTTTGCGGTGTTTGTGTTGTGCTTGTTGTAGGCTAGACGGGTATCATCAAGAAGAGATGTTGTACACACAGATTTTCTTACGCCAACAGTATTGAAGGATTCAATGATTGCCTTGGAAAAACTTGCTGATGTCAAAACAGTTGCTCAGGGTGAATACCCTCAGGTCAGGCTAACTTTTCGAATTCAAACAATCTTTTTCTTATTTCACTTTATGTTGAAGCACATACATGATACACCTGTAGATCCATAATCGGCCTGGCTTTTATGCAAGTAAACTTAACAGTAGAGCTTATTGCCTAAGCTGATGGGTGATTATGTTGATACAACTTCCTATTATCTAGGCTGAGCGATGTCGGATCTCTGTTGGACATCCAGAAGCATTGACAAGTGATCCAGATGTAGTTGCAGCACTGAGGTAATCATTTTATAGTTCCATATGTTTTTAACTCTACAATCATGTGGGGAATCTTTAAAACTTCAACCTGTTGTCTCAAAGTTATTTCTTTCTTCCAGTATCACAGGAAACTTCAGATTTCAACCTTGTTCTCATGGTGACTTCCTTGGCGCAATTCTTGGCACCGGGATTGCGAGGGAAAAGCTTGGAGATATCATCTTACAGGTATCATCTACATTTTATTTCAGATACTAGTTTCAGTTCTCCACAAGAAGGCAGTTCTTGTTCCTTAGAACAAATCCTTCACAGACCTGGTTCGGATGACATGTTTAAATACCTATATAGCATGTATGCCTTACAAAGTAATCTTGATAGTATGTTTCGAATGCTTGTTATACAATTTCAAACACATGTTCTTGATTCTGTCATGTTCATTACTCTAGAACTATCAACTTATTGTAGCTCTTAACTGTAACCTGTCAACACAGAACACATATATTGGAAGATACATTATATTGTAATTTTATTTGTGAAATAAAATTATAGTATGAGTTTATGATAACAGTCATATATTATAACTTCTCATTTCTTTTGAACTTTTGAGACCTCCATGGTGTCAGCATTTCCACCCTGAGTTGCTGCTGTTGTGTCTGTGTGCAGACAATTATGCATCATTTCCCTAAAACGAAGTTCCAGAGATCTTGTAGCCACTTTTACTGATTTTCATATTTTCAGAGTGAATCTAATCATTGGGCATGGGTCTAAAATGCAAGATATCTTTTCTTGTGTCCAACATGAAGGAATTTAACCCTTTGACCTCCTCATTCTTAGGGTGCTTGCTAGTAAGTCATCAGGCTGTATTTTTATGTGTGTGCTGTGCCTGTATGGTTCTATTATATTGGTTGTGCATCTGCTGAATATTCAGAATATTCATGCTTCCTTTTGTTCGAAAAGATGATTTTAATTTTTTATTGTTGAGTTTAATCTTGCGACAGCTCCAATAAATTGGATGCTGGGTTGAGTTTGAAATCTTTTCCTCTCGTGTTTGATGTACAGGGAGAAAAGGGGGCTCAAATCCTAGTTGTTCCAGAACTTGTTGACTATCTTATATCATCACTAGACAAGGTAATAGTTACTTCTGATATATTGCTTTTCTGCAAATACATCCCTATCTTTCTCAACACACATAAATTTAGAAAACTCTTTTTGTTTTCACTTTAAGGAATTTATTGTAATTAACATCTGTACCGTAATAAACAAAGAAACCAAGCTGCACCGAATTTCAAGTTCTTTTCTCACAATATCTGCATGCTCATGGATGATTAGAGATTATTCAGGCGCCAAACACGCCCACAATGCTATAATTGATGGATATCGCAAGAAAGGGAAGATGACGGATGCCCATAAGCTAAGAGGTGTGATGGAAGCAATGGGACATAAACCAAATGGTGAATTATTATTTGGGACTGGAAAGTCAGCTGAGACATTGGAATTGTTTAGTGAAATGAAACAGAAGGGGATAATACCGAATTTTGTCACCTATACGAGAATAATTTTGGGTCTTTCCAAGCAGGGGAGAGATCATATGAAGCTTTGAGACTGCATGATGAGACGATAGAGGCTGGCTTTACACCTATTCAGCGGCTTTGATACAGATGGGTCTTAGCTCTGAAGGGTTCTTAAAAGCAAAATAAGCAAAATAAGTTGTAGAGTTTATTTATTTATTTATTTATTTATTTATTATTTATTTATTTTTATTCGTTATTTCTGATGTCTTACATATTAAACTTACTTCATATTACAATTGGACTGGTACATCTAGATCTTTCAGACAATTGGTTAAGAAAATTGAAATGAGGTTGTGTTTGGCCCCAACCTTGATTATTATTATTATTACTAATATATATATAATTTTATTAATTAAAAGAATATATCTTAATTTTTTTTATTCAATATTAATATTATTAATAAATAAATAATGAGTGGGCTCTGGTCAGGAACAACAAATCACATTCCTGCCGTGTTTCTAAAACTGGGTAGTGTATCAACAGGTTCGAATTTTTTTTTTTTTTTTTTTTTTTTTTTTTTTTTTTTTGACATCCTTATCTGGAGTAATTACCTACCTACCAATCACCTTGCACATAGGCTTAATTGTTAACCATGTCATGAATATATATTGTTATTGGTAAAATCTGAAGTACTGACAAGTCAGCATGATTGCTAGAAAATACGGTGATCAAACATGCCACTTCACTAGAAGACCAGCCCAAGATGGCCAATAGACCTAGTCAGGCTTATCCAAGCGATCCTGACGGGATTAAGTAGCCGATCGGGGTGAATGAGATCTGGTCGGTTTAGATAGTTGGTCGGCTAAGCGACGCGTGGACAACATTGAGTTCAAGGCAACCACAATTCAAATACACTGAAAAAGTGTCTTACTCAAATAGGGAACCACGGAGCATACTCTGATAAGGAAATAGATTCCCTTACAGATACCAAAGTCCAAATCGAGAAAGAGATCCAATCATTTAATGCACAGAAGAAGATTCCGATAAATTAGAGTCTTACTAAATCTTGTCAACTTGTATATCAAGAATTAGGGTTCTATACATGTATAAATAGATCCTAAAACGCCATTGTAACAGTGTGTGCAAAAAGTGTACAAGAGTGCGAGAGAGATTGAGTGTGTAACATCGATATTCATAGTGAAAATTCTTCCTCGCTGTCTCCGGCAACTGTGGTTTTTTCCCTCCTTGGGTTTTCCACATAAAATCTTGTGTTTTGCATGATAAGCTTTCTTTCTAGTTTTTAAAATTCAATTATTTATTCATATTAACGTTGTTAGACGCGTGACTTTTTCCGTAATCCAAAAATCACTATCAATATATATATATATAATATTAACGTAAATAATAAAAGTTGAGGTGACTTAACGGTAAATTTTACATACTTAAATAGTTATACTTTGAGGTCGAAGGTTCAAGTCATATCCTCATATGAAATTGCATATTAAAATACAAGGATTACATCCATTCATTTATCAATTATCCAGGGTCTAGGATAAGATGGGGTTTGCTTGGTAATTTGCCCTTTTCACCTACCATGAGTCCAAGGTCTAGGGATAAGATGGCATGGGGTTGACTTGGTGGTTTGCCCCTTTTTAATAATAAAAAGATAAAAGTACATGGTGACATCGGCGTCATCCTCATGCATCATTCGTTAAAAACAAAACATCAACCGTCGGTATTGAATGAGACAAAAGTAAACTATTTCAATAGTTACGTATGATAAAAATGAGAAAAGAGTATGTATAAATAGTTACGATAAAAATGAGAAAAGTATATATATATATATATTGTCACAGGATCCTCATGCATCAATTATTGGAAACCAAAAATCAACGGTTGATGTTAAACGATACAAAAGTAAACACATCACAAACATAAATTAACGGTTACGAAGAATAAAAAAAAGTACAGTATCATATAAATATGTTAATACAAGAGATATGTAATATTTTTCTATCACTATGAAGATTGCAAGAATATAAGGATTAAAACTCATTTTCCTTCAATGCAATATCTATTTTTTGCAAAGTCTATAAAACCCTCCCTGAAGGTAATTTCCGCCACAACAAACTTGAACATGGAGGTAGCAAGAAGAAAAGTAACAGATTCGAGGAAAAAAATCAAAATGACATATACAGTAATAATTACTTAGGTTGGTAAGCACATTTCCTGTTTCTTTTCATTTGTTTTACATAATTACATGCTATTAGATACCTCTTATTTTTTATAAGGCAATATATAGTCCAGATTAATTTCAATAGAAGAAGGTTTGGTTCCCATCATACCACACACAATTATGCCAAAAGAAGAGGAAAATAACTCAATTAAAAATAAAAAAGATTTATCTATTGCAAGGTACATAACTGCGGTTCAAAACTTCCAAGTAGATGGAAATAATTTTTACATCTGTCAAAAGCATAATAATAACAGTTTACCATCTTCAAAATATACTTCAAATTATTCAAAATAGCAACATCTTGAAAGCCCTAGCTACCCGCATATTTGTTTCTTGACAGCAAAGAAAAGACAGAGATATCAGAACTTTATGGAGTCATTCAGCAATATCATTTTGATGTAAGGAGTACTCGGATGTAAAAGTCTCTGTCCGGGCAGCCTTCACTTCTTTGGCTTTCCTCGTTTTCCAATTTTACCAAATTTTTTACCCTTTTGAGACTTACTCTTAACATAAGAAATCCTATTTGCCTTATTCTGCCTTTCCTTATGAACGTGATCAAGATTTTTAATTTATGAACGCACGTGAGCATTAGGCATTGAACGCTGACCCCCTCTGAACTCTCTATTGTTCCCTCGATGATCTCCTACACATAAACAGTTAAAATTAAATTACCAGTGCCATTCTTCACAGCTTTGAATTTGAGCTAGCAGACAATTATTGTAAACATTATAGATGCAATCTAGGAAGGATGAAGAGTACAGCCGCAAACATAAACTGTTGTTGCATTAAAATCAATAGCTATGCAGTGCAATTTTACTTGTAATTGTGAGAGGTTAATAATCTCATGTCCATCTTCACTTTTCTACCTATATCTCCACCCATTTTGAATTTAAGGCCTTGTCTCATTAACAGCTAGTTATATACCAAGAAATGGCAGTTTGCTTTGCCAGTGCAAAAGATTTTTGTAAGTAAAAATAATAATAAGAGTTAGGCTAAATCAATTTAAATTTGTGACTTAAAATTTTGACCATAAGATCTCAATTTTGTAAATCTAGTTTAATCAATATTGTTGTTCATCAGTAATGAGATTTAATATCTAAAACAAGTATACTAGTTCGATTAGGTTATTGTAGTTGAGCTAAGTGATTTATAAACTCTTCAGCTATTTATTATTATTATTAATTATTATAATCATTATTTAAAACTAGAACCATGAAGCTTGTTTTCAGATAAATGAGCCTCATCAGTTTCAATAGTGAACAGGGTGGTCATGCCAGAGGTGAACCTAAGACTAGGTGGGGCATGTGCCCTTTCTCAAATAATTAAAAAAAAAAAAAAAAAAATTGATTTTGCTTTCAATTATGTATATATAACTATTATAGTAACATAAAACTTCTTAATAAAGCTGGCATTATGTCTTCGTTCTACATCAATAGTATAACTATTATAGTAACATAAAACTTCTTAATAAAGCAAGTATTGTGTTTTCCTTCTACATCAATAGTGGTGGTTCAAATCCCACCATTTACAATTTTCAAGGAAAATGGATAACTTTTTTTACAAATTTAATCTTATCATGTAATTTTAATAATTTTTTTGTCTTTTTTATTTTACCATCTTTTCCAATTCCTTTCTCAAATTTTCATCTTATTATGAAACAGAACAATTCATTTTCTCTTTTCCGTCATCGTCAACTTCTTAACTACTTTTAATTTGTGGTTACTTAATTCAATTTATTTTATATTAAATTATTTATAATTATAATAGTTTTAGTTTCCAATCAATAAACCCTAAAATCTAAAATTTTAATTTATTGGGTTAAAATAGTTCAGCTATTAGTATGATTCATTTTATTTTATCCTTAGTATTTTTCTTTATTTTATAGTTTTAATTTATCTAGAATCAATAAATCAATAATTTAGTAATAATTAAAATATATAATCAATTGTTTTTTGTTTAAATTTAAAGAGAATTCATTATAAATACTAAACAAAATTTTTTATTATAAAATTTGATCGTAATTTATTATATTAAGAATAAATATTGTAATTTTTCACTATTTATGTTGTTTTTCTTGGTATTATTTAAATTTTAATATGATGTTTCTTGTTTTTACTTTTATTTTTGAACATAAGATTATTTATTAGTTCATCTTGAGTAAGTGTTCTATTAGTTTTATTTTATCTAAACTTTAGCATACCATCAATCAATTTTTCTTTATATAAAAAACTATATATATATATATATTTTTAAAAAACTCATTTTACTATGATTATAATTTTTAGTATTTTTTTTATAGTATAATTGTTATTTTGTTCAAATGCCCTACCTGGTTAAAATTCCTGAGTTCGCCACTGATCATGCAAAAACCATAAAAACCTTTTCAGTTACTGTTCCTCAAATTCATTTTAATTACTCACTGATTTGAAGTTAAAACTTAAAAGAAAGAAAAATGAGTGAAGATGATCATCAAATGTCATAATTAGGAGCTTTCTTTGGTCAGAACGGTTCTAAAATTCTAGTCAATCGTTTTTTTTTACGAATGTTGACTCTAATGGCAAGGGTAAATTCTAGTCAATCGTTTGTTCAATTAAAGGTATTAGTTGAATATTAAACCTTTTTGACATATTTAAGGGTAAATTTATGCAGTTTGCCCTAATTAGAAAGTACTCCTAGTCGTAATTAATCACACAAAAAATGAATTAATTGATTGGGCCACAAATCGCACATTAGGGCCCAACAGTTTGCCACCCCTTAAATCCATACCTGATTTTAAAAGACTCCGACCCGCCTATGCCTTGTTTACGTCCGCTCTAATTCCCAGCAAGCAGCTTGCAGTATCCACTAGTTCACTCTCCAACAAAAGTTTCTGAGAAACTCTCTCTCTCTCTCTCTCTCTCTCTCTCCCCCCTAGGGTTTTGAAAATGATAGGTTTCAAAGCTACTCTACTGTCTTCAATCTCTCACTCAAGAGCTTACATTCCCAGAAATGGAGTCTCATCTCTGTCCAAGCTTTTTACTACTTCACACCCTAAGTCTAAATCAAAAGACACAGACAGAGCTCGGCTTCGTGAATTCATCCATGGGAAATGCAAATCAGGTAAAATCGACCTCCATGAAGCTTTTCACTTCTTTGATTACATGATTCATATGCAACCCACTCCACCCATGTCCTCTTTCAATATTTTGTTTACTGCACTTGTGAAGAATAAGCATTATGGTGATGTTATTTCTCTTCAGACTAGAATGAATTCTCTTGGGTTGGTGCATAATTTTATCACTTTAAACATTTTGATTAATTGTCTGTGCAAGATGAAAAGGGTTGGTGATGGTTTTGTGGTATGTGGTGCACTTTTGAGGAGAGGTTTTGACCCAGATGATGCGACTTTTACTTGTCTAATTAAAGGTCTTTGTATGGAGGGTAGAATTATGGAAGCAACTCAGTTTCTTAAGAAAATGATTTCCTTTGGTTGTAGGCCTAATGTGGTCACATTTGCAACTTTGATTCATGGGCTGTGTCGAAGTGATAATACGATTCTTGCCCTCCAGTTACATGAACAAGTGGTTAATGGGAATAGTAAATATAGTGTTACCTGTAGGCCTGATGTTGTTTGGTATGGTAGTATTATTGATGGTCTTTGCAAAGATGGGTTTATAAATAAAGCCAAAGAACTGTTTTTGGAAATGAAGGGTAGGGGAATCCATGCGGATGCGGTCATTTATACCTCTCTTATTCATGGCTTGTGTTGTGTTGGTGATCGGGAAGAAGCTAAAAGCCTTTTTATAGAGATGTTGAATCAAGGTGTGAATCCCACTACAGTGACATTTAGTGTGCTACTTGATGAACTTTGCAAGAGTGGGAAGATGGATGAAGCAAATAGGTTGTACGAATTGATGATTCAAAGAGGTGTTCAACCCAATACCTACACTTATAGCATACTTATGGACGGTTATTGCTTGGTGGGAAGAATTCATGACGCAGAGAAATTATTTGTTTCTATGGCAAGTATGGGGTGCACACCTAATGTTGTCAGCTACAATATTTTGATAGATGGGTATTGTAAGAATAAAAAAGCAGACCAAGCCATGAATCTTTATAGGGAAATGATTTCAAAGGGAATTAGGCCAACAGTTGTTAGTTACAACATTTTGCTAATTGGACTTTTTAGGGCTGGTAGAGTTGGAGAGGCAAGGAAAATGTTTGATGAGATGCAATCTTTTGATGTTGCACCTAATTCAAATACCTTTACTGCTTTTATTGACGGACTTTGCAAGAATGATTGTGTTCAAGATGCATTGCAATTCTTTCATACTTTAGCAAATTCCAATTTTGAACTAACCATTAAAATTGTCAGTTGCTTTATCGATGGATTGTATAAATCTGGAAGGATCGAAATGGCTTGGGAGCTATTCCATAAATTGACAGAAAAATGTCTATTGCCAAATGTTGTAACATTTAACATCATGATCAATGGGCTTTGTAAAAAAGGAGAGCTAGAAAAGGCAAACCGTTTGTTATTGGATATGGAGGAAAATGGTGTTATACCAGATGAAGTGACATTTGGTACGCTTATGCGCGGTTTCATCCAAAACAATGAAAAATTAAAAGTGGTTGAACTTCTTCACAAAATGGTCCAGAGAAATCTGATTCCAGATGCATCCATAGTTTCCATGGTCATAGACTTGCTTGTTAATGATGAAAATTATCATGAATGCTTGAATTCACTTCCATCATTTCATGTCCAAGAACCGACAAGAAGTTGAAATGATGTATGTTGAGTAGCATGTGTTTTCTGTGCAAATGCCTACTTGGATAAAAATTGGATAAAAATTCAGAATTGTGCTGTAATCGTTCAGCTGCAGTTGGACCAGAGTCACCAGACTATGTGTTGTGAAGGGTAATTTTTGTGGCTTTTATTATTATCATTATAATTTTTTAGTTCAATTCTTTGATTTCTTTTTGTATATTTTAATTATTTATTTATTTATAGTTTGCTGTGGAATATTTCTTAATTGTTTGTATAATTGGTTTCTTTATGTAATTCTTTGGTTCAGGAATGTTATCACACCATCAAAGCCTCACCAAGGTAATAAGGTCAAATAAACAGAAGTTACAAAGCAGCTAGACGTGTTGTCATGGTCCAGGGTATGAATTTTATTAATGTAAAACTTTCAATGTCAGTTATCTGAAGTTCTTTTGAAATATACAGTGTTGTTGAGGGAATATGTTTTCAACATTTAGTGAGAAGGAATATTACAGGCTTATAGCAAATTAGAATCAAATTTCTGTTAAAATTAGTATTCAATGAAAACAACTGCACGAGACTGAGTCATCATGTGACAACAACATATTGTGCTGGTTCATAGACCAATAAATCAGGTGTGTGAGCAGTAGATTTTGTTATGGTATCGAAGATGTTTTAATACAGATTTAATCTCTTTTTATAGTTTCTTGGACACAAAATTATGCCAAAAGAAGAGGAAAATCTCTTGATTAAAATGTAAAATGATTTATCTATTACATAGTTGTGGTTCAAAACTTCCCAAGTAGATGGAGACAATTTTTATATGTATAATGCAAATGACAAAAGCTGAGGTAGCCTGATGATAAGCTACTTTCATCCATCCACAAGTTGAGAGGTTCAAGTCAGGTTTTTAAATCAGGAGTATGACAAAAGTTCTAAATTCTTGGGCACTAATTCTCTATTTTTTCTTGTATACATGGATGACATTCTTATTGCTAGCAGTGATCACAAGTTAATCAAATATCTCATTGTTACTCTTCACAAGACTTTTGCTTTGAAAACTCCAGGACAAGTAGGCTACTTCCTTGGTTTTGAAGCCCATCGTGATAATACAGGTCTTTACCTCACTCGGGCCAAGTATATCTCAGACTTGCTGCATAAAACGAACATGGCAGACTCTAAACCGAGTGAAACTCCAATAGCAGCCAGCACGAAGCTTTCAATATCTGATGGTATTGCCTTCTCAGATCCTACTCTATGTAGAAGCACAATGGTGCTCTACAATACCTTACAAACACCCAGCCAGATATCTCCTTCATAGTGAACAAGCTTAGTCAATTCTTGGTTTCTCCTACAATGGTGCATTGGCAAGCTAGCAAAAGAGTTCTTTGTTACTTAAGAGGCACACCCCACCTTGGCATTCATTTCAAGCCAGCAAAGTTCATGTCTCTTGAGGCTTTTGCAGATGCTGATTGGGCAAGCTGCATTGATGATAGACGTTCGACGATTGGAAGTTGTGTGTTGCTTGGAGGTAATCTGGTATCCTAGAGCTCAAAGAAGCAACGTGTTGTTGCACGTTCTAGCACTGAAGCCGAAAATCACTCTATGGCTTAGGTTACCACTGATGTGCTATGGCTTCGTTCTTTGCTGACGGTTATATGTTTCTGTTGATCGAAGTTTGGTTGTCTGGTGTAACTACATTGGGGCTAATTCTCTCTCCAAAATCCAGTTTTTCATCAATGTACGACGCACATAGACATTGACTCACTTCATTCGTGAGAAGGTAATGTCTGGAGAGATAGAAACCATTTATGTGCCAACTGAACATCAAGTGGCAGATATCTTCACCAAAAGCTTCACTAAAGAACGGTTTCGCTTTCTATGCTCCTACATGCATGCCTAGCATCAGAAGACAGACTCAATGTGATGATAGTCTGAAGCCTAAAAAAAGTGTTAAACAGCGCATCAAAAATAGAGCTCAATATGTTGATAGTCTGGAGTCAAAACAGAGCATCAAAAGCAGAGCTCTAAAAGCACCAAAAACTAACGGTGATAGATGGAAGGTTAGCATGCTAATGTCTAATTAGTGAAGAAAGTTAGTTAGAATTGATTAGGATAACAGTTGTCTGTTAGTAACAAACTCAGCTGATGTGTTACTTGTATATATTGAGAGCTTTGTAATACGGTTAAATAACATACTATACTAAAATCCTCCATTAATGGAGATTTTCTCAGCTATCAAACACTCGTTTTCCTCACAGTCCTTTTGACAAACACTTTCTTGTTTCTATCAAACGTCATTAGCTACGTTTATACATGATTCATACCATGAGCAGCAACGCAACAAATGAGATTTATCATATTAATTTTCGACTGAAATTTCCACATCATAAATTGGGATCTGTAATATTATCCTTTTGAGGAAATTAAATTTGGGCAACCAATGTGGATTTTGAAGAGTTAAGTTTTTCTTTTTTATATTTTGGTTTTGTTATTATTAACGTAAATTATAAAACTTAAGATCACAAACTTTAACTGATAAAGATACTAATTTTATTTTTAACTTTTTACATTGGGTATTAAAACAGTAAATAGGTGTAGAGTGAAAAAAAAAAAAAGTGTCTTAATTTAAAAGGTTAATTTTGGTATTATTGAACGTGTAGAGTGGCAGTAGAGCAACCCCAACCATTAATGATATAAGAGTCATTTTAGGATCAGGATTCAAGAAAAACAAGGTCAAGTAGACGATCCTAACTCGTGATTTTAACCCACATTTTTAGCAATTATATAACCAATCGCTGTATTTCCAAAGATGTTCCAATATGTTTGTAAATGATCATCATTAAGAAAATAAAATAAAAGGAAGATGATTACATAAACTAGTGGAGAATCTTCATTTATTGATGTATTCTGATCAATGATCACACAATAGTACAATACAAATATTGAAAATAAAATAATTTACAATTGCAAGTTTTAAGTAGGTCAAGCTATAGAATTGCACGTTTTATAAAGGCCCAACACAAGTTGTTAAGTGTTCGAGCCCAACATTCTTTTATGTTAATTTAAAATTACCAAACTGCCACTATGACCCACCTCTTGACTTTTGAGTTGTGTGCCCTTTATTACCAAATCCCACCACTCCATCACCTAGTTTTTTTTTTTTCCTTTATTTTCTTGTTCTCTCTGATAGTTTTCTTTGTTCTTTTATGCATTTTTTAATCTCTATCTACCCCAAGTTTTTCTTGTATATAACTTTAAACATACTTATATCACACTTATCCACCTCATCACTTTTTGCCTTGTAAGCATTATTTGATCCAACTGCATTGCTTTTTCTAATAAAAAGTGATGAGGTGGATAAGTGTGCTATAAATATGCTTAAAGTTCTATCTACCCAACTATGAATTTTTTAACAATCTTGAGACTATATTTGCAAGAACATACTATCTCTTCATACAAGATAAAAATGTTTATTCTTTTCCATTTACTAGTATATTATTGTATTATTTACTCTTTTTTTTTTTTTTTTGTTAGGGTTTCCTTATTACACTAAAATTGATTTATAATTAGTTTGATTTAATTAAATTTGTTTGTGATTCGTTTGTTGCTAGAATTATAGGTCATATAGATACAATTATTTGTGTGTTAGCTTGTTGGAACATTTTTTTTTTTTTTACTATTTGGTGATTAAAAGTATTTTGAACAAAATAAATAATTATGATTTATTTGTTATTTTCAATAATTGAAAAAAAAAAAAAAAACCTTTTTATATTTGAGATTGAGATTGATGGATTGAAACATTAATAAAATTAATTATGTCTCATTGTATTTAATTAATTAGATAGTGAGTTGAAACTTGAAACCATTAGGTAGTGCTATTTGACTAATAATATGATTATTGTCTTTTATTTGGTATAGATCACATTTTTAAATAATTTTGATATATGGGGAAAAAGAGTGGAAGACCTACATGTAATACTTACCAAATATTGTAAAATAAAATTTAATAATCATTAGATTGTATTGTCACATATCTTTGAATTTTTATTTTAGTATTTAATTGATTTTCTGATCGAAAATTAATGTTGGTTATAGATTATAATGACACGCGAACATATACCCAATCGGACATATATTCAGCCCCGTTGTATAGAAAATCCTGGATTCGCCCCTGCAATGACAGTATATATCTAGTCAAATATAGTACTTCAACATAGAAAACACTTCTCAACAATCTTCAACATACAAATTAACATATCTTTGATTCAGGGAAGTCATTAAAAAAAAAAATACACCACTCACATTTTGAATTTTTTTTTTTTTTTTTTTACATCATTTTTTTTTCCATATCTCTTCGTCGATCAAATGAGTCGATAACTCATTGAACGAAACCTGATTAATGGTTGCGACAAGTAATCCAGAAATTGCTTTAACGACAACACTGCCTCCTCCACCGAAGATAATACCGGCTAGTGGTAGTAACAACTAAGTATATTTATATAACGTACTTACCATCTATATTAATCAGTTTCTTCCAACATTTTAATCCATACAAAAATTGACCTAAAAAATTCCCTATATACTCAAACATACAAAGTATTGTCCTTTAATATATTAGCTCATAATATATATATATCCACATTTTCATAAATTAATGGTAAGATTTATGTGATTTGTTAGGTTGGTAAATCACTCGCCTTGCACATTTCCTTTTTCTTTTCATTTGTTTTTCATGCTAATAGATACCTTTTTTTTTTTTTTCTTTTTTCTTTTTTCGAAGGCTATAGTCCCACATTAATTTCAATAGAAAAAGATTTGGTTCCCTATCATATTCATATCACAAAAAATTATGCCACCAACTAAGCTAATACACCCACCCACCACATAATTATGCTAAAAGAAGAGGAAAAACACTCAATTAAAAATAAAAATGATTTATCTATTGCAAGGTACATAATTGTGGTTCAAAACTTCCAAGTAGATGGAGATGATTTTTACATCTGCTAAAAGCATAATAATAACATCTTACCATCTTCAAAATACCTATATCTTGAAAGATCTAGCCATAATTTGAAAACCCTAGCCATCCGCATGTGTGCTTGTTGACAGCAAAGAAAAGATAGAGAGATCGAAACTTTACGGAGTCCTTGGGCAATATCATTTTGATGTAATTAGGCAAACTCCGATGTAAAAGTCACTATCCGGGCAGCCTTCACTTCTTTGACTTTCCTCGTTTTCCATTTTTACTGAATTTTTTACCCTTCTAAGATTTGCTCTTAACATAAGAAATCTTGTTTGCCTTATTCCGCCTTTCCTTCCAAACTTGATCTAGATTTTTAATTTTTGAACGTATGTGAGCATTAGGCTTTGAACGCTGACCATAGGGATGACAATTAGACCCGGACCCGACCCGTGTAGGTCGGGTCTGGGTCCCCACATTCGGGTCACGGGTCGGGTCTGGGTCCAGAATATTAGACCCGATTCGGGTCTGGTTCGGGTCTGGGTCTAGGTTTGGGTTTGGGTCCTTAGACCCAGACCTGGACCCGAATAGTTAGTGAGTTAAAAAAAAAAAAAATTAAATAAAGAATTTGAAATTGAAATTGAATGCAAATAAGAATATTTCTCTTTTATGTCTTCTATTTATTTATTTTTTTATTTAGTTATTTATATATTTAAGTATATATATATATATTTAGTATTTTATTGTTTTTCTGGATCATGGGTCTATGGGTCCAGACCCAGACCCACAAATTTTCACGGGTCCTCGGGTCGGGTCTGGGTCTTCCTAAGACCTGCAGTTCCAGACCCGAACCTGAACCTGAAAATTTTCATGGGTTTGGATTCGGGTCTGGGTCCAATTTTTATTTATTTATTTTTTGTCGGGTCTAGGTTTGGGTCCAGTAGGACCTGACCCGAACCCAACCCATTGCCATCCCTAGCTGACCACCTCTGAACGTTCTATTATTCCCTCGATGATTTTCTACACAGAAACAGTTTAAAAATAAATGACAAGTGCCATTCTTTGAATTTGAGCAAGCAGACAGTTATTATATACATTATAGATGCAATCTAGGAAAAAGTGAATAAAGAGTACTACCGCAAACATAAACTAAACTATTGCTGTATTAAAATCAATAGCTATGCAATGTCTCTCTACCGATATGTGCATTTTTACTTGCTAATTGTGAAAGGTTACCATCTTAAAGGCCTTGTCTCGTTAACGGTTAGTTATATACAAAGAAATGGCAGTTTGCTTTGCCAGTGCAACAGATTTTTGTAAGCAAAAATAATAATAATAAGGGTTAAGTTAAATCAACTTAAATTTGTGACGTAAACTTTGACTACAAAATCTCAATTTTGTAACAATCTGGTTTAAATCACAATTGTTCATCAGTAATGAGATTGAAAATCTAAAACAAGTATACTATTTCAAAGCTAGACCGAGCAATTAAATTATTGTAGTTGAGGTAAGTGATTTATAAACTCTTCAGCTATTTAATAATATTATTAATTATTATAATCATTATTTAAAACGAGAACCATGAAGTCTGTTTTAAGATAAATGAGCCTCATCAGTTTCAATAATGAAATGAAACCTTTCCAGGTACTGTTCCACAAATTCATTTTAATTACTCACTAATTTGAAGTTAAAACTTAGAAGAAAGAAAAATGAGTGAAGATGATCATCAACTGTCATAATTAGGAGCTTTCTTTGGTTAGAATGGTTTTAAAATTCTAGTCAACTGTTATTTTTAACGGATGATGACTCTAATGGCAAGGGTTGTTTGTGCAATTAAAGGTATTAGTTGAATATTAAGCCTTTTTGACATATTTAAGGGTAAATTTGTGCAATTTGCCTTAATTAGAAAGTACTCCTAGTCGTAATTAATCACACAAAAAATAATTAATTGATTGGGCCACCAATCGGACATCACGGCCCAACAGTTTATCACCCCTTAAATCCATACCCGATTTTAAAAGACTCCGACCCCCCTAAGCCTGTTTACCTCCACTCTGATTCGGTGATTCCCAGCAAGCAGCTTGCAGTCTCCACTCTGTTTAGGGTTTTGAAAATGATAGCTTTCAAAGCTACTCTACTGTCTTCAATCTCTCACTCAAGAGCTTCAATTCTCAGAAATGGAGTCTCATCTCTGTCCAAGCTTTTTACTACTTCACACCCAAAGTCTAAATCAAAAGACTCAGACCGAGCTCGGCTTCTTGAATTCATTCATGGGAAATGCAAATCAGGTAAAATCGACCTCCATGAAGCTTTTCACTTCTTTGATTACATGATTCATATGCAACCCACTCCTCCCATGTCCTCTTTCAGTATTTTGTTTAATGCTCTTGTGAAGAACAAGCATTATGGTGATGTTATTTCTCTTCAGACTAGAATGAATTCTGTTGGGTTGGTGCCTAATTTTATCACTTTAAACATTTTGATTAACTGTCTGTGCAAGATGAGTAGGGTTGGTGATGGTTTTGTGGTATTTGGTGCACTTTTGAGGAGAGGTTTTAACCCAGATGATGCGACTTTTACTTGTCTAATTAAAGGTCTTTGTATCGAGGGTAGAATTATGGAAGCAACTCGTTTTCTTAAGAAAATGATTTCCTTCGGTTGTAGGCCTGATGTGGTCACATTTGCAACTTTAATTCACGGGCTGTGTCGAAGTGATAATACAATTGTTGCCCTCCAATTACATGAACAAGTGGTTAATAGGAATAGTAAATACAGTGTTACTTGTAAACCTAATGTTGTTTGGTATGGTAGTATTATTGATGGTCTTTGCAAAGATGGGTTTATAAATAAAGCCAAAGAACTGTTTTTGGAAATGAAGGGCAGGGGAATCCATGCGGATGCGGTCATTTATACCTCTCTTATTCATGGCTTGTGTTGTGTTGGTGATTGGGAAGAGGCTAAAAGCCTTTTTATAGAGATGTTGAATCAAGGTGTGCATCCCACTACAGTGACATTTAGTGTGCTCTTAGATGAGTTTTGTAAGAGTGGGAAGATGGATGAAGCAAATAGGTTGTACGAATTGATGATTCAAAGAGGTGTTCAACCCGATACCTACACTTATAACATACTTATGGATGGTTATTGCTTGGTGGGAAGAATTCATGACGCGGAGAAATTATTTGTTTCAATGGCAAGTATGGGGTGCACGCCTAGTGTTGTTAGCTATAATATTTTGATAGATGGGTATTGTAAGAATAAAAAAGCAGAACAAGCTATGAATCTTTATAGAGAAATGATTTCGAAGGGAATTAGGCCAACAGTTGTTAGTTACAACATTTTAGTAATTGGCCTTTTTAGGGCTGGTAGAGTTGGAGAGGCAAGGAAAATGTTTGATGAGATGCATTCTTTTGATGTTGAACCTAATTCAAGTACCTTTACTGCTTTTATTGATGGACTCTGCAAGAATGATTGTGTTCAAGATGCATTGCAATGCTTTCATACTTTAGCAAATTCCAATTTTGAACTAAACATTAAATTTGTCAGTTGCCTTATTGATGGATTGTGTAAATTTGGAAGGATCGAAATGGCTTGGGAGCTATTCCATAAATTGACAGAAAAATGTCTAGTGCCAAATGTTGTAACATATAGCATCATGATCAATGGGCTTTGTAAAAAAGGAGAGCTAGAAAAGGCAAACCGTTTGTTATTGGATATGGAGGAAAAGGGTTGTATACCAGATGAAGTGACATTTGGTACGCTTATGCGCGGTTTCATCCAAAACAATGAAAAATCAAAAGTGGTTGAACTTCTTCACAAAATGGTCAAGAGAAATCTGATTCCAGATGCATCCATAGTTTCCATGGTCATAGACTTGCTTGTTAATGATGAAAATTATCGTGAATGCTTGAATTCACTTCCATCATTTCATCTCCAAGAACCAACAAGAAGTTTAAATCATGTATGTTGAGTAGAATGTGTTTCTAGTGCAAATGCGTACTAGGATAAAAATTCAGAATTGTGCCTTAACCATTCAGCCGCAGTTGGATCAGAGTCACCAGACTACATGTTGGCAATGCGGAAGGGTAAGTTTTGTGGTTTTTGTTATTATCATTATAATTTTTTAGTTCAATTCTTTGATTTCTTAATGTAATTTTTAATTTTTTTTTTTATATGAAGTTTGCCTTGGAATATTTCTTAATTGTTTGTGTAATTTGGTTTCTTTATGTAATTCTTTGGTTCAGGAATGCCATCACACCATCAAAGCCTCATCAAGGTAATAAGGTCAAATAAACAGAAGTTACAAAGCAGCTAGACGTGTCAATCATCTGAAGTTCTTTTGAAATATACAGTGTTGTTGTAATGTTTAAACTGATAACCTGATTGTGTGGTGTTGTCTAACAGTTAGTGAGAAGGAATATTAGAATCAAATTTATGTTAAAATTAGTATTCTATGAAACCAACTGCACTCGAAAATTAGACTGAGTCATATTGTGCCCTGTTGCATTCTTTGTAATGATTTTCCTGAGTTTGTTTTGATCGAAATATATGGAGTGGAAAGGAGTATTTATTCGAAAACGTCTGTTTTACCTTAGCGGGGAAACAATCATTTAGCTATTACAAATTTTCTCAACTAGGCATCACTGCATATAATTATGAGCCATGCATTTGAAGCATTGTGTGAAGCCATCAATGCTCATTTCCCATTGTTTAAGGGCTTTAAGGTTATAGGGCAGCCATTCCTCAGCCAAGGAATATGCGACTTCTTTTCCAGGGAAGTATCCGGATCATCAACAGTCCACCTACATACACAGTGGATAGCAAGTCAGATACTATCATAGAATCAGGAAGAAGAGAAATCTTTGGAGTAGAAGAGAAACTACTCACTTGTATCTACTGGTCAGCCTGTGAAGAAATACCAACAAAGTTACTTTCGCCATGTTCATTCCGATGCAAGTCCTCCGTCCTGATCCGAAAGGTATGAAACTACAAGGCTTCTGCATATCCTGGAGACAACAAATATCAATACATCATCAATAGTCTCTTAAGCGTCACGAATTCGAGAGAAACATAAAAAGAAGTGTCGTGAATTAGAGAAAAAAAACATAAAAGGAAACCCAGAATTGTTCAGGAATGTTGTTACATCAAATCTGGAAGGGTTGAATTGCATAGGGTCCGGGTGCAAATCCGGGTCATAGTGAATGCAAGTTGCATCAATGTTAACATGCCATCCTTTCTTTATTTCATAGCCTTCAATGGTACAATCATTAAGTGCAACGCGAGGGAACCACAACAAGACATTCGACATTCTTAAAGTTTCTTTGACAACCTGATCATTATACAAGGTGGAACATAAAAACCAATTATCTAGTAGTAGTTCAAAAAAACATGAACATAATTTGAAGGTCTATTCATTACTTTTATAAAATTATTATATAGTTTACATGGTCTAACCTTCAACCCATAAGACATGCTTGTCACATCTTCAAGGGTCAAGAGAATTTCATCCGACTTGTTTTTGGTTATTGACAATTGTAAAGGAGGTGGGGTATCTGTGCAAAAAGTAATTGCATAGCAATTAGAAGCACTATAACTACAGAATTTGTTGATTGGATATTGAACAACTTTATGCATGGAATATCACCCATAGTCTGTCCTGGACATCTCTGTTTTCATCCAGGAACTTGACACACCACATCATGGCAGCTGCAGTGGTGCTCTGTCCAGCGATTATCAATGTTAACAAGTTATCCATGATCTCTGAGTCACTTAACTTTTCATTTGATGGATATGAGTCTCTATCTAGCATTGACTGAAGAAAGTCCTCACAACACTCAAGTACTCCACTTCTTCTTCCATCAATCATCTCTCTGAAGGTTTTCATCAACCTTTTTCGTGCCTGTTCGTAAACAAATTTATGAAGATTATAAAAAATGGAAATCGTGCTCTTCAAGCTATTTGTAAGGATTCAAGACATGTATCACATATACCTTCATGCCTCTATAGTATTGAGTCCCAGGAACCATGATAGGAAAGGATAACATGGCTTCTGTTAATGTTAAAATTAGTATTCTATAAAATTAGACTGAGTCATATTGTGCTGATTCATAGACCAATAAATCAGGTGTGTAAGCAGTAGATTTCTGTTGACATCAAAGTTTATACAAGTTTATATCAAAGTTGTTTTAATACAGATTTAATCTCGTTTTATAGTTTCTTGGCCACACAATTATAATCTCTCAATTAAAAATAAAAATAATTTATTTATTACACATTATATAATTGTGGTCTAAAACTTCCTAAGTAGATGGAGACAACTTTTAAACGTTATAAATGCAAATGATAAAAGTTTAGGTAGCTTGATGATAAGCTACTCGCACCCACATGTTGAGATCATAGGTTCGAGTCAGATTTTTAAATCAGGAGTATGTTAAATCAGATTTTCTTTAGTATATGACAAAAGTTCTAATACGTGAAGTAATTTAATAAAGGGTAAATTGCACTAAACCCCTTGAGGTTTAGGCAAGTTATACTTAGCTGAAAAAGTTTTGTTATTATACACTAACACCCCCAAGATTTAAATTTAACTTTAAAAATACCTAAAATGCCCCTAGTTATATATATATATATATATATATATATATATATATATTTTACCTTTTAACCAAAAACTTTATAAAATTTAATAAAATATAAAAATTAAATAAAAGATATGATTCATTAAATAAATAAATAGTTTTAAAAAAATAAATAAATATTTTAAATAAATAAATAGTTTAAAAAATAAAATAAATAAATAATTAAAAAATAAAATAAATAAATAGTTTTTAAAAAATAAAATAAATAAATAAATGAAAAAATTAAAAACATTAATTTTTTTTTTAAGGATACCCATTAATAGAGACAAAAAAAAAACTCTAAATATCCAAACTTTTACTGCAAGGATGATGATAAGAGAAGCTTTAAGGTTCCCAACACTGAAGGAAGTGGTTGAAGAAGGTAAGAAGACTCCCAGTGTTCGGAATCTTGAAGTTTCTCTCACCATCATCTTTACTGTAAAATTTGGATATTTAGAGTTTTTTTTGTCTATATTAATGGATATCCTTAAAAAAAATTAAAAATTAATGTTTAAAAAAAAAATTTCATTCATTTATTTATTTTTTTAAACCCTTTATTTAATTGATTTTTTAAAACTATTTATTTATTTGATTTTTTAAAACTATTTATTTATTTTTTTTAAGAAAATTATTTATTTATTTATTTATTTAAAACTATTTATTTATTTTTTAAGAATTTTTTTTTTTTTTTTTTTGTAAACTATTAATTTATTTAATGAATCATATCTTCTTCTTCTTTTTTTTATTAAAGTTTATAAAGTTTTTAGTTAAAAGATAAATAAATAAAAAAGGTATAAAATAATATAACTAGGGGCATTTTAGGTATTTTAAAAGTCAAATTTAAGTTTTGGGGTGTTAGTGTATAATAACAAAACTTTTCCAGCTAAGTGTAACTTGTCCAAACCTTAAGGGGTTCAGTGCAATTTGCTCTTTAATAAATTTATATTTTTAATTAGTTATGTGAAATTGGAGCCAAAATGAAACGATAATATTAGTAAGCAAAGTTAGGTTAATTATGCATTATGCTTTTTTAGCCAACATAATGTCTGTAATCTCTTGCAAGTTGGACATAAGAATTGAAGCAGTAATGACACTTATGTAGCCTCCAATAATGTAGAGATCAGCAAAAATGTACAACAATTTTGCTTACACGTAACTTCTTCATTGTGACGGTACATGTACCTCATATGTGACATATAAGTATATAACCATATATATTATTTCACATTAAGATGCATTAGATGACCCCTTTTGAACTAAATTTGCTTATTAAGAGCTCAACAGGGCATTACCTCTCGAATCAAACAGAGTAAAGCTATAGGCATGTCAGCGAATCAGACAAAGAGAGAAGTTACCTGGTTGAGTTTTTACATCTATAACAGAGTTCATCCGCTTACTACAAGGACAAAACCAATATGGAATATGAACCATAAAAGAAAATACATATTAAACCGATCACAAGAGGTACCTATTATACAAAGAGGAATCCTTCCCAATAGTATTGGCCATTTATCCCACTTCTCTCCACATTTTATCAAGTGGTCGTGCTAGAGACATAAACATCATTCTCTTGTGCTAAGGTCTTAAAATTTTACAATATAAACAACACTCCTTCATTGGTACAAAATTAGATATTAATTCAATAACTATAAATTGAATCTCAATAGACCTGAACAACACTACACATCCTCTGCTCTGCATATGGTCTTTGTTGAGTATCAGAAACTCTAGGCAACAACACTTGCACAAACAAAATCTGAACCCATATATATAGAGAGGCAGCTTAAGAAAAATGGTTACAAATGAAATTATAATAATCAAATGACAAAAAAAGTTATAATAGATTAAAAATAAATGAAATTCGAAATTGAATTTAAACAATTCAAGGTACATCAGAACACGAACAATTACTACATACATTACTGCTCTTATGAGGTAACAAAATAAATATTGACACCACCCATAACATCTAACTGACATATGCTCTAAAGTCTTAAACCATTAGGCCAAAAATTCCCATTCATGTGCCAAAAAAGAACCTACTGATTAAGTTTATCCAAGAACTTGATAAATAGATTGACAAACTTGAAACTCTAGGGCCTACAAGCAGTTAAATATGAAGGAAAAAAAAAAGGGACGGTGCAGGGGGTAGGTCACAAATACAGTAAACTTAAATTGACATCAAAACCTATAATTAGATTCCAACGCAAGTGAGATTTTGGAATATCTATTCAAAAAGTCTCTCTCTTATGTTTCTCTGAAACTTAAGGTGAGAGTTGTTTTTTCGCTTGTCCATTGACCGCTAAATGCTCCTGTTAGTTTAGTTCAGTTCCTTTGCAAATTTTCTCCCATGAAGGCTGAGGAATTAGCAATGCTCTGTGGAGCCCTCTCCATTAAAGAAAAAGAAAGACGAGTTGGAACTCTCGATACCAAGCTAAAAGAGAAGGGTGAACAACTCTTGTCATTATGCTTGGTAGGCAAGGTATTAAATACCAAGATAGTTAATAAGGAAGCACTAATCAATGTTCTGTCTACTATTTGGAGGACCAATGAAGGTGTAGAGTTTGAGGCTCTTGAAGGAAACTTATTCGCATGCTATTTTAAAAATACGGATGATAGGAAGTACGTTCAATCTGGAGGACCCTGGACTTTTGATAGGGCCATCATAGCTCTCGAAGAACCATCGGGTACAGGTGACATAGCGCACATGAAGCTTAATAAAGTCGATTTCTGGGTGCAAATCCATAATCTGCCTCTACTTTGTCTAACCGAAGATATTGGTAAATTCCTTGGTCAAATGATAGGTGAAGTGTCGGATGTGGATTTATTGGCTGCTAAAAACATGGGTGGAACTTTTATTAGAGTCAGAGTTACGGTATCTACCGATGAACCATTAATGAGAAGTCTCAGAGTCGATCTTTTGGGTACAGGGACAATTACTACCATGCTTTTAAGATACGAACGGCTACTGGACTACTGTTTTAAGTGTAGCAGGCTGGGACACCCTATTAAGGAGTGTTCCGAAACTGGTGATGGGAATGAAGCAATAACAGAGGCACAATTACGACTCAATGTTTGGCTTCGATCGGAAAGCCCGCCAAAGAGGTTTAACAACCGAAACAACCATCCAGGGAGACGGAACTGGGGAAATTCGGGGGGCAGGTCGTATTCCAATACTGGTCATGGGAGCTGGAGACCAGGAGAATCAGAGAGGGATTCCGGCAACCGGAGTTGGTGGAGGAGCAGCAAGCTGAAGAGCCAGGCTGGTGACAAGCTCAGTCTCGAGCCCATCAATAGCAGCATGGGGAAAGGGGTTGGCGTTAATGCCTTGGGGGGTAGGACTCTGACAGGAGATATGCCAGCCGATGGTAAGATCCCTGCTGCTCAAGTTAGGAAAACGTCACAGATGAAAGGCATCAGCATTAATGAGGGGAAAACCACTTGCTTGATGGAGGTGGAACCTGATGCGGGTCAGGCCAGTGCCTTGGTTTCGAACCATGGGCCCAACCTTCCAATATCTGATATTAGGCCCACCAGGATTTCAGACATTCAGCCTACTGCTTTAGAGGCCTCTACTGTCCCTTTAGTTCCTAATCGGGCCGTCCAGAATAATGTAAGCCCAAAAGCTATTGTAACCCAACCTGTTGTTAAGTGGAAGCGTGCAGCTCGTGGGAAACAAAAAGCTTTCGAGATTTCTGATTTGGGGGAAGAACCAAAATTAGGTAAGAGGCGTATTTCTACTAGAGAGGATTTCGCTCAACCAGTTAACAAGAAGATCAAGAACACAGGTCAGTTAGTTGTTACAGTTCCAATTCAAGACGATTCTTCGAAGGTTTGCCTTCAGGCTACCGATGACAGCAAAGAAGGGGGAATTGATGAGTCCCAAGGTAGGGTGGTGCGACCAGAGATCGTTACCTCGGTGGAGGTTTCGTCTGTGGGGGAGGAAGCTCCAAGTCACTTACAATCGGCCGGCCGATCTCCATCGGCCCGCCGGGTCCAATGAGGATCCTAGCCTGGAATGCCCGGGGCTTGGGTAGCGCTCGGGCATTCAACACCCTGCTAACCCACAAGCAGGAGTGGAAACCGGAGCTCATATTTCTCCTTGAGACTCGGTGTCAGCATGAGATTCTAGAGCGATGGAAAATCAAATTGGGTTTTAATTGTAAGCTTGTCATCAACAGTGTAGGCAAATCAGGTGGCTTGTGTTTGTATTGGTCGACTGATATGGCTGTGGACTTGCTTTCCTACTCTCAGGAGCATATTGACGTCAGAATCAGGCATAGCAATAACAGATGTTGGAGGTTCACAGGTTTCTACGGGCACCCTGTTCAGAGCCAAAGGAGCCACTCGTGGACTTTGCTCAAGAGACTCTCAGGTATGAACAATCTTCCCTGGTTGTGCATGGGAGACTTTAATGAAATTCTTTGGGACAGTGAAAAATCTGGGGGTTTAGTTAAGAATTGGCGTGATATAGCTGCCTTTAGAGACGCTGTGTATGACAGTAATTTAGAAGATTTGGGCTTCAGGGGCCCAAAATTCACTTGGAGCAATAAACGTGACGGTTCCGCTCTCATTTTGGAAAGGTTAGACAGAGGGTTGGGAAACAGGGCTTGGAAGAACTTATTCCCCTGCCACTCAATCAGACATCTGGAGTTTTGGGGCTCTGACCACCGGCCTCTGTTGATTGATTTCTCGGATGGGCAGCATTCGTTTTTGTCTGGTATGTCTGCTAAGAGGCGCTTCTTCTTTGAAGACTGCTGGGCTGAGGATGAGGAATGCAAGGAGATTATTTTCTCTGAGTGGGATAAAGGTGGAGCCAACGGAAATCTTCAGGAGGTGATGGGGAAAATTGAGAATTGTGGGAGAAGGCTTGACTCCTGGAATGCTAAGAAGCGGAGACAGCACCGACTTGATGTTAGTACTAGCAGAAGGAATCTTAAGGATGCTAGTCGGATGGATTCCCCCAACAACTGGAAAGTTATTAGGCAACTTGAGGACAAGCTCGATGATGCCTTGTCTATAGAGGAATCTTATTGGAGGCAAAGGGCGAAAGCTGACTGGATGAAGATGGGGGACCGGAATTCCCGTTTCTTCCACGCCAAAGCCTCAGGCAGGAGAAGCCGCAACAGAATTTTGGGTCTGATGGACGAAGACGGCACATGGCGAGACTCCAGGAATGATTTGGTGACCATTATTTCCAGCTACTTCTCTGATCTCTTCACTTCCCAAAATCCCAGTGCCCAGGATATGGAGAGAGTCACCTCTACTGTGCAAAACAAGCTTCCTCAAAATCTGGTTGGTTACCTGGAATCGAAATTTACTGCTGCAGATGTTCAAAAAGCAGTCTTCGACATGCATCCTTTGAAAGCTCCAGGTGTCGATGGTATGTCGGCAGGCTTTTACCAAAAATTTTGGGGAAAAATTGGGCATAACATTACTCAATGCTGCTTGCATATCTTGAACGAAGGGGGCCCGGTTGGGGATTTTAATAACACCATCATCTCCTTAATTCCCAAGATTCATTCCCCTGAAAATGTTTCCGACTTCAGGCCCATTAGCCTTTGCACTGTCTTCTACAAAATAATTGCCAAAGCTATCTCAAATAGGCTTCGTAATGTCTTGAGTAAGGTCATTTCGGAAGAGCAATGTGCCTTTATCCCGGGTAGGCTTATTTCCGACAACACTATGGTGGGTTTCGAATGCCTTCACAGACTCAAGAGAAGGAGGAGGAAGAAAGGCTCAATGGCGTTAAAATTGGACATGTCCAAAGCTTTCGACAGAGTAGAGTGGGATTTTGTGGTCAACATGATGATCAGTTTAGGATTTCCAGTGAGTTGGGTGCAATTGATAAGAAGATGTCTGTCTTCAGTTAAGTACTCCTTCTTGCTCAATGGAGAGGTCTGTGGTGAAGTGGTTCCCACTAGGGGCCTGCGGCAAGGGGACCCTATGTCTCCTTACCTCTTCATCATTTGTGCTGAAGGGCTTTCTGCCTTGATTAAGGGAGCTCAGGATACAGGTCAGTTCGATGGCTTCAAGTGCAGCAGAAGCGGACCAGCTATCTCCCATTTGTTTTTTGCGGACGACAGTTTGGTTTTTTCTAAGGCAAATGATAAGAACTGTCTGGCCATCAGAAATATGTTGTCCCAGTATGGTAAAGCCTCAGGCCAAGCGATTAATTTCTCAAAGTCTTCTATGTGTGTCAGCCCTTCCCTCTCTTCTTCGGAAGGCGAGCGTCTGGCTGCCCTGGTGGGAGTGAACCTAGTGTCTTGCCACGAGAAGTACTTGGGCCTTCCCTGTTTTATCGGCCGGAACAAGAGGAGAGTGTTTGCTGAGATTATTGACAGAATCTGGCAGAGGCTTAAGAGTTGGGGTGAAAAATCCCTCTCGATTGGGGGTAAGGACATACTTATTAAGGCAGTCATCCAGTCTCTTCCAGCCTACGCCATGGGCATGTTCAAGCTCCCTAAAAGCCTTATAAAGGAGATCCAGAGGCTGTGTGCTAACTTCTGGTGGGGAGACACCGCTGCCAAACGTAAGATCCACTGGTGCTCTTGAAATAGGCTTTGTTCAGATAAGCTGGAAGGAGGTCTTGGTTTTCGGAATCTCGAGAATTTTAACAAAGCTCTCCTGGCTAAGCAAGGTTGGAGGGTGTTAAAGCAGCCGAATTCCCTGGTGGCCAGAATCCTTAAAGGTTGCTATTTTCAGAACACAACTTTCATGACTGCCCCTTGTAAGGCCTCTGGTTCTTTTGTTTGGCGCAGCCTCTGTTGGGGAAGGGGTATTCTTCATTCCGGTTCAAGATGGAAGATTGGTAATGGCTCCACCACGGCTATCTACAAAGATAATTGGATCCCTAGACCCTCTAATTGGAAGATCACCTCGCCTCCTTCCTTGGGTAGTGAGGCCACGGTGGATTGCCTCATTTCGAGCTCAGGAGGTTGGGATTCTTTTCGTATAAATCAGCATTTCTCCAAGGATGACGCTGCTGCCATTTTGTCTATTCCTCTGGGATCTCCTAGTTCCCGTGATTCTCTTATCTGGCATTTTGAGGAGTCAGGCAATTACTCTGTTAAAAGTGGTTATAAGATTGGCCAGCATTCAGATTCTAATCTCAGGCCTTCCAGCTCAAACGCCGGAGTGTTTACCAGCTGGTGGAGATCTTTTTGGAAAGTCCTGATCCCTTTAAAAATTAAAATTTTTATATGGAAAGCCTGGCACAACTGGATTCCCTCCAGAGAGAATCTGGCTAAAAGAGGTGTTCAGCTGGATGTGAGGTGTCCGAGGTGTAATTGCGATAATGAGTCTACTCTCCATGCTCTCTGGAATTGCAGGAAGCTGTCCCATGTTCGTAAGGATTGGGTGGAGCGTCATCCTGTCCATACAAGGTCCTTCACTACCTTTATGGATTTCATCTTCGAATTCCACAGAAAGCTTCGTTCTGATGAGTTTGGTTTGTTTTGTACTATTTTGTGGAGAATTTGGTACTCTAGGAACTCCCTCCTTTTCTCGACTAATCGGGTGGATTTAAAGTTCACTGTTGACTGGTGCAAGGATATTCTGGGCAGTTACAACAGAAACAATAGGAACAATATCGCTTCTTCTTTTGGAAGGCAGAGTTAGTTTGGTTGCTTTTGTTTTCTGCCCTGTTTTGTTTGTTTTCCTTCCCTGCTGCGTCTGGGTTCCTTTGTTTTCCTTCTTTCTGCTCGTGCGAGCTTTCAAAAAAAAAAAAAAAAAAAAATTGACATCAAAACCTAGAACCAATCATAAAATCTATGATGCTTTGCACTAGGTGGTACGGGCAAAGGAAACGCCACTGGTTCTAGTTGACAAGTTTTTGTGCCTCCTACGATCATCGCTTCCCAAATATAACATGTGAACTTGAAGGCATCCACATCTCAAACCTTGAGTTTAAAGCACCACCAGATCAAATGTCCTTGAAGATGGTGTCATATATGAGCAGCAAAAGCAAACATTCCCCAATTTCTAGTCAGATATACAAGGTTTCACATCATTAGGGCCAAAACTTGCAGCACAAACCGGACACTTGCAATGACAACTTTCTATAATTCTTTGAACACCGGTTGCAGAACAAGTGGTAGCACTTTGTAATGACAACCTGAAGAGGCAGAAAAGATCTTTGTAATAAAGCATAAATGAAAGAAAACAATCTGTATAAAGATCTACAACACTTGTTGATTTTAAACTCCTTTATTGATCGTGTTTTCTCGATAGAATACGGTGATAAACTTGTAGGATAATGACATGAGAATATGCAAAATAAAATATGAACGATAAAGAAAGATTAATAAGACAAAATTCATTACCCTACAATTTGCATAAAATGGAAAGGATGAAACAATATATGCATTACCTCTCTTTCTCAAATTCTATGAGCACCCCTATAAGAGCCAATCGACTTTTATCCACCTTAGATTGTAATTCTTCTAACGACTCCCTTACTTGAAGAGTTAATCTTTTCACATCAAAAAATTTCTTTTGTGTATTTTCGAAAGTAGTAGAACCTGGTCTGAGCAAAATTTCAACAGCAAGAAAGCATCCGCAACTCAAAATTTGAATGTCCAATGATCTGTATCCTGTGGCAAATAATAGACATATCTGATCTTCAATTCTTGCAGATTTCACGCGAAAGATATTAAAAGATGTATTTGCTCGGTGAATCTCCCTCTCCATTCTACGTTTGTCCATGAGTAGAGCATCCCGTAACTATCTTGCACTCACAGTCTCACACCCTCTAAAACAAGCTGAATAAGAACAGTGGAAAAGCCACAAGATCAACTTCTGAAGGAGTTCATACACAACTGACACTAAAATAATAAGTCCTAATCCACTGCAAGCTCAACCCAACACCGGTGGATATTTTCATGCAAATATCTTGACAATAAAAAGTGCAGCTATTGAAAAAGAACAGATCTTAAGGATTGACATTGACATATTATTATACTAGAGTGCATGGCATGTGCTACACATCTAATTTTCTAAGACTTTGCACAAATCTTTTAATTATTTGTAGAACATCGTATAAAGAGAATTATTTCCTTTTGTGTTCATAGAATATGGAGAATAAATGATTCACAATCAAAACCATTATTGAAATTGAGGACTAAATCACATATCAGCAAAAAGATAGAATAACTGTGTTGACAAAATCTTGTGAACAAATGATTCACAATCAAAACTATTATTGAAATTAGTATCTGGTGTGATATCAAATGACTATTAATGTATAAACAGATTCATGTTTGGGACTTGATGACACCAATCAGGCTACAGTTATGCCATTATCTATACCTTTAAAGGGAGTTTTCTTTCTCTTCCTGAGGTGTTGATCAAACCCTTCTTCTTTAAAGTCTCTAGTGACACCTCTTTACTCTCTTGAAATCCTGCCTCTGCTATGTCTTTCAAGTTAATGGGGACATATTTAGGTAGACCCACATGCATACCTTGTAAGAACATAATAAGAGAGATATATCAAGAAGAACTTTAAGAAATAAAAATATGCACAGCAAGAGACAAATGAATGCACAAATAAGCGCACACAGCAAACAAAATTGAAGTAAAGAAAGTGATGTTTGTGAAATAAGACAAAGAAGATTCAAAAAAGAAGAAAATAGAAAGAATAAGAACTGATTGCACACAGATTGGAGAAGTAGGAGCCTCAAACTGTGTAGCCATAAGCTATGCTGATATTAGTTACCAGCTTTCAGCTAAAAACCAATGTCTTCACCGCCATTTTTCTGTGCTGCTATCTACTATACAGTTTCTACAAGGATGCACAACCCAATTCTTTAACGTTTGCTAGTTTAGTAGGGGGAAAGAAAACAGAAACAGTCAAGGTAATACTGTGTTCCTGTTAGTTTGGCCACTTTAAACGATGCATACTCGGGCGATATGACAATATCATCTCGGTTCTAACCACTCAAGGCTGCTCCATACATCCAGCACAGCTTAAGCCTCATCCTTGAGGTATAAAAGCATAAAGTGATATAAAACATCTTTGCAAGCCCCTTTCGGTTGTTTTGCCCCATACAGTATTAATTAAATGACAAGATCTCTCAAGTTCGCTACATGGATCAGTCTTTTAGAGTTCACATTGGAGTAAGGAAAATATGTTGAAGGAAATCAATGTACATGTAAATAAGCACATGTACAAAAGAAAGAAAAATCCATTACATCAATTGAGATGTCTGCTAAAATCTTGTTCGAAGACACGCCTAAAACTTGGCAAGCAAAACCGTCCATAACAAAGATTCTCTCAGTTTCCTTCTATCAAATGAAAAAAAAAAATCTGTTTATGGCAAAATTCGACATCCCATAACAATAGAACTTCCACATTCAGATTTACCAACGATTTAACACACAACTATGTCAATACAAATAGAAGGACCACACCACATTGCTTCCATTACCAATTTACCACAAATCAAATGATCACTAATAACATGAATACATATTAAGGCATCCCAGCACAGATGAAACTACCAAAAATAAAAAATAATTAACTGTATGCACAAACCCTCTAAAAGAGAGACAAATTTTGTACCTCCAAATATCAAACAACAAAATTTCAAGCTTCATCATCAAATCCTAAACACAAAATCAAACTACACAAGAAATGTAAATACCTCTCCAGCAAACTTTTACATTTAAAGCAGCTATCATTACTAATAGCATCAATATACAAAATTAAATCATCCCATTACACATGAAATAATAAAAACATTATATTCATTAACAGACCCTCTCAAAGATGACAAATTTTGCACCTTTAAAAACTCCATTATCAAATCCTAAACATGAAACTGAACCATATATGAAGAATTTACCTCCAGCAATCCCACGTAGCTTTGGAATCCGACGATAGAGAGGCATTTGACCACCTTCAAAGCCTCTTCTGACACCAGGACTGATCCTCGATTTCTGACCTCTCATTCCAAAACCGCAATTGCCTCCTTGACCAGCCGCGTGACCTCTACCTTTTCTCTTCGCTCTCTTCCTCGACCCTGGTTGCGGGCCCAGATTGTCCAACCGGAGCCTCGTAGCTGAAACGGCCGTCTACGCCGCAAAACTAGCCTTGCTGACGACAGTGAGACGTCGTTGGTGGAGTTTGAGGGGGAGACAAAGGACAGATGGGTTTGATCTTAAGTGGGTTACTACGTATGCTTGGAAAAATGAAGAGTGAGGAGACAGAGGAGTCCGTACGGCTGGAGATGGGTTTGTTGTGTTTGTCACTTTGTCCAAGACTTAAGACTCATATTAACACCGTGTCCAGGCACACAGAGATAACCGGTGTATCCGGTTGCGGGTAACATTTTTTTTTTTTATGGGATAATTATCCAGATAGCCATCAATTTAATGATACACTAACAAAATAACCATTAGATTGAGAATTAGTTTTGAAAATAACCATTGTTAACAAAAAATGTGACACTAATGACCATTCCATCTAATTTCATCCCATAAGTGGCATTTTGATAAATAAAAGGATGTCATTAATTTATTTTGGATGTTTTTTAGAAATCAATTTTTTCTTTTATTTTTTGAAACAAATAATTAGAGCACGTTTGGTTTCGTTTTTAGAATGATGTTTTTGAAAACAATTTTTAATAATAAAAATCATGTTTTAAAAATGATGTTTTTAAAAATGAAAACATATTTGATAGTGTTTTCTAAAAATAGTTTTAAAAAACGAAAAACAATGTAAATGTGTTTGATAATGTTTTTGAAATGGATAAAATAGTTGTTTTGAGAGAAAAGTTGTGGTTTATTTTAAAAAGCTATTTTGAAAATGGTAAAAAACAATAAAAAGTTAATTTTTGTTTTAAAAAACAGTTTTACAAGATGATTAACCAAACAACTTTAAAGTTGTTTTTTATTTTAAAAAACAAAAAACTGTTTTTAAAAATGAAACCAAACACCACTTTATATTTAGTGTGTTTATACATATAGCATATCTTAAATAAATAAATAAATATATATATCATTTTTTTTTTTTAGAAAATTAAAGCTACAAAATCTAAAAAATCTAAAAAACAAAAATGAAACATGTGTATTGATATAAACCATTTTTTTTGTTTTTTTGAAATGAATAATTATATTTAGTGTGTGTATATACGTGTAGCATATCTCAAACATATATATATATATATATATATATATATATATATATTTACACATACTAAATATAATTATTCGTTTTAAAAAATAAAAGAAAAAATTGATTTCCAAAAAACATCTAAAATAAATTAATGTCATCTCCTTATATACCAAAATACTACTCATTGAAAAAATTGATTTCCAAAAAAAAAAAAAAACATCTAAAATAAATTAATGTTATCCCCTTATTTATCAAAATGTCACTCATTTGATGAAATTAGATGAAATTGGATGGAATAAACTACTAGTGTCACACTTTTTTTTTTTTTTTTTTTACCAAAAATAGCTATTTTAAAACTAATTCTCAATCTATTGGCCATTTTGATAATATGTCATCAAATTAATAACCACTGGGATAATAATCCCTTTTTTTTATTTCACTGGTTCGTATGGTACGAACCTAGGAAGCATGGATACTCCATTTTGTGGAGATAACTTGTATCGAACTCGTATCCGGTTCAGATACTTCCCGGATACTCCAAGATACGTATCCGATTTGACTTTTTCACAAGTTTGACAAGAGGATACTTGGGGGATACTTAGGGGATACTTGAAGGATACGTTTGGGGCAATATTATAATTATTTTAGTATAAAACAGGGTCAAATTATAATTTCTAAATTTTAGGAGTCAAAATGAAATTGTAAGGAAATTTTGGTTTTGATTCCATTAACACAGAGAATACCGGGATACTTGAGATTGCAAACCTTTCTCTTTATGAACCAGAGTTAGAAGTGAATTATTTATATCCTTTAACAATATGAATGATGATAATGAAGTTAATTAGGAATTTAAATATGTTTTATGAATATTTTTATGTATTATTTGAATTTTGTAATATGTTATGACTTTGTGTGATGTATGTTTTATTTGGATTTTATAATATGTTCGATTTATATGACATGTTTTATTTGGATCCTATAATATGTTACATTATTATGACATATGTAGTTATATGACATATTTTATTTGGATTATGAATATATTTTTATTTTGAATGAATTATTAAATATGTTTTCATATATTATAATTATTATTTAAATATAAATATATATTATTTTAATTGACGTATCTTGCCTTATCCGTATCCTAGTTTTTAAAGATTTACCGTATCTATATCCCGTACCCGTATCCATATCCGTATCCATATCCCATACCCGTATCCGTATCCGTGCTACATAGGTACAAACAAATTTGTTTCATTAAATTATCCTTTTTTTTTATTTTTTATTTCACTGGTTCGTATGGTACGAACAAATTTGTTTCATTAATTGACACAAAAAATGGATTAATTGATTGGGCCACCAATCGGACATTAGGACCCAACTGTTTGTCACCACTTAAACCCATACCCGGTTTTAAAAGACTCCGACCCGCCTAAGCCCTGTTTAGTGTTTACATCTACTGTGATTTCCAGCAACAGATTTACATCCAGTCTCCAACAAAAATTTATGAGAAACAAGCTCTCTCTCTCTCTAAGGGTTTTGAAAATGATAGGTTTCAAAGCTACTCTACTGTCTCCAATCTCTCACTCAAGAGCTTCCTTTCCCAGAAATGGAGTCTCATCTCTGTCCAAGCTTCTTACTACTTCACAACCAAAGTCTAAATCAAAAGACTCAGACCGAGCTCGGCTTCATGAATTCATTCATGGGAAATGCAAATCAGGTAAAATCGACCTCCATGAAGCTTTTCACTTCTTTGATTACATGATTCATATGCAAACCACTCCTCCTATGTCCTCTTTCAATATTTTGTTTAATGCTCTTGTGAAGAATAAGCATTACGGTGGTGTAATTTCTCTTAAGACTAGAATGAATTCTGTTGGGTTGGTGCCTGATTTTATCACTTTAAACATTTTGATTAATTGTCTGTGCAAGATGAGTAGGGTTGGTGATGGTTTTGTGGTATTTGGTGCACTTTTGAGGAGAGGTTTTAATCCAGAAGATGCGACTTTTACTTGTCTAATTAAAGGTCTTTGTATGGAGGGTAGAATTATGGAAGCAACTCGGTTTCTTAAGAAAATGATTTCCTTCGGTTGTAGGCCTGATGTGGTCACATTTGCAACTTTGATTCACGGGCTGTGTCGAAGTGATAATACAATTGTTGCCCTCCAGTTACATGAACAAGTGGTTAATGGGAATAGTATATATAGTGTTACCTGTAAGCCTGATGTTGTTTGGTATGGTAGTATTATTGATGGTCTTTGCAAAGATGGGTTTATAAATAAAGCCAAAGAACTATTTTTGGAAATGAAGGGCAGGGGAATCCATGCGGATGCAGTCATTTATACCTCTCTTATTCATGGCTTGTGTTGTGTTGGTGATTGGGAAGAGGCTAAAAGCCTTTTTATCGAGATGTTGAATCAAGGTGTGCATCCCACTGCAGCGACATTTAATGTGCTCTTAGATGAGCTTTGCAAGAGTGGGAAGATGGATGAAGCAAATAGGTTGTACGAATTGATGATTCAAAGAGGTGTTCAACCCGATACCTACACTTATAGCATACTTATGGATGGTTATTGCTTGGTGGGAAGAATTCATGACGCGGAGAAATTATTTATTTCTATGGCAAGTATGGGGTGCACGCCTGATGCTGTTAGCTACAATATTTTGATAGATGGGTATTGTAAGAATAAAAAAGCAGACCAAGCCATGAATCTTTATAGGGAAATGATTTCAAAGGAAATTAGGCCAACAGTTGTTAGTTACAACATTTTGCTAATTGGACTTTTTAGGGCTGGTAGAGTTGGAGAGGCAAGGAAAATGTTTGATGAGATGCAATCTTTTGATGTTGCACCTAATTCAATTACCGTTACTGCTTTTATTGACGGACTCTGCAAGAATGATTGTGTTCAAGATGCATTGCAATTCTTTCATACTTTAGCAAATTCCAATTTTGAACTAACCATTAAAATTGTCAGTTGCCTTATCGATGGATTGTATAAATTTGGAAGGATCGAAATGGCTTGGGAGCTATTCCATAAATTGACAGAAAAATGTCTAGTGCCAGATGTTGTAACATATAACATCATGATCAATGGGCTTTGTAAAAAAAGAGAGCTAGAAAAGGCAAACTGTTTGTTATTGGATATGGAGGAAAAGGGTTGTATACCAGATGAAGTGACATTTGGTACGCTTATGCGCGGTTTCATCCAAAACAATGAAAAATCAAAAGTGGTTGAACTTCTTCACAAAATGGCCAAGAGAAATCTGATTCCAGATGCATCCATAGTTTCCATGGTCATAGACTTGCTTGTTAATGATGAAAATTATCGTGAATGCTTGAATTCACTTCCATCATTTCATTTCATCTCCTAGAACCAACAAGAAGTTGAAATGATGTATGTTGAGTAGCATGTGTTTTTAGTGCAAACGCCTACTTGGATAAAAATTCAAAATTGTCACCAGACTACACGTTGGCAGTGCTAAAGGGTAAGTTTTGTGGCTTTGATTATTATCAATTTATCATTATAATTTTTTAGTTCAATCCTTTGATTTCTTTATGTATTTTTTTTTTATAAAAAATTTATAAAGTTTGTTTGTGTAATTGGTTTCTTTATGTAATTCTTTGGTTCAGGAATGTCAACGCACCTTCAAAGCCTCATCAAGGTAAAAAATATACACCAAGAAATTTATGCGATACTTCTCCACAATCCTCCCACCAAGAAATATACACCAACAAACCGCTTCAAACATGGTTAAGGACTTAACGTATTCAGGCATTGAACACTTCAAGCACAGCCCTTTGATGCTCTCCACCCTCAACTCTCACGTAATCCAACTTGTTTTTTACAACCCAAGTCTCCCTCTTCCTTCTTGCTTAGACTTTTTCAAATTCCACCGTGAAAACCTGGTTAATAAGCCTGATCTTGTTGCTCATTTGACCCTCATTTGTAGACTCTACGACATGGGAAAGTACACAGATATTCAATTTGTATTGAATTGCATTGCAAATGATGTTAATCTTCGAACCATGGTTTCAAATATAGTTTCTTTGGTTGAAGATGGCACTAATCATGACTCCAAATTTGTTCAAAAGTTGTGTAGTATGTTGTTTAGGGTGTATTCTGGTAATGGGATGTTTGAGGAGGCTATTGAGGCTTTTGATTATATGGAGAATAGTAGGTTCAAGATCCCTGAGAGCCTAAGAGGTATTGCAGGGTGCTTTTGCTTGCTTTGAAGAGACTTGAAAAAATGGATATGTGTTTTAATTTCTTTCGAAGAATGATTGGGGCCAATGTGGAGATTACAGTTCATTCTACGACGATTGCGATTGATGGATTGTGTAATAGAGGAGAGGTTGAAAGGGCTAAGGATTTGATGGAGGAAATGGTCACTAAAGGGATAGAACCTAGTTTTGTAACTTATAACATGCTGATAAATGGGTATTGTATTTTTTTTTTTTTTTTTTTGTGACAATATTTATTAATTCGGGACTAGGTGTTTTTTTGAAAGCTTTCGTTATTGGTAGGATTCGAACAGCTAACCTGAGAGTCATTTGTTCAAGCTCTAAGCTCGTCCCTCTATCAGCTGAGCTACGTCCCTGATTGTATTAATGGTATGGTAGATAAGCTTTAAACGTGAAAGCTATAATGGAACGGAAAGGATTTGAGCCTGATGTGGTTATTTATAATACAATTGCTGATGGTTTGTGTAAATTGAAAAGGTATGAGGAAGCTAAAAGCTGGTTGTTCACTATGATCGAAACTGGGTTAACTCATAATTTAGTGACCTTTAATACTCAGTTTAACATATTTTCCAAGATAGAGAATTTCGAGGAAGCAAAGAAGCTATTTGAAGAACAAATCACATTACTGCCGTGTTTCTAAAATGGGGTAGGGTCCTGCCGTGATTCCAAAAGAAGCAATAATGTATTTACTTTTATAACATGTCTCATGTAAATACATTATGTTGATATTGATGTGTATCAAGCATTGTATTGAAAAAAATTAAAATGTAACCTTCTATATCAGAATTCTTTTCAAAATATTCTATCTTTTAATATATTTACACATCCACCCCTCAAGTTTCATACATAATCATATCAACTGATCACGAACATTATGTTGATATTGATGTGTATCAAGCATTGTATTGAAGTGTACAGGGCTATTTGTTTTTTTTATCTAAAGTCTTATAAGACCTTAATTTATTAAACATATGGATAAGTCTTATAAATTAAGATACTATGATATGTTTGTTTTTTTCATTTTGGATGACTTATTACAAATATAAAGTTGATTAGGTTGTGTTAGGGTTTCTTTAAAATTTGAATTTTTGGAAAATTGATTTTTAGGATTTTATATGTGTGCATAAAATTATAGATGTATGAATTGATGTAGAACATTTGTGGAAATTTACTAAAATATTCTACTATATAACTTTTTGAATAAGATAAAAGTCAAAAAAATTTACTTTTTCTAAAAGACATATATATCTTAAAATAAGATATAAATTGAAAAAACAAACAAACTGATTTATCTTAATTTAAGATATAAGAGGCAATAAGTCTTATAGTGGAAAAAACAAACAGCCCCGTATCAATAATTCATATGATCACATGATATTGGTTTAAAAATTGTAATGTCTCATGTAAATACAATTTAAATATATTCCCCAAGCATGAGTCTTTTTAATTTACTCAATTTTTTTAGGCAAATTTTATTGTACCATTGATTACCTCTGCACAAGATTCTAAACAACTAAAACTTTGGTTGAAGCTTTGATTAGAAAATATATTCATCATGATTCATATCACGAGCAACAACAAATGAGATTTATCATATTAATGGACTGAAATTCCTACATCATAAATTGAATTTGGACCAAATATAAACACAACCAATGTTGATTTTCAAGAGTTGAGTTTTTATTATATTTTGGTTTTGTTATTACTCACATATATTATAAAACTGAAGATCACAAACTTTAATCGATGAAGATACTATTTTTTTTTTTTTTTTTTTTTTTTATAAATTCTTAAAATCTGTCATATACTCGTATGTTAGCAATTACAAAATAATCGCAATATTTCCCAATTTTTCTTCGATAGGCACATAATTTAGTTATATTTATAGCATATTAATACACATCATCACAGTTTGCTGGGAGAAAAATTGCAATATTTCCAAAGATGTTCTAATACTTTTGTTAATGATCATCATTAACATTGGATTCTCGCAAAAAGAACTTGTTTATGTAATATTAGGAAGCCACGGACTAAATTTCAAAAATGAACTGCTTATTGAGAATTAATACGAGGGAAATGCAGTGCTTGGATAGGCAAATGATTACAGAAAATAGTGGAGAAGCCTAATTTCTTGATGTATTCTGATTGCAGAATACAAATATTATTGAAAAATAATAATTAGAATTGTTATATTCAATGTATTACACAACTTTGATTTTTTATTGTATTGACTATATATATTAAGATGTATTGAGAGGATACAATGGTATTAACATATTTGAACCATCTACATTAATCAGTTTCCTCCAAACATTTCAATTCATGATTTTTCTTTCAATCAGAATTGAAATCCCTAAATACTCTCACACATACAAAGTATTGTCCTTAATTTTATAGTTACAAATAATAGCTCATAATATATACATCCACATTTTCATAAAAGACTGGTAGGATTTATGTGATTTGTTAGGTTGGTAAGTACATTTCCATTTTATTTTATTTTATTTTTCAATTGTTTTACTTGCTATTATATACCTCTTATTTTTTCTAAAACAAGTATAATATTTCAAAGCCAAATCGAGCAATTAGGTTACTATAGTTGAGGTAAATTTATTTATTATTATTATGATTAATCATTATAATCATTGTTTAAAACGAGAACCATGAAGCATGTTTTCAGATAAATGAGCCTAATCAGTTTCAATAGGGTGGTAATGCAAAAACCATAAAAACCTTTTCAAGTACTATTCTACAAATTCATTTTAATTACTCACTAATTTGAAGTTAAAACTTTGAAGAAAGAAAAATGAGTGAAGATGTCATAATTTGGAGCTTTCTTTGGTCATAACGGTTTTAAAATTCTAGTCAACCTTTACTTATAATGGATGTTGACTCTAATGGCAAGGGTTGTTTGTGCAATTAAAGGTATTAGTTGAATATTAAACTTTTTAGACATATTTAAGGGTAAATTTATGAAATTTGCCCTAATTAGAAAGTACTCATAGTCGTATCGTAATTAATCACACAAAAAATGGATTACTTGATTGGGCCACCAATCTGACATTAGGACCCGCCCGATTTTAAAAGACTCCGACCCGCCTAAGCCCTGTTTAGTGTTTACATCCACTCTGATTCAACAGTTTGTCATCCACTCCGACCCGCCTAACAGTGCAGTCTCCAGTCTCCTCTCTCTCTCTCTCTCTCCCTCTCTCCTAGGGTTTTGAAAATGATAGGTTTCAAAGCTACTCTACTGTCTTCAATCTCTCACTCAAGAGCTTCCATCCCCAGAAATGGAGTCTCATCTCTGTCCAAGCTTTTTACAACTTCACACCCGAAGTCTAAATCAAAAGACCCAGACCGAGCTCGGCTTCATGAATTCGTTCATGGGAAATGTAAATCAGGTAAAATCGACCTCCATGAAGCTTTTCACTTCTTTGATTACATGATTCATATGCAACCCACTCCTCCCATGTCCTCTTTCGGTATTTTGTTTACTGCACTTGTGAAGAATAAGCATTATGGTGATGTTATTTCTCTTCAGACTAGAATGAATTCTCTTGGGCTGGTGCCTGATTTTATCACTTTAAACATTTTGATTAATTGTCTGTGCAAGATGAGTAGGGTTGGTGATGGTTTTGTGGTATTTGGTGCACTTTTCAGGAGAGGTTTTAACCCAGATGATGTGACTTTTACTTGTCTAATTAAAGGTCTTTGTAATGAGGGTAGAATTATGGAAGCAACTCGGTTTCTTAAGAAAATGATTTCCTTCGGTTGTAGGCCTGATGTGGTCACATTTGCAACTTTGATTCATGGGCTGTGTCGAAGTGATAATACGATTGTTGCCCTCCAGTTACATGAACAAGTGGTTAATGGGAATAGTAAATATAGTGTTACCTGTAAGCCTGATGTTGTTTGGTATGGTAGTATTATCGATGGTCTTTGCAAAGATGGGTTTATAAATAAAGCCAAAGAACTGTTTTTGGAAATGAAGGGTAGGGGAATCCATGCGGATGCGGTCATTTATAACTCTCTTATTCATGGCTTGTGTTGTGTTGGTGATTGGGAAGAGGCTAAAAGCCTTTTTATGGAGATGTTGAATCAAAGTGTGCATCCCACTACAGTGACATTTAGTGTGCTACTAGATGAACTTTGCAAGAGTGGGAAGATTGATGAAGCAAATAGGTTGTACGAATTGATGATTCAGAGAGGTGTTCAACCAGATACCTACACTTATAACATACTTATGGATGGTTATTGCTTGGTGGGAAGAATTCAAGACGCGGAGAAATTATTTGTTTCAATGGCAAGTATGGGGTACGCGCCTGATGCTGTTAGCTACAATATTTTGATAGATGGGTATTTTAAGAATAAAAAAGCAAACCAAGCTACGAATCTTTATAGAGAAATGATTTCGAAGGGAATTAGGCCAACAATTGTTAGTTATAACATTTTGCTAATTGGACTTTTTAGGGTTGGTAGAGTTGGGGACGCCCGAAAACTATTTGATGAGATGCAAGTTAATGATGTTGCACCTGATTCAATTACCTTTGCTACTTTTATTGACGGACTCTGCAAGAATGATTGTGTTCAAGATGCATTGCAATTCTTTCATACTTTAGCAAATTCCAATTTTGAACTAACCATTATAATTGTCAATTGCCTTATCGATGGATTGTATAAATCTGGAAGGATCGAAATGGCTTGGGAGCTATTCCATAAATTGACAGGAAAATGTCTAGTGCCAAATGTTGTAACATATAATATCATGATCAATGGACTTTGTAAAAAAGGAGAGCTAGAAAAGGCAAACCGTTTGTTATTGGATATGGAGGAAAAGGGTTGTAAACCAAATGAAGTGACATTTGATACACTTATGCGTGGTTTCATCCAAAACAATGAAAAATCAAAAGTGGTTGAACTTCTTCACAAAATGGTCAAGAGAAATCTGATTCCAGATGCATCCATAGTTTCCATGGTCATAGACTTGCTTGTTATTGATGAAAATTTTCACGAATGCTTGAATTCACTTCCATCATTTCATGTCCAAGAACCAACAAGAAGTTGAAATGATGTATGTTGAGTAGCATGCGTTTATAGTACAAATGCCTAATTGGATAAAAATTCAGAATTGTCCCTTAACCATTCAGCCGCAGTTGGACCAGAGTCACCAGACTACATGTTTGCAGTGCTGAAGGGTAAGTTTTGTGGCTTTTATTATTATCCTTATAATTTTTTAGTTCAATTCTTTGATTTTTTTTATGTATTATTTAATTAATTAATTTATTTAAAGTTTGCTGTGGAATATTTCTTAATTGTTTGTGTAATTGGTTTCTTTATGTAATTCTTTGGTTCAGGAATGTCATCAAACCATCAAAGCCACATCAAGGTAATAAGGTCAAATAAACAGAGGTTACAAAGCAGCTAGACATGTTGTCATGGTCTGGGGTATTAATTTTATTAATGTAAAACTTTCAATGTCATTCATGTTCTTTTGAAATATACAGTGTTGTATATGTTTAAACCGATAACCTGATGGGGTGTATACGAGTGTTGTTGAAGGGAATATGTTTACAACATATTGTGTGGTGTTGTTAAATGAAAAAATATTTAGTGAGAAGGAATATTACAAGAAAATTAGAATCAAATTTCTGTTAAAATTAGTATTCAATAAATCAGGTGTGTAAGTTTACAAGAAACATGGTCCTTATGGACATCCTTGGTATCAAAGTTGTTTTAATACAGATTTAATCTCATTTTATAGTTTCTTATACACTAAAATTATGCCAAAAGAAGAGGAAAATCTCCTTATTAAAGTTTAAAATGATTTATCTATTACTAGGTACATTATTATGGTTCAAAACTTCCAAAGTAGATGAAGACTTACAATGCAAATGATAAAAGTTGAGTTAGCTCGATGTTAAGCAACTCGTGCCCACACGTTGAGATCATACGTTCAATTCACGTTTTTAAATCATGAGTATGCTAAAACTTGATCATTTCCTTTAGTATATGAAAATGATCACCCACAAGTTGCAGATGATTTTGTGTGACAGTTATATCACTCATGATTCATGCACCTTGAGTTCAATAACTTTCATTGGCAGCTAAAAAAAATTAAAATGTAGCCTTCTATGTCAGAATTCTATTCAAAATATTATGTCTTTTAATACATTCACACATCAATAAAACAAAACGAGTCTTAATTTTTAAGGTTAATTTTAGTATTATTGAATGTGTAGACTGTAGAGTGGCCGTAGAGCCACCCCAAGACCGTCATATTTTAACCAACATATTGCAGTGAGTCTAGTGACAATATATATCTAGTCTATCAAATATTAAAAAATGAAAATAGTATTTCAACATATAAAATACTCCTCAACATTTGTACATTTCCTTTTTTACTTTTCATTTGTTTTTTGTGCTAATAGATAGAGACCTCTATCTACCCGCATATGTGCTTCTTGACAGCGAAGAAAAGACGGAGAGATCAAAACTTTATGGAGTCCTTCGGTATTATCACTTTGATGTAAGGACTAAGGAGTACTTCGATGTAAAAGTCGCTATCCGGGAAGCCTTCACTTCTTTGGCTTTCCTCATTTTCCATTTTTACCGAATTTTTTACCCTTCTGAGACTTGCTCTTAACATAAGAAATCCTGTTTGCCTTATTCTGCCTTTCCTTCCGAACTTGATCAAGATTTTTAATTTCTGAACGCACGTGAGCGTTAGGCATTGAATGCTGACCCCCTCTGAACTTTCTATTATTCCCATGATGATCTCCTACACAAACAGTTCAAAAATATTTTCAAAAAAAAAAAAAAAAAAAAAAAAAAAAACTGTTTAAAAATAAATGACAAGTGCCATTCTTCACAGCTTTGAATTTGAACAAGCACTCACAAGCAGACGGTTATTATATACATTATAGATGCAATCTAGGAAGAAGTGAATGAAGAGTACAACCGCAGGCTTAAACTATTACTGCATTAAAATCAATAGCTAAGCAGCGTCTCTCTACCGATATGTGCAGTTTTACAACAATCCCATGTCCATCTTCACTTTTCTACCTATATCTCCACCCATTTTGAATTTAAGGCCTTGTCTCATTAACAGCTAGTTATATACCAAGAAATGGCCGTTTTCTTTGCCAGTGCAACAGATTGTTGTAAGTAATAATAATAAGTCAAAAATTTTAACAATCTGGTTTAAATCACAATTGTTCATCTAATGATATTGAAAATCTAATACAAATATACTATTTCAAAGCGCATTTAGGTTACTATAGTTGAGGCAAGTGATTTATAAACTCTTCAAATGTTTAATATTATTACGATTAATTGTTATAATCATTATTTAAAACGAGAACCATGAAGCCTGTTTTCAGATAAATGAACCTCAACAGTTTCAATAGTGAACAGGGTGGTCATGCAAAAACCATAAAAACCTTTCATGTTACGGTTCCACAAATGTTTGCATGCATGCATATGGCATGAGATGATTGAATTTTATTTCTGGCACTTAAAAGTCATGCTTGAACGTTTTCTTTGTTAATTAAATAGAGTTAAAACATCGGACATTAGTTAAAGCAAACAGAAACCAGCTGGGTTAAGATCTTATTTACAAAAAGAGAAACAAACACAAACACTACTTGAAGAATTGCACACAACACAGTGAGTCACATACATTTGTGGTGTGCTCAGCACTCCCTTCACATAAGGGAAAAAATAAAGAAGATAACAGAAAACTTATAAAGAACTTAAGATATTTAATACACAGGAACCTGCGGCTTCAGAAGAATTACCTGATATATTTGTGGTGTAGTCAGCACTCCCTTCATTATTTGTTCCAACTTTCTTGTGAGACCGTTCTTTCCACTTCTTGTATATCCCAGTTTTTGTAGCTTTTACTTTCGCACCACTCTCTGTCTTCACCTACATACCAGGAAACGAAAAAATAAATAGGTAAATAATACTGATAATAACGCTAGTCACTTGTCACTACTCCCGCTGGGGCTAGGTAGCTTCACAACAATAATAATAAAAAAAGAGTGAAAACTCCTCAACTTCTTAAATCTGTTATTTAATATTAATAAAATTAGCAACGTTAATCATTATAGATGCAAATGATAACATGAGACATGAATTTAGCCAAGTACTTAGCCATGGCATACAGCTTAAAAGCAAAAGGCAGAAATATAACTTTTTGAGAAATTGAAATTATGAACACCATCTAGCTGTCTCAAAACAACAATAAGTTCTCACTTACACAAATAACTGCCACTTAATATGCAATTTTTTTCAGATACTACAGTAATTAATACATAAGAAATACTACACAAATGGGAAAGAGTTCAGCAAATTGTACCTTTCCACTAGCTGTAACACGTTCACCGTTGTTCAACTTGACATACTTTTTACTCCTCTGCCACCAAATATTGTCATAAGATAAAGATATAAGTAAAAATAACTGAAATGGAGATGAAACCAACCATAATCTGCTTAAAATACCTTATCCCAATGAAATACTGATTTATTTTTCTGCATGCCTGAATTATCATCCGCAACCAGATCTAGTACTGCAGCTTCCAACCTACAATAAGAATTAGCATCAGTAGATACCAGCTACTTCAAAATATATAACTCAACTTCAATGATTCTGCCACATCATTACATGCATTTAAGATAAAATTAAATGGGAAATTTTCAATATTTTAACTTTTGGCTGGGAGAACGCGGAGTTAAACATTCTAACAGACATGTTAACGCATGCACACGTGTGCCCATATATGCATCCATAGTTGAACAAAATAATTAAATTTAAATAAATAAAAAACAAAGATGAAGAGAAAACAAAAAGAAAAAAAAAGCCAATAGGTGACATACAAAACAGATGAATTGGCAAGAACAAACAAACATTTATATGCTATAAACTATGTAAGAAGTATCTGCAATGAATTTTGATGTATCAGGCGCAAGCACACACCACACACACACACACGAGAGAGAGAGAGAGAGAATGAAAATTTAATGTTAACTATTGCCATCTTGATAATCAGTTGTCATCATCACCTCTAATATTCACGGATGCATGGAGAGAGAGAAAAAGAGAGAGCAAGAAACTTTAATGTTAACTATTGCCATCTTGATACACCTCTAACATTCATCACATAATCATGTCCATTTCTACATTCCAGGCTAATGCTGTTAATATCATCACCAGGATTGAAACGTATTAGCAAGCACAAGAAGCAGACTGCATGACAATTTACCTATTTGATCCAACGCTTTGGTCAGCTCTTACTGAAAGTCCTGCCTCCATGTGCTGAACAAAGTAAAAACAAAACAGTTGGCCAGGTTTTCAAATCCAAAGCACGCATCAGAACAGAATACTATTAATAAAAACTTAATATCAGAATGTAATGTTACACTGAAAACATTATTAGAAAGTAACATCAAATGTTTATAATATGTAACCTACATGATTAGTTGGCACTGAGCTTATATAGAACTCCTCATCTCTGAAGCTCTTTGCCTTTCTTTTGGAACCAGCAGCTTTTAACATCACAACAAGGATCAAGACATTAATTACCAAACAGAAAAGAAGTTAATGTTGGCTAAAAGACCAAATATTCCTTAATGAGTAACATTTTCTTAAAGTTTCTCATATTGAATTTAATATCCCCAAAACTCTTTATTGACTAAAATATGAAACAAAAAAAACTTTTCACATAAAAATAATCAAGCGAGTGATACACCACTAGGGCATAGGCAAAAGTCAAAACACAACACCTTTTTTCTCCTTTTTCTTAGAAGAAGTGATTTCAGGCTCATCATCTTCCTGCAGAGTACCAAAGGGTTCATTTAGCAAAATACGGAAGAAAAAACAAAACAAAACATAACAAAACAAAAGAATCTACCAAATAACCAATGATATCAAACCTTGAAATCATATAACCCCAGCATTTGGTCAATTAACATTAAGCAATTATATGAAAACCAAGCCTCACAGTCAGCAAGAGCCAATTCTCCTATTATAGTACCTAAAGAGCCATGGATGTACCATGTAAGCATTTAGGCCATAGGTTGGACCTTCTAGCTTTTGGGCCAGACAAAGATAGTGGATATTCAAAGCCGAGCCAAAAATAGAGACAAAATGAAGAAATATTCTAATGATCAATCAACAAACCCATTGAGATATGCCCAAGCCAAGAAGATCCCAGATGGTAGGTTGAGATCACTCTTTCAAACCAGAAGTTGAATGCTATTTAAATAACCGTCTCTTTTGGATTCTCAAGCGTAATAGTAATATACTCATTAATGGTAAATACTTACTCTCACTCGCACATAAGCATTCACATCATAAACTTGTGTATAGACTAAACTCAATATATTTACTTTTGGCAATACATGTAGGAATCCTCTATAGCAAGAAATTCATACAAACTAGGTCTAGTTTCATCAAACTGTTTCTTCACTGTGCAAGGCAAAGCAAATGCAGCAAGAAAAAGAGAATGCAATATGGGATATAATAGAGTTAAGTTGACATCAAATACAGCATTTTGCAATGAAATGAATCATTCATCCAAGATACAGATCCAAGATTTACCTCGTTTACAGTTTTGCTAGATCGCTGCTGATGCACCAAATTAATGATCTCCTCATGAGCGGCTCTCTTCTTCTTCATCACATCAGCCCATTGGCCAGGCTGCATAGGGACAGGATATATATAAAAGCTATACACAACTGATCTGAACACACATAATGGGACAATAGAAGGCACACAGAAAACAAGGAGAAAAATATTTAAATTACATAGACACGACATGACCATGTGCACAATAAAAAACAAACTCTACAGGCTAAATTCCAGAAAGGAAGAATAAACATATTGGCTGATTGGCTCCTGCTGTGTTTGTTTGTGAACAGCTGTTTTCTCCTTGTGTATTGTTTTGCTTCCTGTAATAGAGTTTTCCCGGTTTCTTATCATAAAATTACAATTTCCTGATCATGGCCTATCCTGAATTTTTTCTTTGCTTGAAGCATCCCATATTCTCGCTAACAATCTTGTCTATTAAATTACAATATAAGATAAACCAATAACCATAATGATTTTAAGGAAATGAGAGAGGAGAATGCTTCAATTCGATGTTGACAACAAATCTTCTGTACAGAAATACTAAAAGAAATTTAAGTAAAAAGAAATTAGCATCTAGCGATAACTTGAGTTCATAACTTTTGAGATGGCACTACTTTGTTTAAGTCTGTATGATGTAGGATGAAAAAACAAATAAAAAAATACAGGGAAAAGAGTAGGAGGATAGGTTAGACATAGACTAGGTAGGGATGGAGTTTAGAATAGAAAGGGCAAGAATTCAGAAGAAAAAAAGGGAAGAAAACCAAAGGAAAGGGGAGAAAAATGGAAGAAATAGTGAGGGAACAGAATGGGGAGGATAATCTCAATTCTCATTCATTCATCAACTCATGATTTTATTAGAAAAAATAACATAGGGATTCTATTTATAGGCAACTAAATCTAAACAGCTAAAATACAGAAAGAAAACCTAATCTAGCTTTCCTAAATAAATAAATAAATCCTACAATTCTAAACATAATATATCAATAAAACTCTGAAGTTTCTTATAAATTAATAAAACCTCTAGATTTAATATATTTCCTATTATGAATAATTGCAACTTCAAATGAAATAACATAATAACTAACAAGGGGCAAGTGTAGGATGGTTAAAATAATTAATTAAAACCAAAGGAACTCCAAATTTTGGATCATAAATTTTGATCATCAAAAACAAGCAAATAGTAGAAAAAACTTAAAAATCAATTAATCAAATATTGATAAAGAAATACTATCACTATGAATACAGAAGCAACTATTGACAATAAGGCATCTGCCTCTTAGGTTATTTACATATATATGAAGGAAGTTACCTGCATATGCTTTGATCTGGCAGCTTCACCTTCAGCTTCCAGAATGGTCTGCTTGGGTCTAAAGGAATATAGCAGACATTGTGTAATTAACATTTTGAACCGTTACATCATAAAGGAGGCTACAAAAATCATATATTCATATTTGCTTTAATTATAAAGGAAAAGGAAAGTAGAAAGCTTCTATTACTCACCTGAAAGCTTTTAAGCGCTCAGAAAAAGCCAATGCCATTAGTTCACCGCCTTCCAAAACATTTTTGAAAATTGGATGCAACCCTTCATGGGGCAAATACTTTGCTCTTTTAATTGACTCCTTAGATGGTGAAGGTTTTGTCTTCGAATACAAGCGGAAAGCATTTGTGCAAGCTTTCTGCAAAGCAATAAGCTCCCCAGACGAATCAATGGTTTCTCGAATGCGGTCTGATACAAGATCAAGGACTGTCTGGGGAAAACGTCCATAGACAGTTTCTCCATTGGCAACTGCGTCATCAATCTTGGACATAACCCCATCCATATCCAGCAAAACCTTCTCCTCAGTAGGTGCAGGCCATATTGGTTTGGAGAGAAACAGATGAAGATCTAAAACGTATGGCATATCGTCAGATGTCACGAAAGAAAATGCAGTACCAGTTCGGCCAGCCCTTGCAGCTCGCCCTACTCGATGGACAAAAATTTTAGGTTTTGGGGGGAAGTCCCAATTGATAACATTATCAAGTAAAGGTATGTCAATGCCCCGAGCAGCAACATCTGTCACAATTAACAGCATATTCTTTCTTGACCTAAACCTAGCTACGTGAATCTTACGAGCATCTTGATCCATATCACCATAACATACAGAAGGCTCTATACCCTCTTCCCTGGACAATACATTAAGGAACTCCACATGATGTTTTGTGGAAACAAAGATCAATGTCTGCTGATCAGAACTAATATGCTCTCTTATCAAATAAATCAATGCTGCATATTTTTCTTCCGGGCGTAATGTGAAAAATGTAAGTTTCAAGTCAGGGCTAATCCTAGTTTCCAAATCAAGGCGCACAAGATGAGGGTCTCGCAGGCCTGCCCTGGCAAACTCAGCAAGGGCACTTGGTAAGGTTGCGCTGAAAAGCAAGGTTTGACGATTCTCACTCAACTGAGTGAGAATTTTATGCAACTGCTCAGCAAAACCCATGCCAAATAGACAATCCGCTTCATCAAAAACAACATATTCCACTGTTTTCAATGACATATCATCAACCTCAGACAAATGGTGCATGAGCCTACCAGGAGTTGCAATTATAATATCAGGGTTCTGTGCTAATTCTTCAAACTGACTTTCCATGCTATCACCACCAACCAGTAAACTAGTACATAGATCTGCAGCAGAAACAAAAAATGATCAGAATATTTCAAAAATATAAACCAAAAATTATATGATTTAATTATTTTTTTTAGCCAAAACATATATCCAGAAAGCTTTATCTAAAAACTCTGTTAAGTGTAAACTACTTCTTTAATCTTAATTGACTTCATTTGGCTGTTTTACAACTAACTTCTAGATGGCATTTGACTGCCAGAATGGAATTGACACTGGAATGTAATAGAAATAAAAAATGAGTCATATAAAGGGATAATCGACTCAATTGTTTGCTAAAATTATCAAATTGAGTCTTCAGTCAAGGATTGCATTCTTTACAGTAACAATCAAAATAAGATCAAGTGTATTCTCACAAAAAGAACCCCAAAAATCGAAATATATATTTAAGCTTTATGTTGACAACAGCTTTAGCTCCTGTTTTCAGTTTCGCATGAAGTAACATATATCTAATCATACGAAAATTTTCAGATTGAAATTCGGGTGGTTCAACATTCAAGCAATAAGAATTCAATTCCTAGTACATAAGGCATCGAAAACAATCATAAAAGTTATAATGAATCCCTAGTATTTATTGTCTATATTCTACTGTCACATACTTTATTTTAGCTGAAAAATACATAAATTCAATGTAATCAACCAAAAATAGATTCACTTTCGCTCAAACAAAACTAAAACTTACATACATTTATAATCATTGCATAGCATAGAACACAAATAAAATAAAAACTAACCAGTATGTCTGCCCAACTCTTTAGTGAATTTCAAGGTCTGGAGAGCCAAGTCTCGTGTAGGAGACAAAATGAGAGCTCTGACTCCGCCTTGCGGCACGTGCTGGTTCAACCTCTGAAGCATTGGAATCAAGAAAGCGGCGGTCTTGCCTGAGCCGGTACGGGCCATGGCGACGACGTCGAGGCCGGAGAGAATCAATGGCATGGTCTTGCGCTGGATTGGAGTAGGGACTTTGTATCCCTTACGCTTGACTCCTCTGAAGACATTAAGGCTCAAATTCAAGGACTCGAAGCCTCCTGACTTGGACTTCTTCTTCATCTTATCTCTGCGCTTCAACTCCGCTTTCGAGCTCACCATAGGTTGGTCTCGCGACGATATTGGGGCTAAGTTTCTTTCGAATTTTCGCGGGAAACAAACGGAGGTTTTGCAGCCTCTCTGTAGCCTCTCTGTCTATTATAGACTAATAGAGTTATAGTATTATGAATCACAATTAAACCTAGAAGCGGTGCCAGAAATATGGGTGGGCACCAACCCGAACCTAAACTGACCTGATCAATCCTACCCGACCCGGCTAGGTAGGATTAGTTTAATTTTGAGATTTTGGGTTGGATTTAATTGATAAAATGTAACTCAGCCCAATTTGACCAATCATATTAAAATAAAATAAATAATTGTGTTTATTGTTTTTTATTAGTTTTATTATGAACCTCATTTAAAAAAAAAACTCTAAAAAATTCTAAAAAATATACTCATACATTTACAATATTATAAACTAGGAATATAGGGCCTATTTGTTTTATGGGATTGGACTAATCTCATATTGGGAAACACGACAATCCGGTGGGGCCTTTTTTAGTGAATTAGTCATGCAAAATGTATTGGTGGTTTTATTAGTCATGCGTCTGTTTATTTTATTTTTATTTTTTTAAAATTGTTCTTTTAGTATTTTGAATAATTTAATATTAAAGAAATTTTAAATTTTAAATTTATTTTAAATCAATATAAATTTGTAATTTTATTTAAAATTTATTTTATTAATTTAATAATAAATTAATTAAAATATTTATTTCATCGAAATACCTATTTTAATAATTTGTTATTTAATTTTCATTTGATTATTAAGGACTAAGATTATGTCAATCCTAATTCATCCTAATGGGATTGAAGAATCTAAATTTGTTGTGCCCACCAGAATGTCACGTATATATTTTAGTAAATAAAAATATTATAAAATTGAAAATATTTAAATTTGTTTAAAAATAATATAAATCTATATATATATATTTTTGGATATTATTACTTTAATAATATATAAACTAAAACATTTATTTATTTTTCATATACATATTTCAATAATTTATTATTCAATTTCAAATTATTATCAATTTAAAAATATTATTATATTTTCCTTTCAAAAAAATTATTATATTTAGTTAAATCTCATGTTTCACAAACCAAACACATGGTATCAAAACACAACATAGTATTAATTTAGTTCTGTCTAGTTCAGTCTAATCTCATTTAATCATAGTCTCATCTCAATCCAATCCAATTCCATGAAATAGTTCAATCCAATCCCATGCACCAACGGGGCTTTTAGGGCTCGTTTGGTGTGCGTGATAGGATATGATTATTTTCATAGGATTGGATTGGATTAGATTAGATTGAACTAAAATCGGTGATGTGATGTGTTTGATATTGTATGAGATTGGATTAAAATAGTTATATCTCTTGTTTGGTATGGTATCATATTGGATAAAAAAAATTTTGTATCATATATTTAATACAATGAAATTGATTAATATAAAATTAAATTAAATTAATTTTGAATAAATTAATTATTTAAATTTTGTTTAAAAATAAATAAAAATATTTAAAATTAATATTATCGAAAATAACATTTTTTAAATTAATATTTAATATTATAATAAGATATATTAAATAAATATAAAATTTTATAATTAAATAAAAAAAATTGAAGAAGAAGAATTTTTTTAAAAAAAATATATGGGACTAAATAGCCCCACCTCACTTGGATAAAATGGTTGTATAGAATTGGAAGAGTTAAAATAATTATTTTATATTAATTTTTTTAAAAAATAAATTTATATTGTTTTGGTACCTTTTGACATGTCTATAAGTTGGAATCAAATATTTGCCGTATTGGCAACAGAGTGTTGAGAGAAGTTGTCCCTGAGACATATCCACATATTGAATGCATTGGTTTTTCCAATAATTAGAGAGAGCATGGACTTGGTCAGAGTAGATACCAAGTAGCTTACAACAAGTTGATCTTGTTGAAACCACTTTAGATATGCTGGATTAGGAACCGGAACAGCAGTAGTGTCGGCATCAGTGGTAGCGGCGGCAGGAAGCAAAGTGGAGGGAGCCGGAGCAATGCCATCAACATAATGATACAAATTCTGGCCAATAAGAAACAGTCGTAGTTGAGCAGACCATAAGAGGTAGTTAGATTCTATGAGTTTGAGGAAGTTGGATAGAGTTGGGCCAGGTAGGGATGGAGTCGAAGAAGAGGAAGAGGAGGAGGAGGCAGCGCCGACCATTGAAATATGTAGAAGATGGGATCGGAATTTTTTTTTAAGGTTTTTCGTTAGAAAGAAAGTGGATGTGATACCATGTAGAAATATATTGCTTGATGGAAATATTACATATTACATTGCTATATATATGTATGCAAAATATTGAAAACCCTAGAAGCCCTAGTAATATCAAATAAGGAAAACTAACATAATTATAGCATATACATGATTCTAGGTGATTAGTCCTATAATGTAGGAATCATAGAGTTGACTTGAGTAATTGTGTGACACTCAACTTATAGTATATCAAGTAATAAATGGATATTTTCTTTCAAAACAAAAATAGTAATAAATGGATACACGATAATATTGATAACTTATTTAGTTATTTCACTTGTCATATGCTATATGAATTAAATTATCATATATTGATAACTTATATAGTTATTTCACTTGTCATATGTTATATGAATTAAATTATCATATTATAAGTTGAGATATAAGTTGAAATATTATGGACAGGGGCGGAGCCAGGATTTTGGCTTGGGGGTGGGGGCAATTACAAGAACTAATATTCAAGGTCTTCCAATACAAATATATTAATATTCATAAATCAAATTACTAAAACACAAAATGTGATGTTGTTTAGTCTCAAAGGTAATGATATAAATAAATAAATAAATAAAATAGACATTATCTTTAAAAATTAAAATGTAACGCCTCACTCTTTTATATCTAGAAAATCATCTCTAACCAAATCAATTTAATTTTCTCTATGATTTTCATTTTAATTACATAAGAGCTAGTTTGTTAGAAAAATCAATTTTTTTTTTTTTTTTTTTTTTCTGTTACAAGACCTATGATTAAGCTTAAAATATACAATAAAATGAGGCTAATCTGGTGATATACCCCTCAAACAAGCACCGTGAGGTTGTGGGTTCGAATCCTCCCCTTAACAAAATATAACTCTTAATTTATATAATACTTCAACAACAAAAAAAAAAAATCTTAAATTTTACATAAATTTAAATAATAACATAAGTGGCTTTTCACCACTTGCCCACTTGAAGACACACGTGTACCCCATGAATGCCACTCGTTTTGCTTCATCCTCAACCATGCCTATTTGACCGCCTCTTCTCTACTTATTGTGAATCAAGTGGCTTTACTAAAGCCACTATAAATAAGAGATCTATCTCAGAAAATCAATATAAAAACAATATGCTCGTCTCACTCTCTCATTCCTCTTTCTTTATATCACTCTCATCTCTCTCTATTTATTTTATTATCTATTCTTCATTTATTTACAACAACTTTCCCATTATTTTAGCAATCCCAATTTTTCACCTTTCATACATTGAGACATGATAATAAGTGAAAACCAAAACCAACACTCCAGTTAAATTAAAAGTTAAAATTGCTTTCAAGTATGTTAATTAAAACTAAACTTTAAGCAATGAAATGGTGTCTTGTATTTGTATCTGAAAATCTTGCAAAATGCGCACTTTTTTGCTTCTCTAGCTAGTTTACATATAATAAGCATGACAGAAGAAAACTCATGCAGGAGTGAGGCACAAATCTGGCTTAATGGAAAAGGCATCATCCAACCCGATAATGAATAAAATTTGAGTCATCGTCACAACACTTTATCAACTTCATTGGCCTGTGATTCATAAAAGGGAATATGTAAATAAATTTTAAGAATAGAAAGCGAAAAGTGAAGAAAATAAATTGCAAGTTAGTTTCTGGAATGATATTATTTAGTAAATTCTTGTGATCCGTATCAAAAATTTCAAAAATATTATTTAGTTGATTATAACAAGGGATGATATTTGAATGTTTTGAATCTTAATTAATTACCTCTAATTTAGACGTTGAGTCTGATTGTAGGTTGTAGAAGGATGTCCCTGACCAATTGCAGTTCATGAACGACATGGGTTATGCTCATTCGATCGTGTGGTGACTCCATAGAACATGTCACTCCAATCCTGAACAAAGAAATCAGACATTCTTTTTTGCTATTGTCACTACAAGAAAATGGACCTATAGTGACAAAAAATATTTGTCATTATAAGTGAAGAAATTGTCACAAATTCAGTATTGTGACAAAAAAAGTGTCAGTAACAATTCGTCACTTTTGCCCCCGTCACTAAAAGTATTTGTGACAGTTTTTTGGTATTTGTCACAAATCATAACTTTTAGTGACATATTATCACTTGACCTTAATTAGTGACAAAATAAAAATTGTGTCACTATATTAGTATTTAGTGACAATTAACCGTTTGAAGATTTTGTCACTGTACATATTCTTAGTGACAATTTATTGTTTAGAAAGTGTCACTATTCACAAATCTAGTGACAAATAACCATCTTAAAATTATATTACTACAGACAAACTTAGTGACAATTAAGTTAACCATATAATAATTGTCACTACAACGCAGACTTAGTGACAATTAACAATATCAATATTAAGTCACTATATAGATATATAGTAACAATTTAATCAATTGTCAAAATTTAATATAAATTTAAAATGTATAAAAAAATAAAAAATATAAAAATATAACCAACTAAAACATGTCACTCATTGAATGACACCGAGTTCCATAAATAATCATTCCATTAAAAAATATCCAAAAATTAACATAATATCGAATTGATACAAAAGTAATCTAACATCTTTCAAAATATTTTCAGGAATGCTGATGTAGCAGCAAGGAAGAAGTATGTTAATTTGGTCAACTCAGTTAAAAAATCTGGGGGCACTGCTCATGTATTTTCGTCAATGCATGTCTCAGGCGAATAATTGGGACAATTGACCGGCGTTGCAGCAATCCTTCGTTTCCCGCTACCGGATTTAGATGACATTGAGATGTGACTGAAGAGGAGGTGATTGGCAGGACGTATGAGTTGGTAAAAAAACTCATTTCCTCCATTAAGATGTTTGTATATTAGCATTTCTTCTATTGGATTGCTGCCATGAAATAATAAACTCATTAATTATACAGGCATGACTCATAATCGTTTGAATTAAGACTGCTCCATTGGACTAGTCAATGTAACATATGTATTTAGTTTAAATTACATTTAGTGAAGTAAAGTAATAATTTCAACTAAATAACAAATGTAAGCCGGCTAGTCTAAGTTAACATAAGTGTTAAGTCACACACCATAACTTCCAACTGCATAACCAAAAACTTGAAACTTTCGAGGTCTTGATTGTGAAATATTAGTAGCCAATGATCCACTGTCAATTGTTAGGTAACTAAAGAATCTTTAGGTTTTGCAAGAGAAACCTATATACATGAAGACATGAAGAAAAAAAAAATAGTGAGAACAAAGTAAAGTCACCAAAATAAAAGCGATGAAAAATGCAACAATACTGACAAAACTTAGTACAAGTATAAAATAAATTCTATAAGTTTGATATCCAAGTATAAAACTTATTGGAACTGTTAATCTATTCATCTTCATATAAAGTCCTTCATAATGTCAATCTATTCATCCAGTCAAATATCAAATATCTTATTGAGTGTTTGAACTCTTTTATTGAACAATTGGTATGCATATAAAATTGGTTGTTCTATAATAATCATTTTATCAAACAGTTAGTATGTATATAAACTAAATTGACATATATTGTGAAAATTTAAGAACAAAAAACAATAAATCATGAAATAATAATAATGATTCCTTAAAAAATTTGAAATCAAATTAGAGTTAAAAAACATCCCTAAATGTAAAAAAAAAAAAAAAAAAATCATACCTTATTCGAAAACACTTTCAATATATGATACTTGAATTTGAGATTCTGACCTTGAAAAAACAAGTACCAAAAAACAAACCCTAACAAATGAAGTCAAGAAAAAGAGAAGCTTAAGAGTTTTCTTTCAATGCTGCATCAAACAATTGATTGTTCCATAAGAATCATTTTATCAAACAGTTAGTAAGCACATAAACTAATATTGACATATAATGTGGAAATCTAAGAATAAACAACTATAAATCATGAAATAATAATAATAGGTTCCTTAAAAAAATTGAAAACAAATTAAAGTTAAAAAAACCTCTCTAAATAGCTATATACGATTCTACATTCAAAAAAAAAAAAAAAACATACCTTATTGAAAGACACTTTCAATACATGAAACTTGAATTTGAGATTCCGACCCTGAAAAACAAGTATAAGAAAACAAACCCTAAAAAAAATGAGATAAACTTATATTTTTATCTAGACAAAATTTTCCCTATAATCTTGGTACTTCTTCTGATAAAACACTGTTTCAAACCTAAAAGGTGTTATTAAGGTAAGGAAAAAAAAAAAGAAAGGGAAAAAAAAAACACAACATGACTGTGGTGGTTTTTTTTTTTTGGTGGCTTTTTTTTTTTTTTTTTAAAGGAAATATTAATTGATTTTTTTAAATATAAATATTAATTGATTCTGATGCCTTTTAAAAACCTAATTATTTATAAAATAAAATCTTTCCTTTTAAAAAGGTAATGTTGTGGCTAATTATATTATTTGTCACAAATTATCAAGTTTTGTAACTAATTGTGACAATTATTTTTAAAAAGTTTCAATTGAATAAAACATAATGACAAATAGTAAAATTTGTCACAAAAGAATGTCAACAGTGATACAATCAAAATTTGTCACAAAAAAAATGTGTAACTATAGGTCACTTTTTTTGTAGTGTGTTTCTTGCCTGGTTCATGATCCCAATGGTTAGTGCCAGCAATATCTTCGTTTACAAGTACAGGATCGATAATTTCCATCACCCGATCAGGCAACATCGTTCTAGCATTATTATGAAGATTAAGATCTCCCTCAAACATGGTGTCTGTGGGTCTTTTCCTTGTCATCATTTCTAATAGCAAGATTCCATAACTATAGACATCTCCAGCCGTTGAAACTTCACTTCCTAGACCATACTCTATGAGGCACAAAATATATTTACAAATATAAATAACATATAAGATTTTGGCAAATGAAAAAAAATAGCATGAATAAAAGTTAACAAGTGTTGTGGTTACCTGGAGCTGCATATCCAATTGTTCCTCTTACTCCAATAGAACTACTTTGATCAGGATTTGGAACTTTTGAAAGAAACTTTGCTAGACCGAAATCCCAACATGAGCTGTCATGTCACTATCGAGAAGAACATTGCTTGGTTTTAAATCACAGTGAATGATTGGCTCTTTGGAATGGTGATGGAGATAATCTAGTGCAGTTGCTACATCAATTCCGATACTTATTCTTTGAAGGAGGGTAAGACTTTGAATTTTCGATTGTTCTTCCTCTGTTTCTTGATAAGGATGCAACCACTTCTCAAGACTCGCAGCTCCAGGTATCGGAATTGATGTAGCAACAGCACTAGATTATCTCCAAGCGGAAGGTCTCGAAAATTTTTGGTATTTGACCTGACAAATTGTTATGAGAGAGATCTATCTCTCTAAGGCCTCTGAAGAAACTAAACGATGGAGGAATGGATCCACGGAAGAAATTGCCCTCCATATGAAGGTATTCAAGATTAGAACAAAGACCAAGCTCATTAGGAATCTCTCCAGACAAGTTATTATAAGACACATCAAATATCGATAGAGCTTTCAGTTTACCAATGTTCGGGGGTATGGATCCAACCAAGTGGTTTCGGGCTAGATTTAGTGAAATGGACAAATTGATTAGATCGAAGATTTGTTCAACTATATAGTTCCAACTAGGTCATTTTGGAAAAGATTTAAAAATGACAATTGTTTCAAATTTCCTAAACTAGAAGGGATGACTCCAGATAATTTGTTATTATACATGTGAAGCCCACCCAATAAAGTTAAGTTTCCTAGAGAGGAAGGAATTTCCCCAGAGAGTTGGTTATCATTAAGAGCCACATATTGTAAGTTCTTAAGTTTACCGATTTCTTTAGGAATTGATCCTTCAAATTGGTTTTCCTCCATACTCAATAAATTTAAGTTGACAAGATTAGCTATTCCTGGAGGAATGCTTCCATAAAATTGATTATCACTAAAGTATAAACCTTGGAGTGTGGTGCTAGAGAGATTAGCAATTGAATGTGGTAATGCTCCTCTAAATTGGTTTCCCCATATACTCAAAACCAACAAATTGCTACAGTTGAACAAAGAATTCATCATAAAACCCATCTCACCAGCTTCCCCACTTCCTAAGTTATTTAAGGCCAAATCTAGGATTGTAAGATTTTTCATGCTTCCAAAATTAACTAAAAATCTTCCAAAAAAATAGTTACTAGATATCTTAATGAGTTCGAGTTTAGAAGCATTGGATAAAGACATTGGAATAGGCCCATTAAAGAAATTATACGAGATTTGAAAAAGTTTGAGACTAGGAAGAGCAAGACCTAAATTTGATGGAAGATTTCCATGAAGTTGATTTTCAGATAAAGAGAAATTAGCAAGGAATGAAAGATTGTACAAGGAAGGAGGGATGGTACCATAGAGGTTGTTACCTGCGAGTCCTAGAAATGTTAATTTTCTCAGTTGACCCAATGAATTTGGAATTTTTCCTCCCAAAGTGTTGTAAGCTAAAGATAGAATTTCCAATGAAGTAAAGTTTCCAAGAAAATGTGGGATGCCTCCAGTCAAATTATTCATGTGTAAAGTCAATCGTTGGAGATTGTACAAAGATACAAACTGCACTGGAATTTTACCTTCTAAATTGTTGTTTCCTAAAGATAAGTATGTGAGCCTGGAACATTGAGACAAGTTGGTTGGAATTTCCCCCACAAGAGAATTATTAAACAAAAACATCACATTCAATCTGAAAAGACGACCGAATTAGTGAGGGATTTCACCTTGGATACTGTTATTATAGAGTATGAGCTCCCTTAGGAAGCTGAGATTGCCAATGTAAGGAGATAGAGATCGAGCCATACAAACCTCTTGAACTAAGGTCGAGGATGGTCACTCTTCTATGCCTACGACCGCATGTAATTTCCTCCCATTCACAGAAGTATCGAGAATCGTTCCAGACTTGAGGACTCCTTGAGGATCGTGATGAATCTTCGACTTAAAAGCCTTCAAGGCAGCTTCATCTGTCTTATTTTGAGCTAATATTTCTTTGGTGGAAGAAGCAAACGATACAACATAGATCAGAGTAATGCAAAATAGGAAAAAGGTTAAGCTTATTATATGCATTTCTGAAAATGAGAAAGCAGCCCTTTGCTTCTTCTCCCTTTGTTGTGTGTGAGTAATTAATTTCACCTTGCTTTGATACAACTAAATATATAGAGGTCGATGGTCTAAATTCAAAAGCACTTATTCTAGTGTGGACTCAAAACAAAGATATTTTGATGAATAGAATCTCATGCTGTCATGCATGTCGTGTCTTAAGGTGAAGAAATTTGGGAATTGTGACCAAAATTATTCCACTCTAAATATGTTTGACAAATGTATATGAGTTTGAAAATCCCACTCAAAATCACTTAATTTCCACAAGAGACTAAACAAGTTTTTTGCCGTGGTTGACACTCGATCGAGTCGTCCATGATATTGATGGGAGAGAAAAAATTGTCATGGTTGACACTTGACACTTGAGTCCATCCATGAACCATGATATTCAAACATTTGTCTTTCATTTCCATCAATGACTTTACGGACCACAAACAATCAAATGGCACAGAACCCTCCATGATAAGTGGTTTTGTATCCTTCCACAAAACTTATAATTAAATTCCACAAAACTAGGGATGGCAAAATTATCCATAAGATATTTAATATTTACATGTGTGGCACTCCATGATGGAATTTTCCAACAGAAGAAATTGGGAATTGTGACTAAAATTATTCCACTCTAAATATGTTTGACAGATGTGTATGAGTTTGAAAATCCCACTCAAAATCACTTAATTTCCACAAGAGACTAAACAAGTTTTCTGCCGTGGTTGACACTCAATCAAGTCGTCCATGATATTGATGGGAGAGAAAAAATTGTCATGGTTGACACTTGAGTCCATCCATGAACCATGATATTCAAACATTTGTCTTTCATTTCCATCAATGACTTTACAGACCACAAACAATCAAATGGCGCAGAACCCTCCATGATAAATGGTTTTGTATCATTCCACAAAACTTATAATTAAATTCCACAAAACTAGGGATGGCAAAATTATCCACTAATACGGATATCCGTAAGAATCCGCTCCATTTATAATGAAGATAGGTACTATTAATTCGGGGACAGATGTCATCCTAATATCAATTTTATTTTCGAGGATGGGGATGGATATCGTTTATGGATATCCATCTACATCTCTATATCCACCCCATCCGAATCCATTATAGATTTTAATATTTTAAATATATAAAAATATATTATGTAATTATTAATCTAACATGCATAGGCACATAATACATCCAAAGTTTAACCTAAAAATGTTACTATATCATGCTTTAATCAAACCCTAAATACATGTTACCAACCCATGTCAATTCAAGAGAAAGGGGAGATAGGAGAAAGTGGAAGCGTACCTGAATCCATTGCTAGAGATCGGTGGACGGGTTGAGATCTTCCAAATTATCACGATCTTTGGGACACCCAAAAGTGTTCTCTCTTGTTCTGGTGATGGGGATATAGACAAGCCAAAAAGGTATCGTGTAATTTGGGACCATAACCCTAAATATAATAATCAGATTATTATATGTTTTGTTATTTCTAATTTGGCCCCTCATCAAATTAGAAATAGTACTTTGGTATCTACACATTAACTCCAAGACAATTATACCTTTGAGCCTTAAAACTTTAAATCTTAATTAGACCACTTTAATTTAGGTTTAACCAAAGATAGCATAACACATTTAATATTTACATGTGTGGCACTGCATGATGGAATTTTCTAACAAAAGAAATTGGGAATTGTGACCAAAATTGTCCACTCCAAATATGTTTGACAGATGTGTATGAGTTTGAAAATCCCACTCAAAATCACTTAATTTCCACAAGAGAGTAAACAAGTTTTCTGCCGTGGTTGACACTTGATCGAGTCGTCCATGATATTGATGGGAGAGAAAAAATTGTCATGGTTGACACTTGACTCTTGAGTCCACCCATGAACCATGATATTCAAACATTTGTTTTTCATTTCCATCAATGACTTTACAGACCACAAACAATTAAACGGCCCAGAACCCTCCATGATAAATAGTTTTGTATCATTCCACAAAACTTATAATTAAATTCCACTGAAATACAGAACCCTCCTTGGTGTGTACCCTGTTAATATTATCAATTACTTGACATTTACGCTAGATCACTTTTTAAATAAAATAAAACAAAAAAGATTATTTTAGTGAAAAATGTTTTTTTTTTTTTTTTTTTTGAAATGGAAATAGATTATTTTAGTAAAAAATGTTTTGTTACCATGTAAACAAAATGGATTATTTTCCCATAAATTATCTATTTTAAATGATCTGTCCATAAAATAAGAGTATTTTTTATAAAGGGATTTATTTTAAGTGATCCTGTTATCGTAAAAAAGATCAATCACTTTTAGATGAAGCGATATAAACACTTCATAAAATGATATTATTTTTGTCATAAAGTTTTAAAAGATCTCTTCTATTTTTGTAATCAGTGATACATCAATTTTTCCCACTCGCTTATAATATCTTATGTGGACAAACAACTAATTGGATATACTTTCATACCACATAAAGCTAAGGCTAACGTAGGACGTCCAATCAAAAAAAAATTCCGATCATCATCAAAGTAGACATCATTTTAATAAAATTACAATAATACTGGACATTCCAATAATTTTATATATTAACTTGTATCCCAACTTAAAGTGTATGAAGTAATAAATTGATATTTTCTTTCAAAACAAAAATAGTAATAAATGGATATACATTAATATTGATGATTTATTTCACTTATCATATGTCATATGAATTAAATTATCACATCTTAAGTTGATTTACAGGTTGAAATATTATGGGTTGGGAGATCTATAAAATTATCAAGAAAAACCTTATCAGTAATGCTACTTTGTCCAAATATGGTGTCCAAATGATGAGGCGTCACTATAATTCATTCATTTAAATTGTTTAGATTTGCATGATTTAAATTAATGGATTATACTGATACCGTATCATTTGAGCACCAGATTTGGACATAGTAGTATGACTCAAACCTTATTATTATATAAAGACCCTTTGTATCCAAGTCCTAAATAGAAAAATAATTTAATAATTTTGAGTTTTATTATTATTTTTGTTTTGACACGATTTTTAGTTTTATTTTGGATGGTCTTTTTATTTCATCGTGAATTACACTTACTCTAAAAAAACATGTGTTCTTAAATTAAGATGAATACAAAACTATAAAAACTACCCATTACAGTTTCATAGTTGTAAAGATACCTCTTATGTATCTATATATGCGCAGCCACTAACTGCACGGTTTACATTGTAAATATTTCTTCATCAGAGTGTCGAACGAGTAATGGGCTTTATTTGGATATCCAGTCCTTCAAAGGAGATTGTTGTATCTCTGATCTAGACCCAAATGGGGGGAGCCCGCTTGATGAATAGTGGTCTGGGCCGTGAAGAAGTGGAAATTTTAATAGGCCCAGATCATAGAAATCAAAATGATTTTGGGTAGATATCTCCCTTTTTTGAAGGCCCAATGAAGAATTTGCTTGATGATAGCAATGTGGGCTGTGGGGTTGGGGATAATATTGATAGGGTGAGAGAGTCAGCCCAGTTAGTTTCTTGTGATCATGATGGTTCTTGTTGCTGGTGGGCTTGCGTTAGGTTTCCTTGATGGCTCTCGAGCTGGTTGTTTTTTGGGCTTTTGTTTAGGCTTTGTTTTTGGCTCGGCTGGTTTTTATGGGTGAGGTGGGCCTATATTGGTTTTTGGGCTCAGTTTTGTGTCTTTGTTGTAACTTGGGTGGGTTGTTTGCTGTGCCTTGAATAATGATATTTACACCCCTTAAAAACTGTAAAAACTGTATGTAATCTTCATGGGGTTAATCCTTCACTCTTTTAATTGACTCCTAAGATGGTGAAGGTTTTATCTTCGAATACAAGTGGAAAGCATTTGTGCAAGCTTTCTGCAAAGCAATAAGCTCCCCAGACGAATCAATGGTTTCTTGAATGCGTTCTGATACAAGATCAAGGACTGTTTGGGGAAAACATCCATAGACAGTTTCTCCATTGGCAACTGTGTCATCAATATTGGACAAAACCCCATCCATATCTTGCAAAACCTTCTCCTCAGTAGGTGCAGGCCATATTGGTTTTGAGAGAAACAAATGAAGATCTAAAACGTATGGCATATCGTCATATGTCACGAAAGAATATGCAGTACCAGTTCGGCCAGCCCTTGCAGCTCGCCCTACTCGATGGACAAAAATTTTAGGTTTTGGGTGGAAGTCCCAGTTGATAACATTATCAAGTAAAGGTATGTCAATGCCCCGAGCAGCAACATCTGTCACAATTAACTGCATAGTCTTTCTTGACCTAAACCTAGCTACGTGAATCTTACAAGCATCTTGATCCATATCACCATAACATATAGAAGGCTCTATACCCTCTTCCCTGAACAATACATTAAGGAACTCCACATGAGGTTTTGTGGAAACAAAGATCAATGTCTGCTGATCAGAACTAATCTGCTCTCTTATCAAATAAATCAATGCTGCATATTTTTCTTCTGGGTGTAATGTGAAAAATGTAAGTTTCAAGTCGGGGCTAATCCTAGTTTCAAAATCAAGGTGCACAAGATGAGGGTTTCGCATGCCTGCCTTGGCGAACTCAACAAGGGCACTTGGTAAGGTTGCGCTGAAAAGCAAGGTTTGACGATTCTCACTCAACTGGGTGAGGATTTTATGCAACTGCTCAGCAAAACCCATGCCAAATAAACAATCCGCTTCATCAAAAACAACATATTCCACTGTTTTAAATGACATATCATCAACCTCAGACAAATGGTGCATGAGCCTACCAGGAGTTGCAATTATAATATCAGGGTTCTGTGCTAATTCTTCAAACCGACTTTCCATGCTATCACCACCAACCAGTAAACTAGTACGTAGATCTGCAGCAGAGACAAAAAAATGATCAGAATATTTCAAAAATATAAAGCAAAAATTATGTGATTTAATTATTTTTTTTTAGCTAAAACAGATATCCAGAAAGCTTTATCTAAAAAATCTGTTAAGTGTAAACTACTTCTTTAATCTTAATTGACTTCATTTGGCTATTTTACAACTTCAAGATGGCATTTGACTGCCAGAATGGAATTGACACTGGAATGTAATAGAAATAAAAAATGAGTCATATAAAGGAATGAAACCAAGGGGATAATTGCTCAATTATATTCTCACAAAAGGAGCCCCTAAACTCGAAATACATATTTAAGCTTTGTGTTGACTACAGCTTTTGCTCCTGTTTCCAGTTTTGCATGAAGTAACATATATCTAATACATACAAAAAATTTCAGATTGAAATCTGAGTTCAACATTCAAGCAATAAAAATTCATTTCCTATATATATATATATATATATATATATATAGTGGTTCTCTCATAAGGGATCTCTTATTTTAATTTCGGTAAGAACTTTGATGAAATTACATCAATTTTTATGAATTTTGATCTGAATTTTTTTTTTGGATGATATGTTCAATGAAATCTACTTATTAATAAAATTTGAGAATTTTTCAAACACTACAACTATTTTTCTTGAATTTTCTTATATTTTGCTCATTTTCCGATGCCTTCATATTTAACAAAATCAGGATTAATAGTTGTAGTACTTGAAAATTTCTTAAATTTTATTGATATGTAGATTTCATTGAATTTATCATCCACAAAAAAATTCAGATCAAAATTTACAGTGATTTCATCAAAGTCCTTATCGAAATTAAATTAATAAATCCATAATCAAGCAACTCTCTCTCTCTCTATATATATACATATATAATAACAGAAATAATCCATAATCAAGCACTCTCTCTCTCTCTCTCTCTCTCTCTCTCTCTCTATATATATATATATATATATATATATATATATATCATGTCATAAATAAATCCATAATCAAGCAAACCTCTAGTACTTATTTTCTATATTCTACTGTCATATACTTTATTTTAGCTGAAAAATACGTAAACTCAATGTAATCAACCAAAAATAGATTCACTTTCGCTCAAACGAAACTAGAACTTGCATACATTTTTAATCATTGCATAGCACGGAACACAAATAAAATAAAAACTAAACAGTATGTTTGCCCAACTCTTTAGTGAATTTCAAGGTCTGGAGAGCCAAGTCTCGTGTAGGAGACAAAATGAGAGCTCTGACTCCGACTTGTGGCACGTGCTGGTTCAACCTCTGAAGCATTGGAATCAAGAAAGCGGCAGTCTTGCCTGAGCTGGTACAGGCCATGGCGACGACGTCGAGGCCGGAGAGAATCAACGGCATGGTCTTGCGCTGGATTGGAGTAGGAACTTTGTATCCCTTACGCTTGACTCCTCTGAAGACATTAAGGCTCAAATTCAAGGACTCGAAGCCTCCTGACTTGGACTTCTTCTTCATCTTATCTCTGCGCTTCAACTCCGCTTTCGAGCTCACCATAGGTTGGTCTCGCGACGATATTGGCGCTAAGTTTCTTTCGAATTTTCGCGGGAAACAAATGGAGGTTTTGCAGCCTCTCTGTAGCCTCTCTGTCTATTATAGACTAATAGAGTTATAGTATTATGAATCACAATTAAACCTAGAAGCGGTGCCAGAAATATGGGTGGGCACCAACCCGAACCTAAACTGACCTGATCAATCCTACCCGACCCGGCTAGGTAGGATTAGGTTAATTTTGAGATTTTGGGTTGGATTTAATTGATAAAATGTAACTCAGCCCAATTTGACCAATCATATTAAAATAAAATAAATAATTGTGTTTATTGTTTTTTATTAGTTTTATTATGAACCTCATTTTTTTTATAAATAAAAATTCTAAAAAATATACTTATGCATTTACAATATTATAAACCAGGAATATACGGCCTATTTGTTTTATAGGATTGGACTAATCTCATATTGGGAAACATGACAATCCGGTGGGGCCTTTTTTAGTAAATTAGTCCTGCAAAAGGTATTGGTGGTTTTATTAGTCCTGTGTCTGTTTATTTATTTATTTTTTAAAAAAATTTTCTTTTAGTATTTTGAATAATTTAATATTAAAGAAATTTTAAATTTTAAATTTATTTTAATGTTATTAATTTAATAATTAATTAATTAAAATATTTATTTCATCGAAATACCTATTTTAATAATTTGTTATTCAATTTTCATTCGATTATTAAGGACTGGGATTATGTCAATCCTAATTCATCCTTATGGGATTGAAGAATCTAAATTTGTTATGCCCACCAGAATCTCACGTATATATTTTAGTAAATAAAAATATTATAAAATTGAAAATATTTAAATTTGTTTAAAAATAATATAAATCTATATTATTTTTTTTGGATATTATTACTTTAATAATATATAAACTAAAACATTTATTTATTTTTCATATACATATTTCAATAATTTATTATTCAATTTCAAATTATTATCAATTTAAAAATATTATTATATTTTCCTTTCAAAAAAATTATTATGTTTAGTTAAATCTCATGTTTCACTAAACAAACCATGATATTAATTCAGTCCAATTCCCTGTTTCTCAAAACACAATATAGTATTAATTTAGTTCATTCTAGTTCAATCTAATCTTATTTAATCATAGTCTCATCTCAATCAATTCAATTCCATGAAATAGTTCAATCCAATCTCATGCACCAAACGGGGCGTTTGTGATAGGATACAATTATTTTCATAGGATTGGATTGGATTAGATTGAACTAAAATCGGTGATGTGATGTGTTTGATGTTGTATGAGATTGAATTAAAATAGACATATCTCTTGTTTGATATGGTATCAGATTGGATAAAAAAAAAATTGAATCATATATTTAATACAATGAAATTGATTAATATAAAATTAAATTAAATTATTTTTGAATAAATTAATTATTTAAATTTTGTTTTAAAATAAATAAAAATATTTAAAATTAATATTATAGAAAATAACATTTTTTAAATTAATATTTAATATTATAATAAGATATATTAAATAAATATAAAATTTTATAATTAAATAAAAAAAATTGAAGAAGAAGAATTTTTTTTTTTTTTAAAAATATGGGACTAAATAGCCCCACCTCACTTGGATAAAATGGTTGCATATAATTGGAAGAGTTAAAATAATTATTTTAAATTAATTTTTTTTTAAAAAAATTAAATATTTATTTTTTTAAAAAAATTGAAAATTATTATTTATAAAATGTATAAAATCAAATATTTTATTAATTACTAAAAGATATTTATATTTTAATGATATAAAAAAAATAAAAATAAAAGGATAAAATGGTGGGACTAATTTTAGTGCCACCATTTGTAGTGGGATTAATTACTCCCATATTAATGGGATAAGTTGCTTACATGAGATTAAATAATCTCATTCCATGCAAGCAACAAATACAGAATATCTATCTCATGTAACAATCAAGGTATTAGTGGGAAAATTGAGACTCAATTTCAGATCTTAGTTGACTCCTTGTGGTGCTTCCTCAGTCCTCTGATGTGTTTATTAAGAATTAAAATTTCGTAGTTTAAAACAAAATTAATATAATTTATATGATTATTTCTTACAATTTTCACATTTGGATTTTGAATTTATTGAAATTTCATTCTGGTCTTATTCTGCTTCTAAATTTTGATAGTGAAAACCAAGAAATAGAGCTGGACCTTGCAAATTCTTTTATCACTTCATCATGCTCATGGACTATTACAGATTGTTCATTTTTCTTCAAAAGTTCTAAGTGATCAAGCGCATTTCAAGGATAACATCCCCTTCCATTTGGTATGGTAATTATAATTTTTGAACTTCATTGTTATCTTGATTCTTATTAAATTTATGTGAAATAGTGAATTTCTAGGATAACATTCTTATTAGTTATTAGGTTGACCATATATTGTAAATCTTCTACCTTCAAATATTTTATTTCATTAATCGTCTCTTTTTATTCATGCTTTCTGGATTTTTTTTTTTTTGTGTGTGTGTGTGTGGGGGGGTATTTAGCATCATATGTTGAGTTGCGAAATATTAACTAAAATTTTGTGTCATTTCATTTTATACATCTATAAGAGAGATAGTCAAGCAAAATTCTCCTCATTGAGGATTTGTCATATCATAAGGTATGAAAAACCAATTTTTATGCTATAAATATCATATTAGAGCATCTCCAATACAAATATGCATTTTTGAGTTTCTAAATAGTGCTACATCAGCATTTCTATTTATTATGGGTCCACTTTTGAATTTTTTTTAGAGAAATACATATTCACATCTCCAATGAAATCATCTAAAGTCAAATATGCATATATTTTATGTCCAATCATAATAAAACAATTATTACACTCTCTCTCTTATTTTATTTTACAATTAAATGAGGTTTAATCTTATTGGTGGAAAGAGTTAGAAATCCTAGTCAGCATTTCTAGAAGAGTTTCTAGAATTAGAAACCTAACTCCATATTCTCTAACTTTTTTTTGGCCACATCATCTCCATATTTAACTTAGATAATAGCATTGAAGAGAGTTTTTCTAACTTTTTTAATATCTATCATATGTGACATTCCATTAGCTATTCGTTAATCAATTATGTTTGAACACAAATGTGAGAGAATAATTTTCTTAATACTTTCATTAATAATTGATAATACATTAGGTTACAAGAATGCATAAGGGTGTAAACTACTAATTTTATGGAACTAAGTATGTATATATCCTAATCCCTATAACATAGGAAGTATTAATTGCACATTTAAAAGTCAACGATCTAATTATAGATAGTGGAAATACTGGGAAATAACACTCTTTTTATGTGGACTTTTAAAAGTAACACTAGTTTAATAAGTTAAGTTTAAATGGCATCAGTAGATAAAAATACCATTATCTCCTTTTATTACGTTTTTGCCATTTTAGGGGTTTTTTTTTTCTTTTTAAAAACCTCCATTGATGGAGGACCAATGGAGGTCCGACCAATGGAGATGGAACAGATCTCCAATGGAGGTCTGTTCGACCTCCAAAACACCTCAAATCGTTCGACCTCCATTGGAGGTCGATGAAGACGATTTGAGGTAGAAATGATGTCATCTTCCCTAAGTTAAGAAAATTACAACTTGGTGGACTGGAAAACTTCATCGACTTTTGTTCACAAAATTATTCTTCAACTTGGCCAGCTCTTGAAGAGTCAAGTCTAAATTTGACTCTCAGTTCGACTCTGTCCTTTGTAGCTCAACTTGAACAGACCACGAATGAGGTATTTTATTTATTTATTTATTTTCTCTAAACAATTTTTTTTTTAAAAGTTTTTTGACTTGCTTAATAAAAAAAAAAAAAAGTTTAGCATATTTAATCCAAACAAAAAAACTCTAGAAACCCTAGCATATTTATCTAAAACTGTAATGTAAGAATTCCATAAGTTTCCAAAAAAAAAAAAAAAAAATTAGCATGTTTAACATCTAACAAAAACAAACCCTAGCGTTTTTAATAAATAAATAAAAACCATGGTGTGTTTAATTATAAAAAAAAAAAAATCCCAAAAAAATAAACATGCTATATTACGTAAGAGACTTGTATATATATATTTGTTAAATCATTTTAGCCAGTATTCTTTTATATATATATATATATATATATATATATATATGGTGTTTGTTTATGTCATAAACTTCAATGTATATATTTTAATAAAATTAAATTGTTCTATATTCCACAGAAATTACGAGTTCTAGTGGTGGGAATAAGTGATCAGTTGTGCAACACAGTTCTAGCTCAATTGATACATGGCTTTCAAAATTTGGAAGAATTAAAGATTATGTACTATCCAGTACAAGTGTTTTTTTTTTTTTTTTAACAGCAGAGTTTATAAAAGGCACAAGCCAGAGGAACAACAACAACAACAAAAAGGCACCAAAATGGGGCCACAACCACGCAAAAAACAGCAAAACACCCACAACCCAAAGCAAACAAGCCAAGAACAACAGACTCACCAGAAAAACAGAGCAGCAAAAGAAACGCAAGGACACAAGCAAAAGCAACCACAAACAGAACCAGCAACACCAAACGGAACAGAGCCACCCACCAAGCATCTGGCTCTACCCAAAATCCCACACATGAATATCCCCCTGTCTCCCAGAACCTTTCTTAGCCAAGTTATCCGCCAGCGAATTAGAAGACCTAGGATTAAACACAACCGAGATATTGCTAGACAAGTCCAACAGCCTTTGAATCTCAGAAATGGCTTAAACACAACCCGCCTTAATGCTACCACAACCGACCACCCAGGAAACCACAATTTTCGAATCACTCACAATGAAAATAGGTTTCCTTCTCAACTCTGCCGTCATCACACACATCTCACAAGCCTTGAAAATGGCATGAATTTCTGCATTGATAGTTTCCGCAACACCAATGTGAGTCGAGAACAGCCCCAAAATCTTACCATTACACTCCCGCAAAACCCCTCCTATACCAGCATCCCCAGGGTTCCCGTGCGAAGAGCCGTCCACATTGAATCTCAAAGCAAAAGGAGAAGGGGGTTGCCAGAAATGGGAAAAGTTTTAACGAAAGACTTGTTCAAAGCGACACAACTGGACTGAATATTCAACATCATAAGAGTTATAGGATCAGAACAATTCTTCTTGCCCAGGTATTTAAACCACCAAACAATCCTGAAGTCTACCATATCCACAGCAAGAGGAACGGAAGCTGCCTTACCTATGAAAATCAGCTGATTTCTCAACTCCCAAACTGTCCAGACAATAGCAAAAAACAGGGTATTCCATGCTTTACTACTCTCAAACCTTGGACACAATCCCGGCCAACCTCGAGCCCAATCAATGAGAGAGGAATTAGCACAGAAGTTAACATCCCAACCCTTCATGCATCTCAACCAGACCTCTTTAGTCTAAGAACAATGCAGAAAAAGGTGATTAATCGATTCTTCAGCAGAGTTACAGAAAGGACACTCCATGTCAACCCCATTGCCAATGCCAAATTTTTTTAGAACTTGACGAACCATCACTCTTTCTTTTAAAAGCTACCACACGAAAGTTTCCACTTTAGGAGGACACACACCTTGCCAAATGAAAGAGTGATCCGGGCTAGCCTCCGCAACTAGATCTTCTAAGCAATTACAGAAAGATAACGCAGAAAAAATACCATCCCTGTTCAGCGACCACACAATCGAATCAGACTTAGAAGCTTGAATCTGCAAACCGTCCAGAATGATATGAAGGATATCGAATTGGATTTTTTCCCAATCATACAGGGACCTTCTGAACTTGATCTCCCAAACCCATCTACTGCCCTTCCATCTGCCGAACTCTTCAATTCTGCTATCCTTGTTTTCAGCCAACACAAATAATCTTGGACACATGTCTTTGATAGGAATCTCAAGCCCACAAGGGTCATGCCAAAATCTAGCCTTACTGCCATTACCCACCGAAACCAAGAGACCTTCCTTTAGGACCTTAGTAGAATTTGATCCAATCCCCAAAAGGTTGCCTACGGATTGGATAAAAGGGGAGTCCCACCTTCCACACCTCCAAGACCACAAGAGCGTAGAGTTGTCCACTCCATACTTAGCACATAAAACTCTCCTCCACAAAGCATTAGTTTCTACCCCAAACCTCCAATGCCATTTGGCAATAAGACTCTTATTTTTCTCCAACATTCTTCCGACTCCCAAACCTCCATTTTTTTTACTTTTACACACGGTCTCCCAACTCACCGCGTGACATTTTCTCTTGGTCCCATCATCACCCCAGAAGAAAGACCTTTGCAATTTTTCAATTTCTTTTACGACCCCAACCGGCATCTCAAAAACTGATATCATATACGTCGGTAAACTCGTCAAAACAGCCTTGATTAGCACAAGTCTACCACCTTTACTCAAGAACTTCCTTTTCCAAGGGGCAAGCCGGCTCTTAATACGATTCAAAATAGGATTCCAAGCCGCTTTGGATCTTTTATTGGTACCCAACGGCAGGCCCAAATAAGAGATAGGAAGCGTATCTTTCTTACAACTAAAGGCCAACGCCCACTCATTAGTATCCGCGACCTTCCTCCCCACTCTAACAACTGAGGACTTATGAAAATTAATTTTCAACCCGGAAGCCAATTCAAAATTTCTAAGGATTCTTCTCACATTGTAGAGGTACTCCATATTAGGCTTAAGGAATAAGATTGTGTCGTCCGCAAATTGAAGGTGGGACACATGAACTAAATTGGGGCTAAAGGAGACCCCTTACATCATCCCTAAACCTCTGGCTTTCTGAAAAAGGCAACTAAGAGCCTCCGTTACCATATTGAAGAGGAAAGGGGACAGCGAGTCCTCTTGATGAAGATCACGCTCCATACAAAATTGCTTAGACGGGTTGCCGTTGACCAAAACCGAAACTTGAGGAGTAGAGATGCAACTTTGAATCCAAGCACGCCATTTACTCCCAAACTCCATTTCCTCCATAACTGAGTCCAGAAAGGCATGGTCCACGCTATCGTAGGCCTTCTCGAAATCCAGCTTGACCACCAAACCCCTTATCTCATCCTTTTTCCAAGCATGGATTATCTCGTCCGCTATGATAAAGCTATCCAGAATTTGATGGTCTTTGACGAAGGCCATTTGAGTTTCGCCAATAATGGAATTCATGACCCTCCTGGGTCTATTAGCCAAGATCTTAGCAAGCACTTTGTACAAGCAGCCCACCAAACTAATAGGTCTGAAATCCTTCACAGTCTCTGGATTAGCGCATTTAGGAATCAAGGCAATAATAGTCCTGTTAAGCTCAGTCACAACACTGCTATCCCTGTGAAATTCAACCAGAAAATTCATGAAATCATCCCTAATAACTGCCCAATTAACCTTAATAAAGTTGAGATTCAATCCGTCCGGTCCCGGCGCTTTATTGCTATCACAAGAACATAAGGCTTCCCACACTTCCTCAGGATTAAATGGGCTTTCCAGCCATAAAGAGTCCTCAGCAGAGAGATGATTAAGGATGTAACCTTGAATCTTGGGATGATTCCAAGAAGCCTTCTTAAAATGATCAGTGAAAGAGTCCCGAATACCTTCTTTAACGAGAGAAAGATCCAAGATTTTAATACCATTAACGGTTATGTCCCCTATATAATTTCTCATCCTCCTTCCGTTAGCCATGCTATGGAAAAACCTCGAATTCCTATCGCCATCGATAAGCCATTTAATCCTAGAATTTTGCCTCCATATTTGCTCCTCCCTCCTAATTTCTTTCCACAAATCCACAAGGATTCCAAGTCTTTGTTTCCTTAGATCCTCCGTCCAACCTGCCACATCAGCTTTTTGATCCACTTCCTCTAACCTTTCCTCCCCCTTAGTGACCGCATTCGGGAAATTCTTCTTAGAGGAAACCCGAATTTTTATCCTATATTTAACTTCCTTCATTTTGGAAAACAAAACTCGCCTAGACGAGCCTCTAGCCTGGCACATCACCCACCCTTCCATAGCATCCTTCACCAATTCCTTATCATCTAACCAATTGTTATAGAACCGGAAAGGTGGGGGTCCCTAATCCACCTTAGACACAGATAGAGAGATAGCATTGTGATTTGAGACACTTTTCGGAAGACCTTTTTGAACTAAATTCGGAAATAACAAGAGAAAAACAGGGGATAACAAGAATCTGTCCAAGCGAGCCCAAGAAGCTTGCTCCCTACTGTTAGTCCACGTATACTTCCTGCCTTGGAGAGGGATATCAACAACTTTAGCGCTAAGCACAAAATTATTGAAATTCCTTACCGATCCAGCATTACAATCTCCCCCTAAACGCTCGGAAGCAGCCAACACCGTGTTGAAGTCTCCGCCAATGCACCAAGGGAACGGAAGAGCCGTCTGAGCTTGAAGAATAAAGTCCCACAGCCCCTTTCTCTCAGTTTCGACGTTCGCTGCGTAAACGTTACAAAAGACCACCACTTCCTTTTTGGTGATCAACTCATCCGCAATAATAATACACCTCTTATTCGTAATACAGTCCGAAACCCTGAATTGGTCATCATTCCACAACGAAATCAACCCCTCAGCCGTTCCCACAGCCTTAACACCCACCCCTCTGTCAAGCCAACCACCCCTTAAGGAGTTAATTATACTACTATCAAAAGAACCCAATTTAGTTTCCTGTAGAAACAGCAACATAGGCTTATGTTTTAACACTAAATTCTTCACCATCCTTCGCTTCTCCCGCCTACTAAGGCCCCTCACATTCCAAGATAACGCTAACATAAAAGAGAAGAAACCCAGAACAAACACCAACCAAACAAACCCCTTATGCATACTTAACTTTACTCCTGTCCACATCCTCCACTTCCCTTGTAGCAATAATCTCAATGACCTCCTCAATGTTGCTATTGTAGTCAAACCCCAGTGCTATGCCTGTATCAATCACCCTCTTGATTTCGTCTGCGAGGCTCCAACCATCTCTGACAGCCTTTAACTTCGGGTCTCTACCTCCTTGATCCGAATTTCCCTTAAGTTTGGTTTTCCTCCCCTTCTTCTTGACCATCAATCTTGTCTTGAGAGTTAGCATGTCTTGACTTTGAACCTGCATGGTATTGCCTCCCTCACTCTGATCTCTGAATTACTCACTAGAAGGAGAAGGATTGTTGCTAGATCTACTATCCTCCTCTGAACTCTACTCTTTTCCTCTAAACTCATGGAACGAAGCTTCTGATATCTTCTCTTTGACATTGGGTTTTGAGAGACCAATCTTAGTTTTACCTCCAAGGTCCACCCTAAATTTTGCTTTGACAAATTCAGCCTCAATGTTGTTCAGATGGGCTTGTATAGACTCCTCCAAAGATGTTACCATAGTATATTGTATATTACCCGGCCCATCTGCAATTGATTTCTTAGCCTGCCAGATAGGCCCATCGACCAAGGCCCAGTCTTCCTGATGCCCCTTCCTAGTGTCTAACCCTGTTTTAGAACAATCCCCTTTCCAATTCCTCCTTCTGACTTCCTGAATCTCCCACTCACTCTCATCAGGTGATGAGCTGTCATCAGAACTACTCACTTCCCTGACCGTCTGATTTTTTCACTTCTCCAAGTCTAGCTTTCCATTACCTTGATGCTGATTTCTGACTATCGGTTTTGTAGCCTTGACAGCCTTTTGCTTTCCTTTGTCCCAAATCTCCTTAACCGTTCCAACTCTGCCTCTAACATGGTTCTACACCTGATTTGGACTGTTACTGACATGGCAGGCGCCTTTCCCTCCGTTTGCCATACCTTTGTTAGTATGATCTGACTTTCCTCTGCTGCCAATGGAGTAGGAAGGACCTCCTACCTTCCTGCCTTCTACTCCAGTCAACCCTCCACCTGGAAACTCGTGCAAATTCAAATCGTTGAACACATCCTTCTATAATTCCAGAAAATCTTCAATCCAAGCCCAATCGACCTTATCTCCTTCCTCATTGATATGAACATTGAAGGATCCCTAATCAGTTTTAACTAAGACCTTTGTTGAAATTGATTGATCTTGGTTAACGATGATCAATAACCTTCCTCTGTCCAATCTCTTGTTCCTAGAAGTATCCTCATCTACCATCAAGGGTTCTCCGATCATCCACCCAAGTTTCATGAACAGCGCCGGGCACCAGCAGCTTAACGGGACTCCTATGCAGTTCACCCAAGCCAATCTGGATTTTGGGAGAAAGGAATCCGTCCATGACTGCATGGTGACAAAGCAGTCTTCCCAAAAAAAACTTGTTCCAGATAAATCCGTCTCTCTCAACCACCGTATCAAAGAACCAAAGCACACACTTTTCTCCCAGGAAAACCGAAAAGAATAAGAACCCTTTAATACTAAGTTTAGATTTCACTGAGGACACATTGGAGAAAACTTTCAGGACACCTACAGCGCACTTCTTGAGCCACTCAGAATCTCTCTGATTCCTAGACCATGACATCGTTAACTAATTAGGTTCCTTGGGCCTCTCCTCATACTCCTTCCTAACCTGCCTGAAATGAACTCCCTGATCCCCTTTCAAAACTTCTACGAAAGACTTATTGCCTTGCGAACCCTAATCTGCAGAATCATCAGCCTTGTATTTTTCTGAGCTATCCTTTCTTCGATCATTGACCTCCGCTTGCCTTCTTCTTCTCCATCCATATGACGCTACTTTTGCCATAATCGGCCAGCTGTAAATGTGCATTCCATTGATGGTTTTAGCTACTTTACTAGCTTCCTCCATAGTTTCAAACCGCACAAACACAAATTTGCTCCTCCTTGCTTCTGATTTTGGGGATAAGTAGATGTCTCGAATCCTTCCAAAAGGCTTGAGCATTCCCCACATACCTTCCTGGTCCACCGAAGGGTTGAGATTGTCCACGAACACTGAAAATAATCGGTCCCTAAAGTCTCCCCTGAAGTTATGGCCCTCTTCATTGGGTTTCCTCTTCTTAGAGCCTTCAGCCCTGTTCTCACGTCTGAAGATATCTCTGTTTCTCTCTCTAAACATTCTCTCTCTCTTTTTTATCTAGTACAAGTGTTATCTCAACTTAAATTATCTCTCCCAAGTTTGAAGGTATTAAAGTTGGAATATCTAAAAGAACTGGAGTGTTTGTGTAAGGGTCCCACACATCTTTTAAGCCTTCCAAATCTTAAAATACTAAGAGTGGAGAATTGCGATAGGCTGAGATACATGTTCTCTCCTAGTCTTGCTAGAAAGTTCATGCAATTGGAAGAGCTGTATATTTGGAATTGTGGTGAATTGGAGCAAATATTTATTGAAGATGATGCAGAGTATAACCAAACCACTCTTGCTCGAAATCTGCTACAATTGGGAAGCACTGATATTGAGAATTGTAAGGAATTGGAACAATTCATTGTTGAAGATCACACAGAGGATTATCATGTCCAGCTTGGACTCTTTCCAAATCTCTCTTCCATCTCTGTCAAAGAGTGTGACAAATTAAAAACTCTATTTCCTGTCACCATAGCTTGATCAGGTCTTCAAAAACTGAGAACCCCAAATGTATACAAATCATTTCAATTAGAAGAATTATTTGGGCATAAAGATGAAACAAATAATACAAGTGATGACAGAGAAATGGTGTTGCCTCAACTTAAGTCTTTGACCCTTGAACAATTAGCAAGCCTCATCAACTTCTGCCTTGTTGGTTATCACTTCATATTTCCATCTTTATCAATCTTGGTGGTGATAAAATGTCCCAAGATAACTACAAGATTTTCAGTCGACCAAAATAGATCCGTGCATGCTGAAACAGAGGTACTTACTAATATTGATGTTGATGTTGTTGATAAACGATAAACATATATAATTGATTATCATTTTGTTTTCTTTCCAATTCAAATTTGATTAAAACAACTTGATAACCTTATATTGCCATTTTAATTCCATGTTTCAATTGGTTGAATGCAGGCTCCGCAAACAGGCAAGGATCCAGAGACCGCCAGGGAGATTAGTTGGTGGAACCATTATTTATTTCTAAACGAGTTGCCTCCATATATCATAAAATGATAAGAGTAGCAGAAAGCACGTCAAGCAGGAGCATGGCTGCTTGCTAGTTAACCAGGTTATATATGTCCTGTTATCTCTTGTATGCTCTCTAATAGTCCAATTATATGCAACACCTTAATAACCTTTATTGTATACTTTTCTACAGTTGATCATTTGGGTGCTCAACTTTTAAACAATAGACCATCATGAAGACATTATATGAAAGGCTCTTTTATCTGAAAATGCAATAGGTAGATCGTTGCTGAAACTTGTATCTTCTTAGCACCGCATACTGTTCTTTTTCAATTTCTGTGACAGTAACAATAGTTCCATCCTGATCAATAATACCATGATACACTTTGCAAAAACTGTCTACACCGACCAAGCATGTTGGAGAAAACCCATCGGTTGCCTTAAGGAGCTTTTCGTAAGACACTTTCAAAAGTGCTTTTCTCAACATAGGCCTAGAAGCTTGTTTTTCTCTCCTCTTTTTAAGCCAACATATAATGAAACACAACATCATTGTTAATCCCAAAACGGCACTTGCAATTTAGATTAATATTTTGAATAGTGGGGAGACTTTTTCTTTCGTTGAGTCATTGTTGGGACATTTAGGCAATCGTAGTTCAGCTATGCCTCCGCAAAGATTATCGCCATTTCCAGCAACTGATATTGCACTTGCATTAGCGAAAATTCCTTTAATTGGTACTTCACCCTCGAAACCATTGAAGGATAAGTTTAGATTCTCCAATTGAAAGGTCTCGAAAATTTTTGGTACTTGACCTAACAAGTTGTTATGAGAGAGATCTATCTCCCGAAGGTCTCTCAAGAAATTAAACGATGGAGGAATGGATGCATGAAAGAATTTGCCCTCCATATACAGGTATTCAAGATCAGAACAAAGACCAAGCTCATTAGGAATTTGTCCAGACAAATTATTGTCAGACAAATCAAATATCGATAGAGCTTTTAGTTTACCAATGTTCGGGGGTATGGATCCAACCAAGTGGTTTCGGGCTAGATTTAGTGAAATCGACAAATCAATTAGATCGAAGATTTGTTCAGGTATAGTTCCAACTAGGTCATTTTGGAAAAGATTTAAGAATGACAATTGTTTCAAATTTCCTAGACTAGAAGGGATTACACCTGATAATTTGTAATTGTACATGTGAAGCCCACCCAATAAAGTTAAGTTTCCTAGAGAGTTAGTTATCATTAAGAGCCACATATTGTAAGATCATAAGTTTACCAATTTCTTTAGGAATTGATCCTACAAACCAGTTTTCCTCCATACTCAATAAATTTAAGTTGAAAAGATTAGCTATCCCTGGAGGAATGCATCCATAAAATTGATTATCACTAAAGTATAAACCTTGGAGTGTGGTACTAGAGAGATTAGCAATTGAATGTGGTAATGCTCCTCTAAATTGGTTTCCCCATATACTCAAAATCAACAAATTGCTACAGTTGACCAAAGAATTGATCATAAAACCCATCTCACCAGCCTCCCCACTTCCTAAGTTATTTGAGGCCAAATCCAGGAGTGTAAGATTTTTCATGCTTCCAAAATTAACTAAAATCTTCCAGCAAAATAGTTACTAGATATCTGAATGAGTTCGAGTTTAGAAGCATTGGATAAAGACATTGGAATAGGCCCATTAAAGAAATTATTCAAGATTTGAAAAGGTTTAAGACGAGAAAGAGTAAGACCTGAATTTGATGGAAGATTTCCATGAAGTTGATTTTCAGATAAAGAGAAATTAGCAAGGAATGAAAGATTGTACAAGGAAGGAGGGATGGTACCATAGAGGTTGTTACCTGCGAGTCCTAGAAATGTTAATTTTCTCAATTGACCCAATGAATTTGGAATATTTCCTCCCAAATTGTTGTAAGCTAAAGATAGAATTTCCAATGAAGTAAAGTTTCCAAGAAAACGTGTGGGATGCCTCCTGTCAAATTGTTCATGTGTAAAGACAATCGTTGGAGATTGTACAAAGATATATTTTACATGAGCACTTCATAAAAGGATATTATTTTTGTCATAAAGTTTTAAAAGATCTCTTCTAATTTGTAGTCAGTGATACGACAATTTTTGCTTCAATTCAATATAACAATTTGGTTGACACTTGAGTCGTCCATGATATTCAATAACACTTGAGTCCAGATGTGAGAGTTGTAGTCGATATGTAACCTCTCTTCGATAGTGGGAGTAGTATTACAAACCGAGCTTGTACGGTCTAATCTCGCCAGGTCCTAGCGGTAGTTGTAATTCAAACAAAAAATACAATTTGGAGGTCCCACTCACTCATAATATCTTATGTGACAAAAACAACTAATTGTACATTCCTTCATACCACATAAAGCTAGGCTAACGTAGGATCGTCCAATCAAAAAAAAATTCTTAAAAAAGTTTTCCGATCATCATCATCTTAGAGATCATTTTAATTAAATTACAATAATACTAGACATTCCAATCATTTTATATATTAACTTGTATCCCAACTTAAAGTGTATCAAGTAATAGCCTCTAGGTACGTAACTCTGCTCGTAGATAGACGAGCTTAGGGTTTAGGCAAGTCAACGGCTCGAATCCTACTAATGATAAAAGACTTTAAAAAAAAATACCTTGAAAAGTCGTTAGATAGTTATTGTCAAAAAAAAAAAAAAAAGTGCATCAAGTAATAAATTGGTGTATTTTTTTCAAAACAAAAATAGTAATAAATGGATATACATTAATATTGATGACTTATTTCACTTGTCATATGTCATATGAATTCAATTATCACATCATAAGTTGAGATACATGTTGAAATATTATGGGTTAGGAGATCTATAAAATTAATAAGAAAAACCTTATTATTATATAAAGACCCTTTGTACCCAAGTCTTAAATAGAAAAAAAATTAAATAATTTTGAGTATTATTATTATTTTTGTTTTGACACGATTTTGAGTTTTATTTTGGATGGTCTTTTTATTTCATCGTGAATTACACTTACTCTAAAATAAATAAAAATAAATAAATAAATAAAAATTGAAAACAAAGAATCCCATATTAGTCAATGCTTAGTTGTTTACCCACAAATCTATAAAGTTTTTGGATTATTCTGTAATGCCCAAATGATGTGACAACACTCTAATCCATTCATTTAAATCAAACAAATATAATACAATTTAAATGAATATGATGGATTTTTCGTGCCCTCTGTTATAGCTAGGGGTGGGCAAAGTTCGGTTCGGTTCAGTTTGGTTCAGTTTTGGGTAAAACCGAACTGAACCAAAATATTTCGGTTTACACAAAATGAAACCGGTTTAAACCGATTAAGAAAGAAATGGTAACCAAACCGAACTGAATTGATTTTAATCTCTTCGGTTCGGTTCAATTCGGTTTTAGGCTTAATGGGCCCGATGGGCTTAAAGAGTCTTTTTAATATGTTTTTAAATTCAATGAACTGTTGGATACTAATTTTGGACCAATATTTGATAATTTTCATAAATTTTAATAGAAGTTGCGATATTTGCACCCCTCAAAAACTGTATGTGCACACTTTTTTGTATTTATACCCCCATTAAATTCTTTTCAAATGTTATAACTTGTAAACACACCTCGCATATTACCAATGTATCCTTTTATTTAGTTTTTTTTTTTCTTATTATTAAATACTATACGTTAATAAATAATAAATTAATTGAAATAAAAATTTCAAAAAATAAAATAAAATTATTGAAATAAAAACAAATAAAAAAACTTGGGAGGAAGCGTATCTTCTTTCAGATTTCCAACATAAACTTATACTTTTTTTATTTAATTTAATTTTTATTTTATCTCAAATAATCATTAAAACAGTTATTTTATATTTTTAACTTGGATAAAATTATTGATATAAAAATAAATATAAAATCTGAGAGGAGGGCGTAACACCTTCCAGATTTTCAACCAAAACTCATTTTGTTCAATTTAACTTAATTTTTATTTTAGCTTAGATTTTAAATAGATACAGTGATTTTTTTTTTTTTTTTCAATTCCTTTAATTATTAAAACAGCTATTTTATATTTTTAATAATTACTTTTTAAGTTTTTAATTAATAAATAGTTAATATTTTGATTAAAAAAATTATTATACTTTTTTTGTTAAAATACTCAGAATTTTATATATTGTAATAATATAATATATGAAGAGTGTTTATAATTATTTTAATAATGATACTTAAGGTCAACATTGGAATTTTGAAAATACACTAATTTAGAGTTGTACATACGGTTTTTATGTGATGTAAATATCATTACTCTTTTAATAGCCCAAAGCCAAAAATCCAAAATCAAACCTAAAAGAAAAAAAAAAAAAATTAAAACAGTTAAAAACATATTAAATAATAATACATTCCAAAATATTAAAAAAAACATATTAATACATTCCAAACACCAAAATAAAAGTTCAAAACTTAATACAGTACATAATAATACATTTCAAAATAAGAAATCCAAATCAAAATTACAATTACAATGACATTCCACTTTGTCAATATTATTTATCAGAGTTGCTTAAGCATTGAAAACAAGTCCTATATATCTTTCCAGGACACCTGGAAACTTGGAAACATGGACATTTCATCACTTGAAATTCAATCAAGTTCAACAGGAACAAATAATGATATCTAAAACAAAAAAACAAATTAATAATATAACCCGTTTGAACAGACCCAATAGTCATAAAAGTATATAATTTTTCCACATAATGTTTACCCAAAAATGCAGAAGGCTAAACAATTCACAAGGTACACATAAACACATACTTTGGGCTGGATAGGGAAGTTATGGATAAAGGTCTCGTTCATTATAAAGTTAGAGTGGCGATATTGCACCCCTGAAAAACTGTATGTGCGCCCCTATTTGTATATACACCCCTTTAAAAAATTTTAAAAGATAAAATCTTGTAAGTACACCCCACACATTACCAAATATGCCCTTTGTTTTAATTTTTAAAAATATTATAAAATAAACACCTTGTATTCTTTATTTTACCTAAAACAAAATAAAAAGGAAAAATAGTTTAAAAATACTAATAAAAAGGAAAAATTATAAACGGATAAACAACAACAATAAAATTGCAGACATCCACTTCGAATTCATCATTCTCCAAAGGAGAGAGAGAATGGTATTTTTTTTTTTTTTTTTATGTGTTGTTTTTTTATTATCTGAAATACAAAATTAAAAGATGCCTAATATATATGGAGGAGCCGCAGTACTCCTCCCAAATTTTGGAAGAGGTTGTAATAATCTAATTTTCTAATCTAGGATAGAAGAGGATGAGGCAGCAGCCTCCTCCATATTTTCTTGAGAGAATATACTGTTTTTCTTCACTTTTTGATATATTGGGATTTTGTTTTTCCTTATTATTTTTAATTTGATTTAGTTAGTTAAAATTTTGAAAATAAGATAACAATGATAATTAAGGGTAAGATTGGAATTTTAAAAATATATAAATTTGGGTGTGCACATACGATTTTAAAGGGGTGCAAATATCGCCACTCATAAAGTTATGGATATTTCCCTTTTTTGAAGGCCCAATGAAGAATTTGCTTGATGATAGCAATGTGGGCTATGGGTTTGGGGAGAATATTGATAAGGTGAGAGAGTCAGCCCAGTTAGTTTCTTGTGGTCTTGATGGTTCTTGCTGCTGGTGGGCTGGCATTAGAAATCCTTGATAGCTCTTGGTCTGGTTGTTTTTTGGGCTTTTGTTTTAGGCTTTGTTTAGGGCTCGGCTAGTTTTTATGGGTGAGGTGAGCCTATGTTGAATTTTGGGCACAGCGTTTTGTGTCTTTGTTGTAACTTGGGTGGGTTGTTTGCTGTGCCTTGAGTAACGATATTTACACCCTTTAAAAACTGTATATACACTCCAAATTAGTTTGTTTTTAAAAATTCAATAATACCCCTCAGTAAAATTATTAAGAGAACTAATTGATTGTTAGTACACCCACCAATAATTATTAAGTAGAAAGCTTCTAGCACTCAGCTGAAAGTTTTTAAGCGCTCAGAAAAAGCTAATGCCATTAGTTCTCCGCCTTCCAAAACATTTTTTAAAATTGGATGCAACTCTTCATGAGGCAAACCCTTCACTCTTTTAATTGACTCCTTAGATGGTAAAGGTTTTGTCTTCGAATACAAGCGAAAAGCATTTGTGCAAGCTTTCTGCAAAGCAATAAGCTCCCCAGACGAATCAATGGTTTCTTGAATGCAGTTTGATACAAGATCAAGGACTGTCTGGGGAAAACCTCCACAGACAGTTTCTCCATTTGCCACTGTGTCATCAATCTTGGACATAACCCCATCCATATACTGCAAAACCTTCTCCTCAGTAGGTGCAGCCCATATTGGTTTTGAGAGAAACAGATTAAGATCTAAAACGTATGGCATATCGTCAGATGTCACGAAAGAAAATGCAGTACCAGTTCGGCTAGCCCTTGCAACTCGACCTACTCGATGGACAAAAATTTTAGGTTTTGGGGGGAAGTCACAATTGATAACATTATCAAGTAAAGGTATGTCAATGCCCCGAGCAGCAACATCTGTCACAATTAACTGCATAGTCTTTCTTGACCTAAACCTAGCTACGTCAATCTTACGAGCATCTTGATCCATATCACCATAACATATAGAAGGCTTTTATACCCTCTTCCCTGAACAATACATTAAAGAACTCCACATGAGGTTTTGTGGAAACAAAGATCAATGTCTGCTAATCAGAACTAATCTGCTCTCTTATCAAATAAATTAATGCTGCATATTTTTCTTCCGGGCGTAATGTGAAAAATGTAAGTTTCAAGCCGGGGCTAATCCTAGTTTCAAAATCCAGGCGCACAAGATGAGGGTCTCGCATGCCTGCCTTGGCGAACTCAGCAAGGGCACTTGGTAAGGTTGCGCTGAAAAGCAAGGTTTGACGATTCTCACTCAACTGGGTGAGAATTTTATGCAACTTCTCAGCAAAACCCATGCCAAATAGACAATCCGCTTCATCAAAAACAACATATTCCACTGTTTTCAATGACATATCATCAACCTTAGACAAATGGTGCATGAGCCTTCCAGGAGTTGCAATTATAATATCAGGGTTCTGTGCTAATTCTTCAAACTGACTTTCCATGCTATCACCACCAACCAGTAAACTAGTACGTAGATCTGCAGCAGAGACAAAAAAATGATCAGAATATTTCAAAAATATAAACCAAAAATTATATAATTTAATTATTATTTTTAGCCAAAACATATATCCAGAAAGATTTATCTAAAAACTCTGTTAAGTGTAAACTACTTCTTTAATCTTAATTGACTTCATTTGGCTATTTTACAACTTCAAGATGGTATTTGACTGCCGGAATGGAATTGACACTGGAATGTAATAGAAATAAAAAATGAGTCATATAAAGGAATGAAACCTAACCAGTATGTCTGCCCAACTCTTTAGTGAATTTCAAGGTCCGGAGAGCCAAGTCTCTTGTAGGAGACAAAATGAGAGCTCTGACTCCGCCTTGTGGCACGTGCTGGTTCAACCTCTGAAGCATGGGAATCAAGAAAGCGGCAGTCTTGCCGGAGCCGGTGCGGGCCATGGCGACGACATCGAGGCCGGAGAGAATCAGCGGCATGGTCTTGCGCTGGATTGGAGTAGGGACTTTGTATCCCTTGCGCTTGACTCCTCTGAAGACATTAAGGCTCAAATTCAAGGACTCGAAGCCTCCTGACTTGGACTTCTTCTTCATCTTATCTCTGCGCTTCAACTCCGCTTTCGAGCTCACCATAGGTTGGTCTCGCGACGACATTGGCGCTAAGTTTCTTTCGAATTTTCTCAGGAAACAAACGGAGGTTTTGCAGCCTCTCTTATAGACTTACGTATCACACTTAAACCTAGAAGCGGTGCCAGAAATATGGGTGGGCACCAACCCGAACCTAAACTAACCCGATCAATTCTACCCGACCCCGATTGGGTTAATTTTGAGATTTTGGGTTGGATTTAATTGAAAAAAGGGTTAAATTCATTTTCGTCCCTCTAGTTTGACCTAATAGCCAAACTAGTCCTTCCATTTTTTAATATTATCTCGTTTAGTCCTTTCGTTAAAATTTCCGTTGAAAAAGTGTGATTGATAGGGTCAGAGGGTCAAATGACCCTACTAACCCTAATAAAAAATAAATAAATAAAGGAAAAAAGAGAAAGAGATCGAGGTCCATCTCTTTCTCTCTCTCCAAAGTCCAATCCCCACCAAAAACCATAGCCACCTTCTAACCACCATCATCAACCCAGAACCACTATAACCAAACCCTGCTCAAGTGCTTCTCCAGATGAATATCTAAGCTTTTTAGATTGATTTTGTCTCCACTCAGAACCACCATCACCACCCACTTTTTTTTCTTCTTCAACTTCTACTTCGCGTCACCACCACTGTCGATCCCTTTCTCTCTCTCTCTCTCTCTCTCTCTCTCTCTCTCTCTCTCTCCAACGGCCGATCTCGGTTTTGGGGTTTCTATTTTGAGTTTGGTTTAGGGTAGTGGCGATGGTTTGTTTTTGGGGTTTGGTTCGGTTGAAGGTTCGATTCGAATCTGGGTTTGGTGGTGGTCCAAATTGGGTGGGGGTTTAGTGTTTGTGCAGTGTTTCCTGGCTTGATGTTGGTGATGATGATGTTGATGGTGGTGATTTGGTGTTGGAATTGGCTTTTTTGATTTATTTATTTTTTATTATTATTTGTTTGGTATTGATGATTGAGATCTTCTCCTTACAATCCACAAATTATTTATTTACACTCCGATTTAAAATTTTTTATTAATGACAATTTTAATCTGAATTAAAATTACTAAATAAGACAAAAAAATTCTAAAGACACTCCAAACTAATTAAATTAATAAAAAAGAAATTCTCTCTCCTAAATCATTAGATTAAATACTAAATATGTTATTACCATATTAAACTCTCTCTCTCTCTCTCTCTCTCTCTCTCTCTCTCTCTCTCTCTCTCCATTTAAAAACAAAATCCTATCTCCATATATTGTTTCTCAATCAATCTCTAATTAATAGTTAAAGAAAAAAAATCTTATGAATATTTTGGTATTAAAAAGTCAATACAAATACCTTGTTTAAAAAAATAGAGATATAAAAACTTAATTTGTTGCAACTAGAGATTAAACTCAGAATTTCTAAGACTAATGAAAAATTAAAGTTCTCTAGGCAATCACATACCTACAAAAGTAATAAAAAACATTTCATATTTCAATTTTTTTTTTTTTAAAAAAAAACAGGGTAAGTTTTTTTTTTTTTTTTTTTTAATTTTTAATTTTTATAAATATATACATATATACATATATACGGTTCCTAAAAATCAAGCTTATTTGTAATTTTTTTTTCCTTAATGTTTAGTCTTATTTGAGAAAGAATGGAGATAGGAAATTAGAGATTTGTATTGAAGGAGAGAGTTTAATATGGTAATTAAAAATTTAGGAGAGAGAAAATATGTAATATTTAATATAATGGTTTAGAAAAGATAATTTTTTTTATAAATAATTTAATTCAAAAAAGAATACTTCTCGGATGAATCCAAAGGCTACGATTGTTCATTCTAACTTTTATTAAAATAAAATGGAGTGTCTTTAGAAATTTTATTTTAAAAATGGATTGTCTTTAGAATAGGAGTGCTAAAAGATAAAAAGGATAATCTTGGAATAAAGGGGAGTGCCTTTAGAATTTTTTTAAATTTAAATTTTGAGAATTGAGTGTCTTTAGAAAAGAAGTGCAAAAAGAAAAAATTGGATTGTCCAAGAAGCTCTCTTGATGATTTGAGTCTTAGAGTTTGAATGTTAGATATTCTGGATTTCATGTTTGATTTTTTTTTTAAATTTATTTATTTATTTATTTTAATAAAGAGATCTTGTGCCAGATCTACAAATCTGATGATATGGTGGTGTGTTGTTGCGATTTTTGGAAATTTTGATGAAGTCTGGTATTGGGTGTTGAGTCTAGAAATTTTGATTAAGTGGTTGGATTTAAGGGTTTGGCCGGGTTTGATGATTGAAGATGGATGATGGTGTGGTTATGGGCAGATGATGAAGATGAATAGATGATGTTGGTGATGGTCGACGATGATGATTTGAGTTTTGAAAAGAATCAAAGAAGATTGATAACAGAGGAAATATAATGGGGAATTATCATTTTAGTCCCTATGTTTTTTTTTTTTTTGACACATTTTTAACTGTCTTTCCCTTTTTCGCTGAGTGGTCCCTATGTTTTAAAAAATCCATCAATATAGTCCCTCCGTTAGTTTAACGTTAGCCACAGATAACAGAGAGAGGGTTATTTTCGTCTTTACATAAAGAACCTGCCATGTGTCAACACAAAAAAATTTGTATAATATAAAATAAAATTAATTTAAAAACAAATTAAAATTTTATATAATAAGGAAATAATAATAACATTAGAAATTTATTTTATGTTTATGTTTTGTTAACACCCCACCAAAAAATCTAGGTTTTCCAAATTTAGTTTATGTTTGTTAGGTAGAGATCCATCTCAAATCATCAACAAAACCATCATCAACAAAAATTCATACTAAAATATTATAATTATCTAAATCCTAATTGTGTTCCACAAATACAAAAAAGAAAAAGAAAAAGAAAAAAGCAAAATAAAAATGAACCACATCGTATTTCAAACAAAACAAAAACCAGATGAGTCCAGATCATCTTCTTCACTAAATTTCTCCATCTTCTCTCTCTAAAAAAACCCTTATCTCTCATCTCTTTCTTCTTTGTCTCACAACTTCTCCGGTCACTTGGATCTCGTCTACTGCTTGGTGTAGCACCAGCCTTTGCACACCAATGACACTGAGCTCCGGTCCTTATGTGAATTCGGCTGGAGCACATTATCCTGGAACGACGACGACGACGACGACGACAACGTCGGCTGAGTCAATTCGAGCATCCCATCTGAGAACGATGACGACAATGTTGGCTGAGTCAACTCGGGCGAACTCAGATGGCGAACTCGAATATGATGATGAAATTGTTTGCTAGGTTTGATAATGAAATCTGATGGTGGAATGAAGTATTTGTTCAGTTTGGTTTGGAAGCTTCGATTTGGGTTATGATGGGTGGTAATTGAAGCTTAGGTTTGATTTGGGTGGTTGTGGGTTTTGTTATGAAGTTTGGGGTGATGATTCATATTAGGTTTGATTCGGTTTGAAGGGTTTGAAGGGTTGATGATGGTGGTTTGGTGGTGGCGTTGGGTGGCTGGCTGGGTTTGGTTTGAGATTGGTGGTGTTGTTTGAGATGTATATTGATGATGAATTGGATGGATTTTTGGTGTTTGGGGATGAATTTTACTGATGATGAACTTAGATTGTGTAGTTTGATGTTAATCTGCAAGTGATTTTTTTTTTTTCAAAATTTTTCTTTTCTATTTTGTTTTTGGATTTGGTTGTAATCTGCAGGTGATTTGGTTTGATGAACTGGATTTGTTGTTTCTTTCTTATTTCTTAATTTTTTTTTATTGTTATTTTTATCATTTATTAAAATAATTGATAAATGTTTAACTATTTAAGAAAGGGCAATTTAGTTTTATTTATTATTTTAAGTTTATTTTAATAAAATAAAATTGGTGACACGTGTCAATTTTTTATAGGTAATTAATTAGATAAAGTTGTTAATTTTTAAAAAATTTAAGGGTAAAAGTGTACTTTTAACTCATTCAATTAAAATCAAGGGTAATATTGTCATTTGTTATTTCTGTTAGGGTTGACCGTTAAAAATCTGGTCAAAGGGATCAAATTGATGGGTTTTTGAAAATATAGGGACCAATCAACTAAAAAGGGAAAGACAGTTAAAAATGTCATCATCGGACAAAACCTAGGGACGATCACAGAATCGGAAAGTCCCTCTAACCACAATGCATATACCCACACTCCACATCTATTTGAGTTTCTCTTTGTATTTGTGTCTGTCCCAAACACTGGAACACATGCACTTGTTCTCTGTTTTGCACACCATTATACATCAGACAAGCCCCTTCTCTTGCCTTAGACCAAATCACGTTGATCTCTTCCTTTTTACTACACTAATGCACTCTTTTGCACTAAAACCGAAGCACACACTATTGTCTTGCATTGCACAGAACTCATGCATATTGTACACATGCACTTTTTAGCCACACACACAACACATGCACGTTATTGCCTGTTATGTTTTGTTGTGTGTATCAGTCTCTTTTAACTGATGCAAAAATTGCTCATATAACTGCCCATGCATTTATATGTATTTGGTGCATGGGCTTGGGCTTAGTGTACATGGACTTTGGGCTCTCCATGCTTATTTTGACCAACTTGGGTGTATAATGGGTCTCCAACCCATACCCAAATATACCAACAACTTGTTTAATCATCTTCATTATACAAGTTATTCTCTAACTTTGAGATTTTGCTTTGGAATAATTAAAGTTACAAAAACTTTATATTATAATAATCCTACTTTGCTTTTGAGTTTTGAGTAATTAAAAATCCTTTCTTTTCTCATTTTGCTTTTGTATTTTCATAATGAAAGCAAAGAAGAAAAGCGTGAAATGACTTGCATATCTTAGTTTGGAATAAAATGCTTTTAGTTTCCTTATTGAATTGGTCATCTTGCATTCTTTGTATCCTTATTGTCTTGTGTCTCTCAGCAAGCTCTAAATCCTCACATCTTTTATTCTTTATGCTGATAAGTGATAGCCAACCAAAGAGATTTCACAAAGCTCAAAGCTAGAAGAGGTGATCGATCAAGGTGTATTTATTTCAATGATAACATTGTCTCGTTTAGGTATGATCACTTATTATTATCTCTTTTAATTTTGTTGGTTTTTGTCTTCTGAGTTTAGCTGGATCACATATTGTAATTCTTCCTCTTACGGTTATCTTGGATTATTAATTTTTGAAATAAAATGGAATGCAAGATGGTTGATTTTTATTTATTTATTTATTTTATTTTATTTTATTTTTTTAATAAAAACTGAATATACATTGTTGTTACCTTCTTTGTATTTTGTGTATATATAACAACAGACTATTGATGTATAGTGTAATATGATTCTTTGCTCTCCTTAAACTCTCTCTCTTCTCTCATCTCTCTCACAGCTTTCACCTTTGCCGGGCAGCGCATGCAACAACGCCGTCTGGGCTTCCCCTTCCCGGCGACGCTACTGCAAGACTGAAAAAGGAAAAACTTAACAAGAACAAAAGGTTAATTATTGAAACATCCTTCTGGGGGAATTTTCGGTAATTCTCCTTTACTAAAAGTTAAAAATAGAGTTTTAAAAAAGATATTTCAATAATTTTCCTTTTAAAAGTTTTTCAACATTTCACGTTTTTTTTTTTTTTCCATATTTCATGATATATATTTTTTCAGGATTTCACGATTTTGTTCAACATTTTACGTTTTTATTTTTTTATTTATTTTTTATTTATTTTATTTATTTTATTTTTTTTACATTTCATGATTTTTTTTCAAAATTTCACGATTGTTTTCAACATTTCACGGTTTTTGTTTTTGTTTTTTGTTTTTTTTTTGTTTTTTTTTTTGTTTTTTTTTGTGTGGAAAATGTATAAAATTGTTACATGTGGTATTTTTGCAATTTGTGGTTATGGATTGAAAAGGAAATTTCTAATGTGGTTATTAAGAATTAAAATTTCATATGTAGTTTAAAACAAAATTAATATAATTTATATGATTATTTTTGACAATTTTCACATTTGGATTTTGAATTTATTGAAATTTCATTCTTGTCTTATTCTGCTTCTAAATTTTGATAGTGAAAACAAGAAATAGAGCTGGACCTAGCAAGTTCTTTTATCACTTCATCATGCTCACAGACTATTAGAGATTGTTCATTTTTCTTCAAAAGTTCTAAGTGATCAACCGCATGTCAAGGATAACATCTTCCTCCATTTGGTACAGTAATTATAATTTTTGAGCTTCATTATTATCTTGATACTTGTTAAATTTAAGTGAAATAGTGAATTTCGGATAACATTCTTATTAGTTATTAGGTTGACCACATATTGTAAATCTTCTACCTTCTAATATTTTATTTCATTAATCCTCTCCTTTTATTCATGCTTTCTGTATTTTTTTTTTTTTTTTGTTTTTTTATTTTGTGGGTATTTAGCATCATTGTTGAGTTGCGAAATATTAACTAAAATTTTGTCATTTCATTTTATATATCTATAAGAGAGATAGTCAAGCAAAATTCTCCTCATTGAGGATATGTCATATCAGAAGGTATGAAAAACTATTTTTTATGCTATAAATATCATATTAGCTATTCGTCAATCAATTATGTTTGAGCACAAATGTGAGAGAGAATAATTTTCTTAATACTTTCATTAATAGTTGATAATTTAGGTTACAAGAATGCATAAGGGTGTAAACTACTGATTTTATGGAACTAAATATGTATATATCCTAATCCCTATGACGTAGGAAGTATTAATTGTACATTTAAAAGTGGACTAATTGCACAAACGTCCCTTGAGTTTAGGCATAATTGCATGTATATGGAATTTTTACCCATAATTGCACAAACATCCCCTGTAATTAGTTGACTTCATTAAATCTAACCATTGACCACAATTTTAAACCAAAAATGACCAAAGTGCCCCTAGTTACCTATTTTATTATTAATTATATATATACTTCTTTTTTTTTTACAATTTATATATATACTTAAAATAATAATTATATACAATACTTAATTTATTTATTTAACAATTTTTATAATCCATTTTTTACATTTTTATAATCCATTTTTTAAATAAATAAATTAAGTATTATATATAATTATTATTTTTAAGTATATATGTAATTATTTTTTAATATATATATATATATAATTATTTTCTTAAGTATATATATAATTATTTTCTTAAGTATATATATAATTATTTTTTTAAGTATATATATAAATTGTCAAAAAAAAAGTATATATAATTAATTATAAAATAGGTAACTAGGGGCACTTTAGTCATTTTTGGTTAAAATTATGGTCAATGGTTAGATTTAACAAAGTCAACTAATTACAGGGGATGTTTGTGTAATTATGGGTAAAAATTCCATATACACAGAATTATGCCTAAACTCAAGGATGTTTGTGCAATTAGTCCTTTAAAAGTCAACAATCTAATTATAGATAGTGGAAAAAGGGGGAAATACAGTACACTCTTTTTATGTGGACTTTTAAAAATAATACTAGTTTAATAAGTTAGTTTAAATGACACCGGTAGATAAAATACCATCACCTCCTTTAATTTATTACGTTTTTACATTTTTTGGGTTTTTTTTTTTTTTTTTTTTTTTTTTTTTTTCAAAAACCTCCATTGATAGAGGACCAATGAAGGTCCTCCATCAATGGAGATGGACAAATCTCCAATGGAGGTCTATTTGACCTCCAAAACAACTCCAATCGTTCGACCTCCAATGGAGGTCGATGAAGACGATGAACAAAAAAAAAAAAATGGAAAATTTCATTTTTTTTTTTTCAATAAGTCTTGGAAATTATAAATATATCTAATAAGTCTCGGAAACTACAAAATAAGTCTCAGAAACTACAAAATAAGTATCGAAAATTACAAAATAAGTCTCGGAAACACCAAAATAAATCTCGGAAAAAAAAAGTACGAGACTTATTTTTGTGAGTGTGTTTTAAAGGCATTTTTGTCAGATCTATTCTTTAGGTGCTATTAAAACTTAGAGTAATTGGCACCAATGCCCCCTGGATTGTACGTGAATTCGCATGTTGCCCACTAACCTTTTTTTTTAAGCATTAAACCCTCCGAACTATCATTTATTGGAAAACAGTTGGGTTTATTCCCCCCCTAGAGAGGGGGGCATCTACAGTCGGGTTTTGCTAATAAATGATAGTTCAGGGGGTTTAATGCATAAAAAAAAAAGAAGTTTAGGAGGCAACATGCAAATTCACGTACACTTCAAGGGCATTGGTGCCGATTACTCTAAAACTTAAGCTATTAAGTTGGTGATAGTTTTAAACCCATTCTTTAAAGAGTGATATTAAATTTTCAAGCTCGAATAGATATTTTCTAAAATTACTTTTTAAGTAATAGCATAGAATCAACCTAGATCTTCATATAGTCCCCTCAAGTTGGCTTGGAAATGTTTTGCACTCCTAGCTTGCATAGTGCATGTAAGATGTCAATTGACCCTTCTGTAATCCATTTGTGGGGATGTCTGCCACCTGCTCTCCGATCAGAATATAGGTCGTGTATCACTCCTAAACCAGAACCGAACCGACGATTTGAAACCGTTGGTTCGGGTCCGGTTTTTCAAAAAATGGGAACCGAAACCTTCAACCTTCAACTTGAAGGTTCCGGCTTTTCCCCTCCAGTTTCGGTTTGATTCCACGGTTGGAACTAAACCGCGGTCATGTCTACTTACAACCAGAACAACAACAACAACAACAACAAGATTCACACCCAACAGAACAAGAAAAGACCGATGCCGACAACAACAATGATAACTATACAGCTGATTTGGAAGTTTTCAAGCTCGGATTTTTGCAAAGTTGGATGTGAGAGTGAGAGAGGGGTGGTGGTGATGGTGGTGAGGGATCAGATTGGGGAGGGATAGAAAGATAAAAAGAATGGCAGAATTTTCTGGCGAAGTGGGATTCTAGCGAAGTGGGATCGACAATGGTGCTGGAGGTGAACGGCGGTGTTGCCTTGATGGGCAACCCCGCTAATTGTATTGGCGTCGTTCAAGGACAAAGGCAAGAGGAGCTCGTCATGGAGGCAGAAAGAGCTCGTCGCAGAGGCGAGGGTCTATGAGGCCAAGCTTCTTCGGTGTTGGGACATGAGTAAAACAAAGCAAAATTGGACAATAATTGATAGTTTTGTTTTAGACAAAAAGTAAACTCTGATACCAATAATAATGAAAGAAAGCATCCAATTCCAATAGCACTCCACCAACTTTTTTATTTTTTAATAGTTTCCACCTTCCAATCAATAATTATGGTAGACACACCAACTCTTTTTTAGTGCAATTTTATTGATTGCTTAGTAAACCCCTGCTCTGCAAAATAATCAAACAATAATCTAGTCAGGTTCACGGGTTCAGGTTAGGGTTTTTGGCTAGGCCCGACCCACAATTCGAATATGAGGACCCAGACTCAATCCATAAAGGTTGGGTTCGGGTAGGTACTCACGAGTTCGGGTCCAATTGTCATCCCTAGGTTCAACTACTATATAGTTATAAGACTAATTTTCAATCGTTGGATTTTGTTGGAAAAAGTCAAAGATTCCTTTTGAATAGTTTTAACTTTCCTAATATAGTTTCCATGTTTAATGAAGATTTCCTGATTTTTAGGCTAGAACAATTATGTACAACTTTTTCCTCATTTGTATCCTCAGTAGAGTATATATATAGGACCCTATACTCTTGATTTAATCAATGCGAATTATTCTATTTTCACATAATTGTCTACATGGTATTAGAGTCTAGTGGTGGCAAAATAGACTCAGGCTGATAGGCCAGGCCTGGCCGGCCCGATCCCGTGATAGGCCGGGCCTGGCACGGCCCGTCCAAGAAATAGGCAAGGCCAAGGCCTGGTACCAAGTAGGCCTAGGCCGGGCTACAAGAGTGAGGCCCGCAGGCCTGTGAGCCGGCCTATAAGACCTGCCAACATTTAAAAAAAAATAAAAAATAAAAAAACTAATTAAACAATATATATATATATATATGTGTGTATATGCATAAATATACAAAGATAAACTACATAAGGCTCACAACTATTTCCCCAATAACCCTGGTTTGATTCTCATCCATACCAATTTTACAAAAAATATATTAAAAACTTATTAAATAATATATATTGTATAATATGCATAATTTAGCAAGGTTGAATTTGTACTGAAGTGGTTAATCACGCAACTTCTTCACCATAACATTTGTTCGAAACCCACGAAAAACATTTTTACAAAAATTAAAATAAAAAACCTTATACAGCCCGGCCTGGCTTGGTGGCCACAGGCCCAGGTTGGGCCTCTCTAGCCTTAACAGGCCGGGCCCAGGTACGACCTTTTAAGAGGCTAGACCTCTTTAGCACGACTTGTTAGAAGGCCCGGCCCGCCACTATCAGGCTGGGCTGGGCTGGGCCGGGTCGCTTGTTTTGCCATCTTTATCAGAGCCTCTCTAGGCTTTTTATTTTTATTTTTTATAGCATTCCTTACCATCTCGGCCTATAGCAAGTATCCTTAATTGTTGATGATCATTTCTCAACAGCCTTAATTGCTGTTTTTTACCCTTTTTTTCTCTCCCTTTGTTAGGATCACTACATCAACCACCATGACAGAACAAACCTTTTCTAACACTACAACAACCACCATAACAGAATGAACTTCTTCTAAATCTCAACTAGGCCACCTCACTCCTAATAGCTTCAACAATCCTACGCTTCAAATTACCACTACAAAATTGCGTGGAAAAATTTTCTTGGAGTGGTCATTGTCAGTGAAGCTTTTTCTCAAGAGAAGAAAGAAGATGGGTTATTTGTTGGGAACAATCAAGGCACCAAAGATCAAAGATCCAGTAAATGAGACTTGAGATTCTGAGAATTCCGTGGTCATGTCTTGGCTTTTCAACTCGATGAAGCTGGAGATTGGGAAGCCTTATATTTTTCTGCCCACTGCTAAAGACATGGGATGCTATGGTGAAAACATACTCAAAGAAGGATAATGCATCACAGATTTTTGAATTAAAGAAGGCAATTCACAACACCTAACAGGGTGATCTCTCGATTACTACTTACTAGAACAATTTACAAGTTCAATGGGGGCAATCTAGTCACGTGGAAAAGTAAGAATCAAATGTGGTTGCTAGAATTAGCGCTGAGGCGGAATTGAGAGCAGTAGCGCAAGGAATATGTGAACTGTTTTGGCTGAAGAAGATTCTTGAAGAGCTAAAGATTCCTAATGAAATGCCTATGTGGTTGTATTGTGATAACAAGGCATCTATCAGTATTGCTCATAATCCAATTCAACATGATAGGACAAAGCATCTTGAAGTTGATCGTCACTTCATCAAGGAAAAAATCGAGCAGGGTCTAATTTGTATGCTCTTTGTTCCATCTCAAAAACAGCTAGCAGATATCCTAACTAAGGGACAATAGAAACCAGATTTTGAAAACTTAGTGATCAAGCTGGGAATGTTAGACATCTATGATCTAGCTTGAGGGGGAGTGTTAGAAAAAGTCAAATTTTTTGAATAGTTTTAACTTCCTTAAATTCCCAAGACTTTTGTCCACAACCACGACTCTTTACATCGAGAATCATTATACCCCACCACAAGGTATAACCATTTAGGAATGAATCATCCTAAGATTTCTTCTTGTTCCGGCACATGTCGAAATAACTTGTTGAAATTGTAGTGCAACTCCTCACGTTAGATATCTAGGGAGTTCGTCAACCATCGACATCCTTGTCCACCACACATATTGCATCACCTTCAGACCAATGTCATGTGCGTAATTGCCGATCCACTAGCAGCAACATATCCTTTCCATGACAGTGGAGAAACCTACCAAAAGGATAAACTTGTCCTTGCATCACCGAACCCCGTGAAAGACTTGCTGTTAGTACTAGGAGTGCTTTGCCAGATAAGCCCCACACCACGCGAGACACTACCGAGCGGTTTTTTTATTCATCACCTTGTGTAACCCATATTGGATCTCTATGACTATACTTGCCACCACAAGTCAAATTTCTCCTCCATCAATATTCTTCCTCCATCAAACCCAACTGACTTTGAAACTGATTTCAAGACGTATCTCATATGCTAAACCCATACTAGGCAATCATGAATCATTATGCCAATACCACCAAGTCCTCCATACGATATCCCGTAAAGACTTAAAACTAACATCGCCAACAATGGCTCTAATACCAGTTGTTGGGAATTGAACCGATGAACGCAGAAGCGACATGCCTAATATTCACCACATAACATATAACGTCTACTAGCAGAAAAATAAGATGAGAGAAAATAAACCAATCACACAAACACAAGATATACGTGGAAACCTTAAATCAGGGAAAAAACTACGGGCGATCAGGACAACAGAGAAAAGATCCAATATGTAGTAAATTTGTACAACTACACACTCTAGGATTCCCTCTCTCACAACCAAAACCCGGAACAACCGAGCCTTACCAAGCCCCCAAGCTCACAATCGAGCTTACATCCTAGCTCTCAGCTCACAACGCTCATCAGGTCTTCCTTCAAGTACACTCTCCGAATATCCCCATAGGTCTCCTCTGACTATCACCCCTGGATCTCTCACTTGATCCCTATATATTCCTTAGATCCCTCCCCGGATATTCTTATAGAGTCTCCCCCTCGAATCAAACCCACTCTCTGATGTTTCAGGCGTTTTTTTTTTTTTTTTTTTTGCTATATACTCTCAATAAACAAATATTACATGTATTTATACTAGAGTACTAGCAAAGTTTAAAACCAACAAGGAAATCTTCTCCTATATGCACAAGTCTTTCTGATCCACGCAAAGTCTTACTCTTTTGCGCTCAAGACTTCCCTGTCCAGCACAAAGAGAAACTCATTTCCTTTTCCACAAAAGATTTCTTATTCCACATGATTTCCTGTTTCACACTGTGCAACTTTCATCATTACCATGGTCTGGGCTGCGGTTTACAGCCCGCTCCTTGAATCGTGGAATACCTTCTGGAGACGACCGCTTAGAAAACCGCAGTCTACGTCTCTTGCCTATGTTGCGCTTCACACCGCGCTAAACCTGCTAGAATTGATCACTCATTACACCGCGGTTCTTCCCGAAATTCCTATTTCCAGATAATCTTCAGGCTTCCAAATCTTTCCTAAACACGAACACCTACTTCCAAATGTTATCCATGTCTTCAAGAAGTTTTCTCTTTCACATCAGTTGAGTCTTATTTTTTAACATTGGGTTCACTTGGGCATACAAACCAAAACCTAAACCTAACAAATATATTTTTCTTGGGTGAACTTTTAATGTTAGTTTTTATCTTGCCCCACCCCTCCCCCCCAAGCCAAAATCCTAGCTCTGCCCTTGCTTGTAGCCTACAGGAAGGTCCTAAATACTAGTAGACATTAGTATGAATATTTTAGATACTTGTACTTAGGAGTAGATACTTCTGGAGGCCAAACCTCCATAGTTGGATCAAATTAATCCCAACTGTCCATTGAAGAGGTGACCCTCTATAAATAGCTAGCCTCTCTTTTGTGTGAAGCGTCCAAGCTAAGAATGCTCAAAGCATTGTATATCTTTCTTCATAGCAATACAACTTTCCTTGTTCCACAGCTCTTCTAATCCTATTACTTAAACATGACTTATTAATGCGGTGCCAATCTCACAAAATTTTTTGTAAAATGTGCTATTTAATTTTTGAACCTTTTTTTTTTTTTTTTTTTTTTTTTTTCTGTTTCCAATATATTTTACTTAGGGGTTGTCTGTTTTTGTTTGGAGACTGAATAGTCTTAAATTTGAGTGAAAATTGATTAATTAGAGACTGAAACTTGAAAACTGAATGATATATGTTTGTTTTTATTTTATTTTTGACCCCTAAATATAGACATCTTAATAATTTTCAAACCTTGATTCATTTGAAGCACTTTTAATTCACATCATAGTGTCAATATTTGATGATTCCAAGTCGTAGTGAAGCTTGTGTCAGTGTGTTTTCTTTTCTTTTATAATTACGAACTGTCATGTTTATAATTTTATCTTTCTTTGTTCTGTCCTCAGTTGTTTTGTTTGTTACAACTGATCAACTTAATTGTAAGATCAGACAAGATGGAGGTTGCATCAAGTATTTTGAGCTCTATTTTATCGAAGATCGGAGAATACTTTGTGGAGTCCATACGCCAAGCCAATTACTTACTCCGTTTCAAAAATATTGTTGATGATCTTAAGAAAGAAGATGAAAATTTGAGATCAACACAACATCGTGTGCAACATGAAGTTGAAAGAGCCAAGAGAAATAGTGAAGAAATCGAGAAAGATGTAGAAAAGTGGTTAATGGACGTGCAGAATGTCTTAGAAGAGATCCAGAGGTTGGAAGAAGATATACAGGTGAAAAAAACATTTCTTTGTGGCCGGTGTCCTAATTTGAGATGGCGATATAAATTAAGTAAGAGAGCAGTAAAGAAGACGAGTGTTATGTTGAAGCTACAAGATAGTGGAAAGTTTGACAGAGTTTCTCATTCTACCTCTCTACCAGGTGTAGAAGGTCCTAAAGATTTTATATCTTTTAAGCCTACGGAATATGCCTTTAGTCAGATTATGGAGGCATTGAAGAACGATAAGATCAACATGATTGGATTGTACGGGATGGGAGGGGTAGGTAAAACAACCTTGGCAAAAGTAGTGAGTAAGGAAGCCAAAGAAAAGAAGCTTTTTGATGAGGTTGTGATGGTAACTGTAACCCAAAATCCTGACTTAAAAAACATTCAGGGTCAAATAGCAGAATCCTTAGATGTGAAATTAAAGGAAGAATTGGTAGAAAGAAGAGCTCAACGATTATGCTTACGATTGAAGAATGAGAAAAAAATCCTCATAATTATGGATGATGTTTGGAGGATGCTCGACTTGACAACTATTGGAATTCCGTTTGGTGATGATCACAAGGGTTGCACAATACTTCTTACTACTCGTCAACAAGAAGTATGCAAAAGTATGACGTGTCAGCCGCGGATTCAATTAGATATTCTAAATGAAGATGAAGCGCTGGCTTTGTTTAAAAAACAAGTTGGTCTATATAATGACTCCCCCACGTTGAATGATGTGGTAAAAGAAGTTGTTAGAGAGTGCAGGGGTTTGCCTATAGCAATTATAACTATTGGGAATGCTTTAAGAGAGAAAACTATTGATGATTGGAAAGATGTATCTAAGAAATTGAAAAGGTCAAAATTCATGGATATAGAGACCGTTGATCAAAACGTATATGCTTGTATCAAATTGAGTTATGATTTCTTGAAGGCAGAGGAAACAAAGTTTTGTTTCTTGTTATGCTCATTGTTTCCTGAAGATTATGAAATTGATTTGGAGGTATTGTTGAGATATGGACTAGGGCTGGATTTGTATGGAGATGCTAACACAATTGAGGAAGCAAGAAGACAATTGCGTGTGACAATAAATAACCTGAAAGCTTCATGTTTATTGTTAGATGCTAAGGAAGGATTTGCGAAAATGCATGATCTAGTTCGTGATGTTGCCTTATGGATAACATCCAAGGGGGAAAATGTTTTCATGGTTAAAGCTGGCATGAGATTGACTGGAGTGGCCAAAGCACCAAGGCCTGGAGCAGTGCACAGCAATCTCCTTAATGGGAAATGCAATACAAATGCTTCCTGATGGTTTGGTATGTCCCAAGCTGAAAATTTTGTTATTGGATGGAAATCATGTTGAAGTTTCCGATGTATTTTTTAAAGAGATGAAAACATTGAAAGTTGCAAGTCTAAATTGGGTTCATCTATCATTAAATTCACTTCAATTCTTGACGAATCTTGTGACACTACAATTGATCGATTGCAAATTGAGAGACATCTCTTCGCTCAAAAAGCTGGCCAAACTTGAGATTCTTAGATTGAAAGGTTCCGGGCTTGTTGAATTGCCTGAAGAACTAGGGGAACTCAGTAAATTAAGAATGTTGGATATAACAGATTGTTGGAAGTTGAAAAGGATTCCTGCAAATGTAATACCAAGATTATCTCAATTAGAAGAGTTGTACAGCTTTAAAGCATGGGAGGTTGAAGGGACAAGTGCAGAACGGAGCAATGCTAGTGTCTCAGAGCTCTATCAACTAAACCACTTGACCATACTCTCTTCAAATATAAATGTTCAACCATGCCTTTCAAAAGATTTCGTTTTGCCGACGAATTTACTGAGGTATGAAATAACAGTGAATAATGATGGTGTGTGGGCATCATATCCTAAATCAAGAATCTTAAAAATCAGGGGTATTGAAGCCACCTCACTCGTTGCATTTAAATCATTGTGCGAGAAAGTAGAATATCTTGAATTGGTGAGGATTGAGGGATGCTGCCAAAATTTGGTCCCAGGCATTGATGAAACCGGCTTAAATGAGTTGAAAAGGCTTTCTCTCTGTAGATTTGAGTTGGAATGCATTATTGATACGGCGCAGCAGCAAGATGTGCCATCCACTGTATTCTCTAATTTGGTGGATCTGTCTCTAGAGCGTGTTGGTCTAAGAGAGATTTGTAGTGGAGGAAGGCCTCCAAGGGGGTTTCTAGAAAACTTGGAAACTCTTGAAATAAGCAGTTGCGCCAGTATGAGTTGCTTGTTTCCAAGCTGGGTGTTAATTCAAAGACTACGAAAGCTGAAAAAAGTGACCGTCAAGGGTTGTTTTAAGCTAGAAGATGTGTTTCAACTGGAGGGGTTAAGCTATGCTAAAGAAAATCCTTTTCTACTTTCAAGTTTAGAAAGTTTACATCTGGTTTATTTACTAAATCTGAAGTATATATGGAAAGGTCCCACCCAACAAGTAAGCCTGCGAAGTCTGACAGTTGTTGAAGTGCAATGGTGTAATAAGTTGAGATATCTCTTCACATTGAGCCTCGCTCGAAGTTTGTTGCAGCTGGAACAACTCAAAGTAAGGAGATGTGGCAGTTTGGAGCACATTGTCGAAATAAAAGAAGCAGAGGAAAATGTAGGTGGAGGAGGTGGAAATGATGTCATCTTCCCTAAGTTAAGAATATTAAAACTTGATGGACTAGAAAACTTCATCAGCTTTTTTGATTCACAAAATTATTCTTCAACTTGGCCAGCTCTTCAAGAATTAAGTCTATATTTGCCTCTCAATTCTACTACGTCCTTCGTAGCTCAACTTGAAGCCAACGTGTTGCAGACTTCAAAAGAGGTACTTTGTTTATTTATTTTCTCTCAACAAAATTTTTTTTTTTTTTACAAGCTTAAAAATTAAAACAATTAACTTGACATTTATACCCTTTTACAATTAATCATAAAAAATATGTTAAGAAAAAAGAAATTTGTATCATATAAAATTAGAAAAAAATTATCTACTAAATGCAATTCAGTGATTTGAAATTAACTAAAAAGTTGGATTTTTTTTTTTTTTTAATTTTAAAAAGAAATTTTTACTTTTTACTTTTAGTTATTTTTTTTTTTATTTTAAAATTGAGATCTATCAACTCTAGTTGTCAGCTAAAGTACTGTGCTCTTATTTTATATGTGTTCCATATTTTTAAGTTTCGACTCTAGCTATTAGCTATAATCCAAAATTTAGAAAACCAAGGGTCAGTTCAATAACGTTTTCTGTTTTCGTTTTATTTTTTTTTTTTGAGAAATTAATTTTAATATTTTTTTGGATTTAAAAATACATCTGGTAACAATTATTGAAAACGATATTGCAAGAATAAAAACATAAAAAATAAAAAATAAAAAATAAATAAGCGCGTCTGTTAGAATTTATAATTTTCAAACCCATTTTCAACTAATTGTAGGGATTTGATTCAATTTTTATTACATAAATTTTAAATTTTTTATGTGGCAATTTTGTATTTATTGTCATGTTCTCTTGAGTTACATCCAACATTAAATTTCTTTTTTTTTTTTTTATAAAAAAAAAATAAATAAAATTCAAATAAAATCACCAATATTGAATTACATTAAGTATAAAATGACATTGTAAATATTTTGATATAAACGATAAATTCTATAAAATAAAATAAAAAAGAGCTTTAATTAAATATTCAACATTTAACATCAAACTACATTGTACACATTCAAATGTATCATTTTCAAATCCATTGTGCACTCTAAACTGAGTTCTATAGGTAGCTAATCTCCAAAATTAACTAGTTTAGGATGAAATACATGCAATGGATCCAACCAAATCCATAAAGCTTAATTTAGATCCCTCCAACAAATTCAAGCTTCTTTTGATTGAGTTGCATAACAAAATCTGGATAACCATTATCCAACAACTTAATTTAATGAAGTGCAACAAAATTTTGAAACCTCTTGCACTTTGTAAGCCAATTGGTCAACCATCATCTCTCAATTGCAAATAATGTATGTTCGACAACTGTTTCCTCTCTATTACTTGTTTCCTCTCTATAACAAGATATCGTATGAAAAAGAATGTCCTTAAAACTGAATTAGTGAATATCAACCAAGTATTTAAACATCCAAGATTCAGAGGCCAAGCTTCAATTCTTTTTACAAGTTTTGGATTAATTTCAACTAAACAAGTCAACATTTTACAAAATTTCACAAAACTTTGAATTTATTTAAATAACTCTAACAACAATTGGGAATAGCCATAGCGTTGATGCTTTAGCAATAGAATTGCAATTTACGTAAGAGACTTGTATATTTGTTAAATCATTTTAGCCAATATTCTTTATATATATATATATATATATGTGTGTGTGTGTGTGTATATATATGGTGTTTGTCTATGTCATAAACTTCGATGTATATATTTTAATAAAATTAAATTGTTCTATATTCCACAGAAATTACGAGTTCTGGAGGTGGGAATAATAAGTGATCAGTTGTGCAACATGGTTCTAGCTCAATTGATACATGGCTTTCAAAATTTGGAAGAATTAAAGATTAGGGACTGTAGAGTACTAGTGTTATCTCAACTTGAATTATCTCTCCCTCGTTTGAAGAAATTGATGTTGGAAGAACTAGAAGAACTGGAGTGCTTGTGTAAGGGTCCCATGCATCTTTTAAGCCTACCAAATCTTAAAACACTAGAAGTGTGTGATTGCAATAGGCTGAGGCACATGTTCTCTCCTAGTCTTGCTAGAAATATGTTGCAATTGGAAGAGCTGGTTATTGGCAGGTGTGGTGAATTGGAGCAAATATTTATTGAAGATGATGCAGAGTATAATCAAACCTTATCGAAAGATCGTCTCTGGTGGCCTCTACTCTTTCCAAATCTCTCACGTATTGATATCACAAGTTGTCACAAATTAAAAAGTATGTTTTTGGTCAGCATCGCCCATCTTTTAAGCCTGCAAAATCTAACCACTCTACGATTACAAAGTTGCCCTATGCTGACACATCTCTTCTCGTCTACTACTCTTGTTCGAAATCTACTACGATTGGAAAGCATTGATATTGAGGATTGTGGGGAATTGGAACAAATCATTGTTGAAGGTCACATAGAGAATGATCATGTCCAGCTTGGACTCTTTCCAAATCTCTCTTCCATCTCTGTCAAAAGGTGTGGCAAAATAAAAACTCTATTTCCTGTCATCATAGCTCGATCAGGTTTTCAAAAACTAAGAACCCTAATTATAGAAGAATCATTTCAATTAGAGGAATTGTTTGGGCATAAAAATGAAGCAGACATGACAAGTGACAAAGAAATGGTGCTGCCTCGACTTGACAGATTGACCCTTAAACAATTAGCAAGCCTCGTCAACTTCTGCTCTGTTGGTTATCATTTCATATTTCCATCTTTGTCATGGTTGGTGGTGAAAGGATGTCCCAAGATAACTACAAGATTTTCGGTCGACCAAAATAGATCCGTGCATGCTGAAACGAAGGTACTTACTAATGTTGATCAGTTGATAAACGATAAACATCTATAATTGATTATCATTTTGTCTTCTTTCATGTTACAAATTTGATTAGAACAACTTGATAATCTTAATATTTCCATTTTAATTCCATATTTCAATTGGTTGAATGCAGGCTCCGCAAACAACCAAGAAAGATGTAGATATGGCACTGTCCCCTCTAAAGACCACCAGGAATATTGAATGCTGGGACTTTGATTCTCTTCAGAAACGGTTACCTCCATATATCGGAAAATGATAACAGTAGAAAGCATGTCAAACTGGAGCATGGCTGCTTGCTAGTAAAGCAGGTTATATATGTCCTGTTATCTCTTGTATGCTCTCAACAGTCTAGTTTTATGCAACACCCTAATAACCTTTATTGTATACTTTTCTACAGTTGATCATGTGGGTGCTCAACTTTTAAACAATAGACCTTCATGAAGACGATATATGGAAGGCTCTTTTATCTGAAAATGCATGTCTTATACAAGGCAGATCATTTAGCATCACGTACTGTTCTTTTTCAATTTCTGTGGCTACTTGGTGTGTTTTATTCATAAACTCCTAAATAACAGATGCTTGATGTACACTATCTTATATATGCTTTTTTAATTTGTCCTCAAGACTCAAATAGAATCAAAATTGGTTTCCCCATATACTCAAAATCAACAGATTGCTACAGTCACTACAAAAAGTGGCTCTTACTGCACCTATTTTGCCACGGACGGACATTTGCAGCGAATACTATATAATAAATAAATAACTAAATAAAAGCAAAAAATATATATATTTGCAAAGTGTGCCGTGGTTTGACAGGTGTGGTAATATTTACCACACTTATTGAGCACAGATGTACCTGCGGTAAATTTTTTATAAAAAAAAAAAAAAAAAAACATAAATTGCTTGTATAACACAATAGAAAACCCTAAATCTAAAATCACTAAACCTAAATCCCTAAATCACTTTAGCTGCTAAACTCAGCTACACGCCTACACCGGCCACCACCCTCAAGGCCTCAACCTTCCTTTCCTCCTCATCGACATCACCTCATCTTGACGCTGGTCGCCGATCCGCAATAGCAGGATTACTTGTAAGTCTTCTCTTCTTTGAAAATCTCCTTCGTTGTTTTTTAAAGAGTCATCTTCTAGTTTTTATTTTTACATTCGCTAGTATTTCAGAGATTGATGTCAGTTTCGCATATTGTCTGATTTGTTTGTGTTTTTTGTTGCGATTAGTTAGAGGTTTTTTATATTCGAAAAAAAAAATTGTACAAAATTTGAGGTTAGTTTTGCTTCTACTTGATTCAACGAGTTTCGACTTTGATTCGCTCAATTTATTCATGTTGCTCGTTGTTATTTTATCATTAATTGTTAGCGATTTTCACGTCTTCAATTCAACTGATTTGTTTCGGCTCGTTGTCAGGAATTTCAAGTTTGTTTCACTTTATTTTAGGTCTTCGATTCAATTTGTTTGGTTGCCCGAGATTTTTCATGATTTCAGGGTGTGTGGCGGTGTTAGTACCTCAAAATTGGCCTTGATGCCATACATTTGTTTACTTCTCAAGTGCGATAGCTGCTCTGTATATACATTTTGGTGCTTCTCACACTATTTAATAGGCACTTCTTATATGTCATTAATTATTAAAAATACATTTATGCATTTCATATTCAATTGGAGTTGATTGTTTTTAATAGAGCTTACTGATCCATTTTGGGTAACTTGTGGTGAGGAGAAGACAAGTCTAATTGAAGAAAATTTCATGGTTAGGTTATGGCCATCGAGGGATGCAGGTAACCAACTATCAATTTCCACCTGATATTCCACTAGCTCTGGTTTGGATTTTTAGTTTTTGTTACTTGTCTCATATAGATTCTTGCTAAAAGCTTTCTTTTACAGGTTTGGTACCCATCTCCTGGTGTAACCTTTTTTAACAGGATGATTTCTTGCAGGTAAGTTTCAATTACCAGTTAAAAACCTTTATACTATGGATTTTTGATTGATACTACAATTGTATATCTCCAATGCAATTATTTATCTTAACAGTTTATTTTATGAGAATTCAAGGTTCAAGCATGCATGTTATTGCAAATTTAAAAAAGGATACCTTGATAGTTTATTCATCTCAACTGCATAGTCTGGTTTGCAGTTGCCAATTGTGAAGCAATATTTAATTATTATGACTGAGGCTAATGTCTTATGTATTTATTACTAGCTATTTTTGTGGAACTTGTTTTTCCATTTTATAATATAATCTCATTCATTGAAACTAAACCGATCGATGCACTTGTGGAATTCATTTGTGAGAAAGCAACGGTAATATCCTGTATCCACTCTGTAAGGATTCACGTAGTTTTTAATTGGCTTATTTCGTGATCAAACCATATGTGGGGATCATGTAAGGGTAGCTTAGGAATGTGTTCAAACTCAAGGCCCTTGCAAGTGTTAAGCACTCCAAAGGTATATGTTTAGTGTTTAATTTTCTATGAAGAGATTTAGTGCACACACTCACTTAGCATACTTGCATTTGTGTGTATTCTCTTCACATGTCACTTATCACACTTGCACTTCTTTGTTATATTTTTATGTGTGGATTTGTCCATAGATGAGTTCCGAGCGATTCGGAGACTTGTCTATATGTTTCAGATGATTTCCGAGACATTTGGGACATTCCGTGTTTTTATCGGAAACCGAAATTCAATTCCGAGCTTAAATTGAAAGGTTATATAATTTTCCATATTTATAATTGAGTTCGGGTTAATTTTTCGAAGACGGAAGTGAATTCTGAGATTCGAGGTTAATTGGACTGAAGAACGCTCATGTCCAAAGTCAGCTTAGTGTGGCATGATTGCCACACATAGCATGGGGTGGCGTGTGAGCCACGGGCTCCCCACACCCAACCCCTTCCTCTGCTCCCGTTTGCTTCACGGGGCAATCAACGCTGGTTGTTTGTGTGTTAAATTATATATATATATAATCGTGTTCTGATATGTATATAATATATATATGTTTGCTTTTATTGTCTTGTCTTCTGATTGTATGTTAATATATATATATATATATATATATTTATATAAACCTTTTTGTTTGTCTTTTGCATACATTATATATTATATATATATTTGTTCACGTGCATCACCTGAGCATCACCTAACCTTTGTCTTTTGCATATTATATATATATATATATATATATATATATTAACGTTTTATATATATATTTTTAAAACGATGACGTTTTGTTTCTTTTATTTTTTGTTTCTTGACCTGATTCATATTTGTATATATATATACTTTCTTCTTCATTTTTTTTAATAAGGCAAACATACACACTTTGAGAGAGCAAAAATATCTTCAAGAGAAAAACCCCAAAGAACTTGTCTTTAACTCTCAAAACCCATTTTCATATGCATCAAAATATCATCTAAGCATTTTCTAGCATAGTTAGGATGTTTACTTGCATGGGTCTTGGTCAACACACTTCCCTTGGTATGTTCTTCACTATTATCATTTATAATTAGTGTTTTATTTATCAAGGCATCTCTTTTATTATTTGCTTGTTCTTAGATTAAAATCTAATATTCAAAATAGAGATTGTTGTGTTGACATGATTGAGTGTTGTATTGTGATAGCTAATTAGGTTTTGTGCTTAATCTTGATTAGCTAAACTATTTGATTGAACATGTCATTTAGTTTTTAATATCTAGGATTGTTCTAAGTGCATATTAATCATCTTAGATAAGCATATAGAGTTTCCCTTGCTCTATGTTGCATTTTGGATATTCACATATATTCACTTAGGGTTGTATTCTCTTTATAGAGAAAGTAAGTCTAGTGTGTAGCTTCCGGGATTAGGTTGCTTAGATCGCAAGCAAATTGGACTAGGTTCACTCATACCGGGATTAGGTAGGTGTGTGATTACTTCCGGGATTAGGTTGTAATCGTTTACATATTTAGTGGATTCGAGGTTCGAGTGTGGCTTACTTACTAGCCCGTGGTTTTTCCCGTGAGGGTTTCCACGTAAAAATCAAGTGTTATTTAATTTCCGCATATTTTACTTGATTTATTGTTTTATCTATTTAGGGGTAATTTCGTAATTTTGACTAACATGAAAAATTGGGTAAAAAGCATAAAATCTATTCACCCCCCTCTAGATAGTTTTATACACACCGTGCTATAATTAGTTTCAATTGGTATCAGAGCGGGTTCCTAGACATACATAGGTGATCCTTGCTTATTTTGGTGTGTTTTGCATTTTGTGTGATTTTTGATCATTTATACATTTGCATTTATTTCATTCATTCATAAACACTATGAGTGGAAACGGTGGCAACCATGAGGGGGCTTCTAGCACGAGACCTCCTCTCCTAACCGGATTGAACTATTCCCAATGGAAAGGGAAGATGGAATCTTATATATGCCAAATTCATGACCGGGCATGGATGTCGGTTGAAGATGGATATGATCTCCCTATGATGACTCCCACGGGTGGAGGACAAGATGTTTTGAAGCCTAAGGTGCAATGGAACGCGCAAGAGTTTGAGGCTTCAAAGTGGAATAGGAAGGCGATGCATGCCATCATGTGTGCAATGGATGAGAATCAGTACAAGCTTATCCAGAATACTCAGATTGCAAAAGCGGCATGGGACATCCTTCAAGTTGCACATGAGGGAACCGAGGTGGTGAAGGAGTCTAAGCTTCAAGTCCTCCAAACTCAATTTGAGTTACTTAGGATGGGAGAGGATGAATGCTTCAATGACTTCGAAATCAAATTGATGGACATTGTAAATCAAAGCCATCAACTCGGAGACCCGTATTCGGATAGGAGAGTCAAGCGAAAAATTATGAGATCTCTCCCCGATAGGTTTGAATCAAAGGTGACGGCCATAGAAGAAAATAGTGGTTACATGGATATGAAGCCAAGTGAGGTGATTGGACGTCTCATTGCATATGAGTCTAGGAAGGCTCATAGCACCACTACTCCTCCTAAGAAGTCTAAAGGAATAGCTTTGAAAGCATCTAAGGATGCAAAGAAGGCAAAGCATGAATCGGATGAAGACCTTGCCTTATTCGTGAAAAGGTTTAATAAGGTTATGGGGTTCAAGAAGAAGAAGGGATTTGGGTCAAGAGGACAAGACTTGAAGAAAAAAGGTTCCTTCAAGAAGTTTGAGCCTAGACAAGAAAGGACCGAAAGGAAAGGGGTCCGGTGCTTTGAATGTGGTGGGATTGGTCACTTTGCCCCCGAATGTGCTAATCACAATGAAAAGAAGAAGGGCAAAGTGATGGCCGCCACTTGGAGTGGGAGTAGTGATGACTCCAATGAGGAAGATGAGTCTTCAAGTGAAGAAGAACTCATGGCTAACCTCCTAGCTTTTGCCTCCTCACATAAGAGCAAAAGTGGTAGTGAGAGAGAGGAAATGAGTCAAGAGGAAAATGACTCAAGTGAAGTAGAAAGTGACTCCTCTTCTATTTCCATAAAGAAATTTGTGGAGCAAAAGGTGCTTGCTAAATACCATGCTGAGTTCAATGATTTAGCAATTAAAAGCACAAGAAAGATTGAGAGGTTGAGAGAAGAGAACCTTGAACTTTCGGCTCACAATGACCACTTAAGTGAACAAGTGGAAAGATTGAAGAGGAGAGAGGATAAGTTAATTGAGGAGTTAGACTTATCCAAGAGAAGTGAAGAAGGCTTGAAGAGGGAACTTGTAGAAGTTAAAGGGTCCTTGGCTAGGATAGATTCTAGCACCAAGAAGCTTGACCATATGCTTGGTGTTGGAAAGAGTTCATGTGACAAGAGGGGTCTTGGGTATGAAGATGACAGGAAGATCTCTGCCTCTAACAAGACCGTGTTTATCAACAGTTTGAGGAACGAAGAAACCTCATTTGTGCAAATTCCTAGGAAGAAATTAGAAGTAGGACAATGCTCTAATGCACAAGTGAAGATGGGGCCAAGAAGGCAACCTCAAGCTCAACCCCCTAGGGTCCCTCAAGCCAACACTCCTCCACACTTGGCTCACAAAGGAAAGAGACCAATCATGCAACCTCAAGCTAGGAAGCAACCTAGACCGGTTCAACAACGAAGATGGATTGAACCCATTCATCCACAAAGACAAGGACAAGGTATGATTTCTTATTTTACTCCTATATGTCACTTTGTGGATTTGATGGTCATATTAGACCACATTGCTTTCGATATATAAAAATGTGTAGAACACGAAGCATGATTGAAAAGAGAAAGAATAGAGCCAAGTGCATGTTCCTAGGAATGATAATATTGATTTGCATGATTATAGGAATAGTAGAGCACATGTACCAAAGACCACTAAGAAAGCTAAAATTGTTGCTAAGTGGATTAGAAAGAATGAAAATGTTTGCCATGTTGCACAAATAGCCTTGAAGGCAAATTCTTCTAATTTTTGGTATTTGGATAGTGGGTGCTCTAGGCACATGACGGGAAACAAGAGTTTCTTCGAGACTCTTGTTATGGAGGAAGGTGGAAATGTCACTTTTGGTGATGGATCCAAAAGAAATGTTGTAGGGAAAGGAACCATTTCCGTTCCCGGATTACCCTCCTTATCCAATGCTTTATTTGTTGATGGCTTGAAAGCCAATTTAATAAGCATTTCACATCTTAGTGATGAAGGATATTCCGTCTTGTTTTCTAAAGATTATTACTCTATCCTAAAACCCGATGGACAAACCTTGTTGAAGGGCATGAGATCTAGTGACAATTTTTATTGTCTTGAAGCTAGTATTGTATCTAATCATGTGTCCATGGATGAGCAAATTGAGTTGTGGCATGAAAGATTTGGCCACATGAACTTTAGGGATCTACGGACCCTTGGAAAGTTCAATTGTGTGCGTGGCCTCCCTAAGCTTGGGAAGAAAGCCAATGGTATTTGTGGACCTTGCCAACAAGGAAAGCAAACTAAAAGCATGCACAAAAAGGGTAAGTATCTCACCACCAAGGAGCCACTTGAGCTTCTCCACATGGACCTCATGGGTCCCATGCAAACCGAAAGTTTGGGTGGAAAGAGATACATTTTTGTTTGTGTTGATGATTTCTCTAGGTTCACATGGACATATTTTCTTAGAGAAAAATCCGAAACTTTTGATAAGTTTAAAATGCTTTGTAATAAAATACAAAATAGATGAACTCTAATATTAAAAGCATAAAACGGATTAGAAGTGACCATGGGAGGGAATTTGAGAATGCTACCTTTGAAACCTTTTGTAATGGTTTAGGTATCTCCCATGAGTTTTCGGCTCCTAGGACACCTCAACAAAATGGAGTTGTTGAGAGGAAAAATAGGGTCCTTCAAGAGATGGCCCGTGTGATGTTGCTTAGCAACAATGTCCCTAGGAACCTATGGGCCGAAGCCATCAATACGGCTTGCTATATAGGAAATAAAGTTTTCCTAAGGCCCGGTACTAGAAACACCTCCTATGAGTTATGGAAAGGCAAGAGGCCAAATGTTAGCTACTTCCACACTTTTGGAAGCAAATGCTACATTTTGAATGACCGTGATCAACTTGGCAAATTCGATGTTAAGAGTGATGAGGGTATTTTTATTGGCTATGCCTTGAATAGTAGAGCCTATAGAGTTTTCAATTTAAAAACTCTAAGTGTTATGGAATCATCCAATGTCGTATTTGATGATACTAGGCTCAAGTCTAATGATCATGAGGAGGAGGTTATTTTTAGTGATGTTTCTCCTTTGGAGAAGGTTGTGGTGTCTCCTAATGTTGGGACATCTAATGTCAACAATGATGACACACAACCTATTGATAGAGTTCCTCTCTTGGACTCTAAAGAACCCGCTCCATGGGTTAGGAAACTCCATGATAAAGAAGATATCATTGGAGAGGTTAATGAGGGTGTTAGGACTAGACGTCAACTTGCTAATCTTATTAGCTACGCTTGCTACACCTCTCAAATTGAACCCAAAAAGGTTGAAGAAGCCTTAAATGATGAGTTTTGGGTTCTTGCCATGCAAGAAGAGCTAAACCAATTCAAAAGGAATGAGGTTTGGACTCTAGTTCCTAGGCCTAAGACCACTAATGTCATAGGCACTAAATGGATATTTAGGAACAAATCCGATGAGGATGGCAACATAGTGTGGAACAAGGCTAGACTTGTAGCACAAGGGTACTCTCAAATTGAGGGTATCGACTTTGAGGAGACTTTTGCTCCCGTTGCCCGTTTAGAGTCCATTAGGCTTCTCTTATCCATTTCTTGTGTGCACAAGTTCAAATTGCACCAAATGGATGTCAAGAGTGCCTTCCTTAATGGCTTCTTGCAAGAGGAAGTGTTTGTTGAACAACCCAAGGGGTTTGTGGATGCTCACCACCCCAACCATGTCTATCGCCTCAAGAAGACTCTATATGGGTTGAAACAAGCACCGAGGGCTTGGTATGAGCGCCTCACTAAATTTCTTGTTGACAATAACTACACAAGAGGTAGTGTTGACAAGACACTATTCATCAAAAGAGACAATGATGAGCTTTTCATAGCTCAAATATATGTTGATGACATAATGTTTGGCTCCACCAACAACACCAAGGTCCAACAATTTGTTGATGTCATGTCTCATGAATTTGAGATGAGTCTTGTTGGTGAGCTTAGTTACTTCCTAGGTTTGCAAATTAGGCAACTAGATGATGGGATTTTCATAACCCAAGCCAAATATGCCAAAAACCTAGTGAAGAAGTTTGGTCTTGAAAAAGCCAAGCATTGTTACACTCCTATGAGCACCACTTTGAAGCTAAGCAAGGATGCTAGCGGTAAAAGTGTGGACCAAACCTTATATCGTGGCATGATAGAGAGCTTGCTCTATTTGACCGTAAGTAGGCCCGATATATCATTTAGTGTAGGAGTTTGTGCTAGGTACCAATCCGATCCCAAGGAGTCCCATCTCTCTTCGGTTAAGAGAGTCATTCGCTTTGTGAATGGGACTTCCAACTATGGGATTTGGTACTCATTTGACACTAATCCTAGTCTTGTAGGATATAGGGATGCGGATTGGGCAGGAAATTGTGATGATAGGAAGAGCACATCGGGCGGTTGCTTTTTTCTAGGTAACAACTTGGTGTCTTGGTTTTGCAAGAAGCAAAACTCGATTTCCTTTTCCACGGCGGAAGCCGAATACATAGCCGCGGGGAGTGGATGCACTCAACTTATATAGATGAAGCAAATGCTAGTAGACTACGGATTCAACCAAGGTACTCTAACTCTCTTTTGTGATAATATGAGTGCAATTAATATTTCCAAGAATCCGGTGCAACATTCTAGAACTAAGCATATTGACATCCGCCATCACTTCATTAGAGAGCTTGTTGAAAATAAATGCATAGTACTTGAATATGTAGGTACTAATGATCAACTTGCGGACCTATTTACTAAACCCTTAGATGCTACTCGATTTAAAACTCTTAGTAGATCTATTGGGATATGTCTTGTGGAGTGATGTGATTTATACTTGAAAGAATATTTAATAAACTCTTAGTCAACAGACAAATGCGCTCCATTCTTTAAAGCAATAAAAAAGGGAAAAGGGCTCGAATGGAGTACAGAATGTGAAGAAGCCTTTCAGAAATTGAAAGAATATTTGGGGAGAGCACCCATCCTTTCAAAACCGGTGGTGGGAGAAACATTGTACTTATACCTCTCGGTCACAGAAGTGGCGACAAGTTCGGTATTGATCCGATTAGAGGAAGGAATACAAAAGCCGGTGTACTACACAAGCAAGGCATTGTTACCAGCAGAAACCAGGTATTCGCCGGCAGAAAAAATAGAGCTAGCTCTGATCACATCGGCCAGGAAATTGAGGCCATATTTCTAAGCGCATACAATAGAGGTGTATACAGACTGCCTACTGAAACTCATTCTTCAAAAGCCAGAGGTGTCGGAAAGGCTGACCAAATGGGCAGTGGAACTCAGTGAATATGATATCAGATACACACCAAAAGCGGCAATCAAAGGGCAGGCGGTATCCGAATTTATAGCGGAATTCACCGAGCCAGACGCCGAGGTAAGAAGGGTAATGGAAGATGAACATACTACTAAATTCCAATGGAAATTGCATGTAGACGGATCATCAAATACACATGGCAGCGGGGCAGGAATAGTCATAACAACCCCCGAGGGAGATACGGTGGAATGCGCCATGAGGTTCAATTTCAAAGCAACCAACAATCAAGCAGAGTATGAAGCCTTGTTGGCCGGCCTAAGGGTCTGCATAGCATTAGGGGCAGACGAGCTGGAAATTTACAGCGATTCGCAAGTCGTGGTTAATCAGGTACTGGATGAATACTAGGCAAGGGAAGAGCACATGATAGCTTATTTGGACATTGCAAAGAGGCTACTTAGAAAGTTCAAAGTGTACAAAATATCTCAGATCCCTCGGGAAGAGAACGAAAAAGCGGATGCCTTGTCCAAACTAGCTTCAGCCACCACAAGCATCAGATCCAAAGCAATACCAGTGGCACATCTGACTAAACCAAGTAAAGCAGAATCCGAGGAAATCACAATAGCAGAAATCCGACCGAGCCCAGGCGACTAGACATATAAACTCAGAAAGTAGTTAGAGGAAAACATACTACCGGAGGATGCTGTGGAAGCTAAACGCATCAGATACAGGTCAACCCAGTACACGATTCTGAGGGGAGAATTATACATAAGAGGATTCTCAAAACTGCTGCAAAGATGCATTTCCGGTGAAAAAACCGGAGAGATCCTGAAAAGCGTCCATAGTGGAGTGTGTGGGAACCACACCGGGGATAAAAGCCTAGCACACAAGGTACTCAGGCAAGGATTCTACTGGCCGAATCTGTTCGCAGAGGCGCAGCGATTCCCAAAGAGTTGCGAAACATGCCAAAGAATAGCAAACGATATTCGGCGACCCCCAGAATTACTTAGAAGCTTAACCTCACCTTAGCCCTTTGCCATGTGGGGACTCGACCTAATAGAACCAATGCCCATAGGAACAAAGGGAGGAGCAAAGCACGCCATTGTGGTAGTGGACTATTTTACCAAATGGGCAGGGGCAGAGGCAGAGGCACTTGTACACATCACTGAGGCAAACACCACCAGCTTTGTTAAGAAGAATATAATATATAGGTTCGGAATCCCGAGTATCATCATAACTGACAATAGAACTCAATTCGACAATAAGAAGTTCAGAGAAATGTGTGAAGAATTCAAGATCGCAAACTACTATGCATCGCCTGCTCACCCTCAAACCAATGGCCAGACCGAGGCCGTGAATAAGGTGATCAAGCACATATTGAAAGCAAAGCTAGAGGCAAAGAAAGGTGGCTGGGCGGACAAACTGCCCGAAGTACTATAGGCATATCGAACAACTGTAAGGTCGTCCACAGGGGAAACTCCTTTCGCGCTGACGTTTGGGACAGAGGCTGTTATCCCAGCAGAAACAACTTTTACATCCCCCAGGGTTCAGTTATACAGCCCCGAGTACAATATAGATATGCTGCAGCAGAACTTAGACGAGCTTGAGGAGATCAAAGATGCAGCACAAGTAAGAAATTCCGCGTACCAGCAAAGGGCTGCTAGGTACTACAACTCCAATGTTCGGGAGCGGAGATTCCAACTCGGGGATTTAGTGCTAAGAAGAGTATCTCCAAATACTAAGGATAAATCATCGGGATCTCTCGCCGATAAATGGGAAGGGCCATACATCATCAAGAGAATCGTAGGGCACGGGGCCTACATGATAGCCTGACCAGACGGTAGCCTGGTAGCCCGACCAGACGGTAGCCTGGTACCTCGACCATGCAACGCACAATATCTGAAGATCTTCTATCCCTAAAGAATCCGATTATGGTTCTATGATTAATTTATTCTGCTTTAGCTCAGTTTTTAGTTTCCGCTTTGATTATTTCAGATTTATTTGTTGATTCCATTATCATATTGATCATCTAATAAAGTTCAGTTGCTAGTATGGAGTAGCGGAATCAATAAAATCCATGAGCAACATTTCAATAGCGGCCACTCAAAAGCCGACCGAATAAACGCCAAAAAGAGTCGGGCGCCATAAGGCCGCGAAAGAGCGGACGAGTGGTGCTCGAAGGGCGGAAAAGCTGTAGTAGTGTGCCCGCCTAGTTAAGGCGATACGAACGCATCCCTTAGCAAAAAGGCAAAACCGAGGTACCAGAATAACTGGAAAACTGCTCGGAGCGCCGCTAGAAAGACTAGTGAGATGCGCAGCCATGTTGGCCGGTACAAATTACCTCAACGATTCGGTAAAACCTTGCACAGATAAAACCAGGAGACGTCCTAGGTGACTTGTGCAAGGACCTCAACGTATGGTCGTGGCGAGCCTCGGCGTAACGTTAAGGTAAAACAACCTCAAAAATCGAAGGATAAAAGCCAGTTACATAAGATACTTGGCTAAAGTTAGTTACCAGTTAAATAAGATACTCGGTCTAATCGATTAAAAAGCCAGTTACATAAGATACTCGGCTAAAGTTAGTTACCAGTTAAATAAGATACTCGGTCTAGTTGATTAAAAGGCCAGTTAAATAAGATACTTGGTTAAAGTTGGTTACCAGTTAAATAAGATACTCGGTCCAATTGATTAAAAGGCCATTTACATAAACTACTTGGCTAAAATTAGTTACCGGCTACATAAGGCACTCGGTCAGAGAAAAGCTAAGGATTACCGAAGGATCCATGCATTCGAAGATAGCCAAGTATAAGCGGGCGAAACGAATTCAGATCGTCCCACTTACGCGTTTGTCATGCGGTAAAGTAGAGCAATATAAGAATATAAGAATAAAATTTTATTCATGTATATATGGAAAAAGTGAATACAAAGGTAATTACAAAAGGCTTGAGATAGTTTAATAAAAGTCAAGAGGGAGGCGCTGGAGGCTGTGAACTGCTTCCGCCGACATCCGGATCAAGTTCCATCACATACTCGCTCAAAAGACTGTCGTCCGAAGGCCACACGATCACATCCTCTTCATTGTCGTCCATCCAGGCGCTATAGTCAGTCCCGGGAACGGGCCCCAAGTCAGGTCTCTCATTGTTGATCCCCGCCTTCTCACAGGCATAAAAAGTAGAGAAAGACTCGGCAATAGGAACCTCAAGGTGCATGGGATATGGCGTCTTACCTTTACTTCTACAATATGCTCGCCACTCTCTCATCTGAACCCGAAGGGATTCCAGAGATGTATCCACATGTTTCTTGATTGAAAGGCTCCAGTTGGTCCTGGTCCGATCAGTTGCCCTATTTTTCTGGTTGAAGAATTCCCTAGCCGAGACCATTCCCCGCTGGAATTCCAGCAGAAGCAAAGCATCATAGGCTGGGGACCTCTTGAAACGGTCAACATTCTGTATTTCCAGTTCCAGCCTAGCTTCCTTCGATAGGGACTCGACTAACAAGGCCTGACGCTCCAAGTCATCAATTCTGCGTTCATAGGACGACTTGGCATCTTCAGCATTCTGCTCAGACCGGAGCAAGGCTTCCCAAGTGGACGACAACTGATCCTGCAAAGTCCTGACCTCCTCTGCAGCAGAAGATGCTCGTTGCTCAGCTTCCATTTGCCGTGCTAGGCATTGATTCAGGAGCATCTGATTCAATCTAGCCTCCTCTTGACGAGCTAACTCAGCCCGAGAGCGATGATCTTCACTCTCCTTCAATTGGGCTTCCAGCCTCCTTATTCTTTCTGCTTGGGCTTCGCCAGCCTGGCAAGCCCCGGACATCTCGGCCACCATCTGCAGCAAGTCAACAACAAATAGAAGTGAGTAAAAAGAGGAGGAATATGAAATTATGCATATAAACCAAGGCGCTACTTACGTAGGAAGCACTATTAAAAAAATTACAGAGCCGGTCGGATACGGTCCCGGTCCTGAAATGACTCCAACGATCCTCCCCAATGTAAGCCCGGCCTGAAGCCATGGCCCTTAGCATGGTCTCGGGGGTAGGATCATCAGTCCGAGGGGAGGAACCCAAACCACCAGCGCTGGTTTTAGGGAGCTCGGCAGACGAGGGCGCCCGAGGAAAGTCAGTTGAGCCTCCAACACTATCTTTGATCTGGTCCGCTGGAGGGGTCACACTTGCATCTCTTCCAACACCACCCTCACACTCACCCTCACCCTCACCCTCACCCTCATCATCCGAAGACGAATCAACATATGCAACTACTCGGGGGATCTTGGGGTAAGGGTGACCAGAAGAAAACGAGGCCTTCCTCTTTCCAGGCTGCCCAACTTCAGCATTGCCCTCTCCGGGGGTAGGAGTTGGATTAACGGGAGTTAGAATCTCCGAATCCACCACGCCCGAATGCCCCCCAACTGCTTCAAAACCTTGAGAATTAACATTTGGTGTGTTTGCAGCAGAACGGGGAGAATTGGACCCACTGGGACAAGTCGCCCGCTCGGGCTCAGAAGGGTTCCCCACCTTTTCTTTCCCTTTAGAAGTAGGGCCTGCTTGGTTGTCCTGATCAGCAGCGGCCCTACTTACTCCAAAGATCTCCGGATCGCCCACGGCCTCCATTGAACACGCAGCCATCTCTAGACCGTGGGTTTCCTCGGGCACATAATCGGGTACTCCCCCCCTCATCATCTCCTATGGGAGGGTTCTCGGGAGCACTTTCATCGGATTCATCTTCGGGAGAGGCTATCCCGGCGTCTCTCTGACGAAGGGCTGCTTTCCGGCTCGCCTCCACAATGCCCTTCATTCGGCGGGCTAGGGCATCGCAGACCACATCTACCTCAAACACTTCAAAAGAAAGAGTCAGAGTTAGTAGACAAATTTAAGAACAAGAATGCAAAAAAAAAAAAAAAAAAAAAAAAAAAATTTAACTTACAGCGTTTGCGGCGCGCAGAAATCTGAGGAAACAGACGGGCTTTAATCATCTTCCCCTCATTATAGAGATAGGGTTTCCCCCTTTTCTCCAAAGGGCGGACTGCCGCCCGAGCCAAAGTCTTCAGTTCCTCGTCGGTAAAGGCTGAAGTCAAATGGTTCCATTGAGGCATACAGAAGTATTGAGGAACTCGGCAAGTCATCCGAGTGCCGTCCATGTCAAAACTGATTGATTGGCCCTAGTTTTTTCTCATAAAAAACCAACTGTTCTTCCAAAATTTGTTTAAGGTAGGGAAGCCCCAAACAAACCCCTTCATCTTCTCATCCGTGGTCGGCTCGATCTCGCCCTTGACCACAACATCTTTTGGGATCCACAACTCGGACTAGGTCGACTGAAGGAAATAAATCCCGGTCTTCCCCACCGGCCTCAGCGAATAGAAGTGACGGATCTCGCGAGGTGTGGGAGGTGGCCGCTTCATTCTATGCCACATGTGCCATATGCACATCAAGATGCGGTAACTATTCGGGGTTAGCTGTGCCGGAGCGAGTCGGGCCTCAGCCAAAAACCAAGTAATTAAGGGCTGGAAAGGAAGAGTGACGCCACAAGTGAGCATCGCCCCATAGACCGCCACATGGCTAGGCGGGGGGTTCCATGCAGCCCGACTCTCGGCTGGAATCAGCGAAATCTCGTCGCTGTCCAAATCGAACCGCCGCATATATCTCGTCACCTCTTCAGGGCCGACCACGTTCGGCTCAACGTCATAAATGCATATCTGCTCGAGAGAGAAAGGAATGCGAGCGATCCTGTGCTCCTCTTCAATATCGTCCTCAACAATCCTCTAGGTCGCCACTCGGCTCTCCCGAGAATGGTAGTCCTTATAAACTTTGCGAGTACTCATTCTTTTTCCTGGTCTTCTCCTCGGGCGAATATCAGCACAAGCGGAAGGAGAAGAATCTGACCGAGCTTCAGGCTGGTATGAGTCAGGTGGCGATGAACTCGAAGAAGCAGAAGGAATCTCTGAAACAGGAGGAACCTCAGAAGTAGCAGGCCTTTCTGGAAAAAGTCCAGAAACGTCGGCGTCAGTATAACGCGGCTGATCGAAAAGAGGCTCGTCTAATAACCTGTGAACAACCGACGCAGTGAGAGCATCATTTCGCTCAATAGCAATCATACCAATAGTAAAAAGACGGTATCTAGCTTCAGGATCCATGAGAACTAACCTTGATTAGGGAAATGCAGGTAAATGCAGACAATAGAGGAAGAACCTTCAAGTAAAGGCTTGGGGGTCGAAACAGATGATCTCGGCGAAGCAGAATTAAGAAGACAAGCTGGAGGAGAGAACAAAATACCCAGAAACGCAAGAGACAGGCACACTTCTCTTTCAAAGAAATATAAAAATGGTGGAAAAGAAATAAGAAGGGAAGGGGAAGTGGGTAACCAACATATATAGGCGGCACATTGATTTCAAAAACGAACGAAACCCTAGGAGAAGCACATTAAAGCGGGAAAATAGAGGGGCGTGGGCTATAACGTGGGCGAACAGAGAGGTCATGTCTCATAAATACGTCATACCCCAGCCAAGCAAAGAAGGACAAATGGCAATCGGACAGCATCTTGAGCCGCCAGAGAGCAGAAGCGTCGCCATCAAGAGATTTCTGACGTGAATGATGAATCAGATGCGTGCGGTCGCAATTAAGACACGTCATTAAAGGCTTCGAATTAAACGAGGATACATTAATACAGAAAACGATAAACAAGAACTAATTATGGACAAGTGTTAAGATTAAATATTCGTCCCGAGAAGACCTGACTCAGCGCGATCAGTTCAAATATTTAAGGGGGTATTGTTATAGGTAAAAATTAGTGGTGAAGGACACGTCATCAGCACGAAAGGCTAGAAAAGCAGGAGTCAAGATAAGTCAACTTATGGAGCACCCCACGATAACCTACTCGGAAAAAGAGTAAGTAGTCCGACCACAAACAAAGACGATCAGCTCGGGCAGCAAATCTCACTCGGGCATACTCGGGAATCAATGAGACAGTCACCAACATTCATATGCCAAACATAATCAGCAACCAGCACATCCACGATAAGCAACGATGTGGCCCATTAGAGTTCAACAAGGAAACAAGCAGTTCTCCCGCAAATAAAGGAGAAAGAATCTCGTCCAGAATTGGACTCAGCCAAAAGAGGAAACATAACCTAATTAGGACTAGGAAAACCGCTTGAGACTTGGGCACCACAACACTAAACCCTAGTGGCCACCTTAAAACCCTAAAAACAACATGTATAAATACCCCCTCTATACGCAAACAGGGGGTACGTGAAAAACAGTGAGAGAGAGATTATAGTGTAATATTCTTGTAACCATTCTTGATAGTGAATTTGGCTTCGTTACTAAGGCAACAATCCGTGGATGTTTCTCCAACCATTGGAGTTTTACCACGTAATTGCTTGTTATTTCTTCTTAATTTTAAATCATTCTTGTTCATAGACTATAACAATTCGAAAATAGATCATTGACTTGGTGACCATCAAAAATCACCGTCAACACAAGGCAATAACAGTCCTATTAAGCTCAGTCAAAACACTGCTGTCCCTGTGAAATTCAACCAGAAAATTCATGAAATCATCCCTAATAATTGCCCAATTAACCTTAATAAAGTTGAGATTCAATCCGTCCAGTCCCGGCGCTTTATTGCCATCACAAGAACATAAGGCTTCCCACACTTCCTCAGGATTAAACGGGCTTTCCAGCCATAAAGAGTCCTCAGCAGAGAGATGATTAAGGATGTAACCTTGAATCTTGGGATGATTCCAAGAAGCCTTCTTAAAATGATCAGTGAAAGAGTCCCGAATACCTTCTTTAATGAGAGAAAGATCCGAGATTTTAATACCATTAACGGTTATGTCCCCTATATAATTTCTCATCCTCCTTCCGTTAGCCATGCTATGGAAAAACCTCGAATTCCTATCGCCATCGATAAGGCATTTAATCCTAGATTTTTGCCTCCATATTTGCTCCTCCCTCCTAATTTCTTTCCACAAATCCACAAGGATTCGAAGTCGTTGTTTCCTTAGATCCTCCGTCCAACCTGCCACATCAGCTTTTTGATCCACTTCCTCTAACCTTTCCTCCCCCTTAGTGACCGCATTCGGGAAATTCTTATTAGAGGAAACCCGAATTTTTATCCTATATTTAACTTCCTTCGTTTTGGAAAACAAAACTCGCTCAGACGAGCCTCTAGCCTGGCACATCACCCAACCTTCCATAGCATCCTTCACCAATTCCTTATCATCTAACCAATTGTTATAGAACCAGAAAGGTGGGGGTCCCCAATCCACCTTAGACACAGACAGAGAGATAGCATTGTGATTTGAGACACTTTTCGGAAGACCCTTTTGAACTAAATTCGGAAATAACAAGAGAAAAATAGGGGAAAACAAGAATCTGTCCAGGCGAGCCCAAAAAGCTTGCTCCCTACTGTTAGTCCACGTATACTTCCTGCATTGGAGAGGGATATCAACAACCTTAGCGCTAAGCACAAAATTATTGAAATTCCTTACCGATCCAGCATTGCAATCTCCCCTAAACGCTCGGAAGCAGCCAACACCGTGTTGAAGTCTCCGCCAATGCACCAAGGGAATGGAAGAGCCGTTTGAGCTTGAAGAATAAAGTTCCACAGCCCCTTTCCCTCAGTTTCGACGTTCGCTGCATAAACGTTACAAAAGACCACCACTTCCATTTTGGTAATCAACTCACCCGCAATAATAATACACCTCTTATTCGTAATACAGTCCGAAACCCTGAATTGGTCATCATTCCACAACGAAATCAACCTCTCAGCCGTTCCCACAACCTCAACACCCACCGCTCTGTCAAGCCAAGCACCCCCTAAGGAGTTAATTATACTACTATCAAAAGAACCCAATTTAGTTTCCTGCAGAAACAGCAACATAGGCTTATGTTTTAACACTAAATTCTTCACCATCCTTCGCTTCTCCCGCCTACCAAGACCCCTCACATTCCAAGATAACGCTAACATAAAAGAGAAGAAACCCAGCACAAACACCAACCAAACAAACCCCTTATGCATACTTAACTTTACTCCTGTCCACATCCTCCACTTCCCTTGCAGCAATAATCTCAATGACCTCCTTAATGTTGCTATTGTAGTCAAACCTCAGTGCTATGCCTGTATCAATCACCCTTTTGATTTCGTCTGTAAAGCTCCAACCATCTCTGACAGCCTTTAACTTCGGGTCTCTACCTCCTTGATCCGAATTTCCCTTAAGTTTGGTTTTCCTCCCCTTCTTCTTGACCATTGATCTTGTCTTGAGAGTTAGCATGTCTTGACTTTGAACCTGCATGGTATTGCCTCCCTCACTCTGATCTCCGACTTCCTCACTAGAAGGAGAAGGATTGTTGCTAGACCTACTATCCTCCTCTAAACTCTACTCTCTTCCTCTAAACTCCTGGAACGAAGCTTCTGATATCTTCTCTTTGACATTGGGCTTTGAGAGACCAATATTAGTTTTACCTCCAAGGTCCACCCTAAATTTTGCTTTGACAAATTCAGCCTCAATGTTGTTCAGATGGGCTTGTATAGACTCCTCCAAAGATGTTACCATAGTATATTGTATATTACCCGGCCCATCTGCAATTGATTTCTTAGCCTGCCAGATAGGCCCATCGACCAAGGCCCAGTCTTCCTGATGCCGCTTCCTAGTGTCTAACCCTGTTTTAGAACAATCCCCTTTCCAATTCCTCCTTCTGACTTCCTAAATCTCCCACTCACTCTCATCAGGTGATGAGCTGTCATTAGAACTACTCACTTCCCTGACCGTCTGATTTTTTCACTTCTCCAAGTCCAGCTTTCCATTACCTTGATGCTGATTTCTGACTATCGGTTTTGTAGCCTTGACAGCCTTTTGCTTTCCTTTGTCCCAAATCTCCTTAACCGTTCCAACTCTGCCTCTAACATGGTTCTGCACCTGATTTGGACTGTTACTGACATGGCAGGCACCTTTCCCTCCGTTTGCCATACCTTTGTCAGTATGATCTGACTTTCCTCTGCTGCCAATAGAGTAGGAAGGACCTCCTACCTTCCTGCCCTCTGCTCCAGTCGACCCTCCACCTGGAAACTCATGCAAATTCAAATCGTTGAACACATCCTTCTGTAATTCCAGAAAATCTTCAATCTAAGCCCAATCGACCTTATCTCCTTCCTCATTGATATGAACATTGAAGGATCCCTGATCAGTTTTAACTAAGACCTTTGTTGAAATTGATTGATCTTGGTTAACGATGATCAATAACCTTCCTCTGTCCAATCTCTTGTTCCTAGAAGTCTCCTCATCTACCATCAAGGGTTCTCCGATCATCCACCTAAGTTTCATGAACAGTGCCGGGCACTAGTAGCTTAACGGGACTCCCGTGCAGTTCACCCAAGCCAATCTGGATTTTGGGAGAAAGGAATCCGTCCATGACTGCATGGTGACAAAGCAGTCTTCCAAAAAAAAAAACTTGTTCCAGATAAATCTGTCTCTCTCAACCACCATATCAAAGAACCAAAGCACACACTTTTCTCCCAGGAAAACCGAAGAGAATAAGAACCCTCTAATACTAAGTTTAGAGTTCACTGAGGACACATTGGAGAAGACTTTCAGGACACCTACAGCGCACTTCTTGAGCCACTCAGAATCCCTCTGATTCCTAGACCATGACATCGTTAACTAATTAGGTTCCTTGGGCCTCTCCTCATACTCCTTCCTAACCTGCCTGAAATGAACTCCCTGATCCCCTTTCAAAACTTCTGCGAAAGACTTATTGCCTTGCGAACCCTAATCTGCAGAATCATCAGCCTTGTATTTTTCTGAGCTGTCTTTTCTTTGATCATTGACCTCCGCTTGCCTTCTTCTTTTCCATCCATATGACGCTACTTTTACCGTAATCGGCCAGCTGTAAATGTGCATTCCATTGATGGTTTTAGCTACTTTACTAGCTTCCTCCATAGTTTCAAACCGCACAAACACAAATTTGCTCCTCCTTACTTCCGATTTTGGCGATAAGTAGATGTCTCGAATCCTTCCAAAAGGCTTGAGCATTCCCCACATACCTTCTTGGTCCACCGAAGGGTTGAGATTGTCCACGAACACTGAAAATAATCGGTCCCTAAAGTCTCCCCTGAAGCTATGGCCCTCTTTATTGGGTTTCCTCTCCTTAGAGCCTTCAGCCCTGTTCTCACGTCTGAAGATATCTATGTTTCTCTCTCTAAACATTCTCTCTCTCTTTTTTATCCAGTACAAGTGTTATCTCAACTTGAATTATCTCTCCCAAGTTTGAAGGTATTAAAGTTGGAATATCTAAAAGAACTGAAGTGTTTGTGTAAGGGTCCCACACATCTTTTAAGCCTTCCAAATCTTAAAATACTAAGAGTGGAGAATTGCGATAGGCTGAGATACATGTTCTATCCTAGTCTTGCTAGAAAGTTCATGCAATTGGAAGAGCTGTATATTTGGAATTGTGGTGAATTGGAGCAAATATTTATTGAAGATGATGCAGAGTATAATCAAACCACTCTTGCTCGAAATCTGCTGCAATTGGGAAGCACTGATATCGAGAATTGTAAGGAATTGGAACAATTCATTGTTGAAGATCACACAGAGGATTATCATGTCCAGCTTGGACTCTTTCCAAATCCCTCTTCCATCTCTGTCAAAGAGTGTGACAAATTAAAAACTCTATTTCCTGTCACCATAGCTTGATCAGGTCTTCAAAAACTGAGAACCCTAAATGTATACAAATCATTTCAATTAGAAGAATTATTTGGGCATAAAGATGAAACAAATAATACAAGTGATGACAGAGAAATGGTGTTGCCTGAACTTAAGTCTTTGACCCTTGAACAATTAGCAAGCCTCATCAACTTCTGCCCTGTTGGTTATCACTTCATATTTCCATCTTTATCAATCTTGGTGGTGATAAGTCCCAAGATAACTACAAGATTTTCAGTCGACCAAAATAGATCTGTGCATGCCGAAACAGAGGTACTTACTAATATTGATGTTGATGTTGTTGATAAACGATAAACATATATAATTGATTATCATTTTGTTTTCTTTCCAATTCAAATTTGATTAAAACAACTTGATAACCTTATATTGCCATTTTAATTCCATGTTTCAATTGGTTGAATGCAGGCTCCGCAAACAGGCAAGGATCCAGAGACCACCAGGGAGATTAGTTGGTGGAACCATTATTTATTTCTAAACGAGTTGCCTCCATCTATCATAAAATGATAAGAGTAGCAGAAAGCATGTCAAGCAGGAGCATGGCTGCTTGCTAGTTAACCAGGTTATATATGTCCTGTTATCTCTTGTATGCTCTCTAACAGTCCAATTATATGCAACACCCTAATAACCTTTATTGTATACTTTTCTACAGTTGATCATTTGGGTGCTCAACTTTTAAACAATAGACCATCATGAAGACGTTATATGAAAGGCTCTTTTATCTGAAAATGCAATAGGCAGACCGTTGCTGAAACTTGTATCTTCTTAGCACAGCATACTGTTCTTTTTCAATTTCTATGACAGTAACAATAGTTCCATCCTGATCAATAATTCCATGATACACTTTGCAAAAACTGTCTACACCGACCAAGCGTGTTGGAGAAAACCCATCGGTTGCCTTAAGGAGCTTTTCGTAAGACACTTTCAAAAGTGCTTTTCTCAACATAGGCCCAGAAGCTTGTTTTTCTCTCCTCTTTTTAAGCCAACATATAATGAAACACAACATCATTGTTAATCCCAAAATGGCACTTGCAATTGAGATTAATATTTTGAATAGTGGGGAGACGTTTTCTTTCGTTGAGTCATTGTTGGGACATTTGGGCAATCGTAGTTCAGCTATGCCTCCGCAAAGTTTATCGCCATTTCCAGCAACTGATATTGCTCTTGCATTAGCGAAAATTCCTTTCATTGGTACTTCACCCTCGAAACCATTGAAGGATAAGTTTAGATTCTCCAATTGAAAGGTCTCGAAAATTTTGGTACTTGACCTAACAAGTTGTTATGAGAGAGATCTATCTCCCGAAGGCCTCTCAAGAAATTAAACGATGGAGGAATGGATGCATGAAAGAATTTGCCCTCCATATACAGGTATTCAAGATTAGAACAAAGACCAAGCTCATTAGGAATTTGTCCAAACAAATCAAATATCGATAGAGCTTTTAGTTTACCAATGTTCGGGGGTATGGATCCAACCAAGTGGTTTCGGGCTAGATTTAGTGAAATCGACAAATCAATTAGATCGAATATTTGTTCAGGTATAGTTCCAACTAGGTCATTTTGGAATAGATTTAAGAATGACAATTGTTTCAAATTTCCTAGACTAGAAGGGATTACACCTGATAATTTGTAATTGTACATGTGAAGCCCACCCAATAAAGTTAAGTTTCCTAGAGAGGAAGGAATTTCCCTAGAGAGTTAGTTATCATTAAGAGCCACATTTTGTAAGTTCATAAGTTTACCAATTTCTTTAGGAATTGATCCTACAAACTAGTTTTCCTCCATACTCAATAAATTTAAGTTGACAAGATTAGCTATCCCTGGAGGAATGCTTCCATAAAATTGATTATCACTAAAGTATAAACCTTGGAGTGTGGTACTAGAGAGATTAGCAATTGAATGTGGTAATGCTCCTCTAAATTGGTTTCCCCATATACTCAAAATCAACAAATTGCTACAGTTGACCAAAGAATTGATCATAAAACCCATCTCACCAGCCTCCCCACTTCCTAAGTTATTTGAGGCCAAATCCAGGATAAGATTTTTCATGCTTCCGAAATTAACTAAAAATCTTCCAGAAAAATAGTTACTAGATATCTGAATGAGTTCGAGTTTAGAAGCATTGGATAAAGACATTGGAATAGGCCCATTAAAGAAATTATTCAAGATTTGAAAAGGTTTAAGACGAGAAAGAGTAAGAACTGAATTTGATGGAAGATTTCCATGAAGTTGATTTTCAGATAAAGAGAAATTAGCAAGGAATGAAAGATTGTACAAGGAAGTAGGGATGGTACCATAGAGGTTGTTACCTGCGAGTCCTAGAAATGTTAATTTTCTCAATTGACCCAATGAATTTGGAATATTTCCTCCCAAATTGTTGTAAGCTAAATATAGAATTTCCAATGAAGTAAAGTTTCCAAGAAAACGTGTGGGATGCCTCCTGTCAAATTGTTCATGTGTAAAGACAATCGTTGGAGATTGTACAAAGATATATTTTACATGAGCACTTCATAAAAGGATATTATTTTTGTCATAAAGTTTTAAATGATCTCTTCTAATTTGTAGTCAGTGATACGACAATTTTTGCTTCAATTCAATATAACAATTTGGTTGACACTTGAGTCGTCCATGATATTCAATAACACTTGAGTCCAGATGTGAAAGTTGTAGTTGATATGTAACCTCTCTTCGATAGTGGGAGTAGTATTACAAACCGAGCTTGTACGGTCTAATCTCGCCAGGTCCTGGTGGTAGTTGTAATTCAAACAAAAAATACAATTTGGAGGTCCCACTCACTCATAATATCTTATGTGACAAAAACAACTAATTGTACATTCCTTCATACCACATAAAGCTAGGCCAACGTAGGATCGTCCAATCAAAAAAAAATTCTTAAAAAAGTTTTCCGATCATCATCATCTTAGAGATCATTTTAATTAAATTACAATAATACTAGACATTCCAATCATTTTATATATTAACTTGTATCCCAACTTAAAGTGTATCAAGTAATAGCCTCTAGGTACATAACTCTGCTCGTAGATAGACGAGTTAGGGTTTGGGCAAGTCAACGGCTCGAATCCTACTGATGATAAAAGACTTTAAAAAAATTACCTTGAAAAGTCGTTAGATAGATATTGTCAAAAACAAAAAAAAACAAAAAAAAAAAAAAAAAAAAAAAAAAAAAAAAATTACCTTGAAAAGTCGTTAGATAGATATTGTCAAAAAAAAAAAAAAGTGCATCAAGTAATAAATTGGTGTATTTTTTTCAAAACAAAAATAGTAATAAATGGATTTACATTAATATTGATGACTTATTTCACTTGTCATATGTCATATGAATTCAATTATCACATCATAAGTTGAGATACAGGTTGAAATATTATAGGTTAGGAGATCTATAAAATTAATAAGAAAAACCTTATTATTATATAAAGACCCTTTGTACCCAAGTCTTAAATAGAAAAAAAATTAAATAATTTTGAGTATTATTATTATTTTGTTTTGACACGATTTTGAGTTTTATTTTGGATGGTCTTTTTATTTCATCGTGAATTACACTTACTCTAAAATAAATATAAATAAATAAATAAAATAAAAATTGAAAACAAAGAATCCCATATTAGTCAATGCTTAGTTGTTTACCCACAAATCTATAAAGCTTTTGGATTATTCTGTAATGCCCAAATGATGTGACAACACTCTAATCCATTTATTTAAATCAAACAAATATAATACAATTTAAATGAATATGATGGATTTTTCGTGCCCTCTGTTATAGCTAGGGGTGGGCAAAGTTCGGTTCGGTTCAGTTTGGTTCAGTTTTGGGTAAAACCGAACTGAACCAAAAATATTTCGGTTTACACAAAATGAAACCGGTTTAAACCGATTAAGAAAGAAATGGTAACCAAACCGAACTGAATTGATTTTAATCTCTTCGGTTCGGTTCAATTCGGTTTTAGGCTTAATGGGCCTGATGGGCTTAAAGAGTCTTTTTAATATGTTTTTAAATTCAATGAACTGTTGGATACTAATTTTGGACCAATATTTGATAATTTTCATAAATTTTAATAGAAGTTGCGATATTTGCACCCCTCAAAAACTGTATTTGCACACTTTTTTGTATTTATACCCCCATTAAATTCTTTTCAAATGTTTTTGTAAACACACCTCGCATATTACCAATGTATCCTTTTATTTAGTTTTTTTTTTTTCTTATTATTAAATACTATACGTTAATAAATAATAAAATAATTGAAATAAAAATTTCAAAAAATAAAATAAAATTATTGAAATAAAAACAAATAAAAAAACTTGGGAGGAAGCGTAGCTTCTTTCAGATTTCCAACATAAACTTATACTTTTTTAATTTAATTTAATTTTTATTTTAGCTCAAATAATCATTAAAACAGTTATTTTATATTTTTAACTTGGATAAAATTATTGATATAAAAACAAATATAAAATCTGAGAGGAGGGCGTAACACCTTCCAGATTTTCAACCAAAACTCATTTTGTTCAATTTAACTTAATTTTTATTTTAGCTTAGATTTTTAAATAGATACAGTGATTTTTTTTTTTTTTTTCAATTCCTTTAATTATTAAAACAGCTATTTTATATTTTTAATAATTAATTTTTAAGTTTTTAATTAATAAATAGTTAATATTTTGATTAAAAAAATTATTATACTTTTTTTGTTAAAATAGTCAGAATTTTATATATTGTAATAATATAATATATGAAGAGTATTTATAATTATTTTAATAATGATACTTAAGGTCAACATTGGAATTTTGAAAATACACTAATTTAGAGTTGTACATACGGTTTTTATGTGATGTAAATATCATTACTCTTTTAATAGCCCAAAGCCAAAAATCCAAAATCAAACCTAAAAGAAAAAAAAAAAAAAAAAAATTAAAACAGTTAAAAACATATTAAATAATAATACATTCCAAAATATAAAAAAAAAAAAACATATTAATACATTCCAAACACCAAAATAAAAGTTCAAAACTTAATACAGTACATAATAATACATTTCAAAATAAGAAATCCAAATCAAAATTACAATTACAATGACATTCCACTTTGTCAATATTATTTATCAGAGTTGCTTAAGCATTGAAAACAAGTCCTATATATCTTTCTAGGACACCTGGAAACTTGGAAACATGGACATTTCATCACTTGAAATTCAAATCAAGTTCAACAGGAACAAATAATGATATCTAAAACAAAAAAAAAAAAAACAAATTAATAATATAACCCGTTTGAACAGACCCAATAGTCATAAAAGTATATAATTTTTCCACATAATGTTTACCCAAAAATGCACAAAGCTAAACAATTCACAAGGTACACATAAACACATACATTGGGCTGGATAGGGAAGTTATGGATAAAGGTCTCGTTCATTATAAAGTTATGGATATCTCCCTTTTTTGAAGGCCCAATGAAGAATTTGCTTGATGATAGCAATGTGGGCTGTGGGTTTGGGGAGAATATTGATAAGGTGAGAGAGTCAGCCCAGTTAGTTTCTTGTGATCTTGATGGTTCTTGTTGCTGGTGGGCTGGCGTTAGAAATCCTTGATGGCTCTTGGTCTGGTTGTTTTTTGGGCTTTTGTTTTAGGCTTTGTTTAGGGCTCGTCTAGTTTTTATGGGTGAGGTGAGCCTATGTTGAATTTTGGGCACAGCGTTTTGTGTCTTTGTTGTAACTTGGGTGGGTTGTTTGCTGTGCCTTGAGTAACGATATTTACACCCTTTAAAAACTGTATATACACTCCAAATTAGTTTGTTTTTAAAAATTCAATAATACCCCTCAGTAAAATTATTAAGAGAACTAATTGATTGTTAGTACACCCACCAATAATTATTAAGTAGAAAGCTTCTAGCACTCAACTAAAAGTTTTTAAGCGCTCAGAAAAAGCCAATGCCATTAGTTCTCCGCCTTCCAAAACATTTTTTAAAATTGGATGCAACTCTTCATGAGGCAAATCCTTCACTCTTTTAATTGACTCCTTAGATGGTAAAGGTTTTGTCCTCGAATACAAGCGAAAAGCATTTGTGCAAGCTTTCTGCAAAGCAATAAGCTCCCCAGACGAATCAATGGTTTCTTGAATGCGGTTTGATACAAGATCAAGGACTGTCTAGGGAAAACCTCCACAGACAGTTTCTCCATTTGCCACTGTGTCATCAATCTTGGACATAACCCCATCCATATACTGCAAAACCTTCTCCTCAGTAGGTGCAGCCTATATTGGTTTTGAGAGAAACAGATTAAGATCTAAAACGTATGGCATATGGTCAGATGTCACGAAAGAAAATGCAGTACCAGTTCGGCCAGCCCTTGCAACTTGACCTACTCGATGGACAAAAATTTTAGGTTTTGGGGGGAAGTCACAATTGATAACATTATCAAGTAAAGGTATGTCAATGCCCCGAGCAGCAACATCTGTCACAATTAACTGCATAGTCTTTCTTGACCTAAACCTAGCTACGTCAATCTTACGAGCATCTTGATCCATATCACCATAACATATAGAAGGCTTTATACCCTCTTCCCTGAACAATACATTAAAGAACTCCACATGAGGTTTTGTGGAAACAAAGATCAATGTCTGCTGATCAGAACTAATCTGCTCTCTTATCAAATAAATTAATGCTGCATATTTTTCTTCCGGGCGTAATGTGAAAAATGTAAGTTTCAAGCCGGGGCTAATCCTAGTTTCAAAATCCAGGCGCACAAGATGAGGGTCTCGCATGCCTGCCTTGGCGAACTCAGCAAGGGCACTTGGTAAGGTTGCGCTGAAAAGCAAGGTTTGACGATTCTCACTCAACTGGGTGAGAATTTTATGCAACTTCTCAGCAAAACCCATGCCAAATAGACAATCCGCTTCATCAAAAACAACATATTCCACTGTTTTCAATGACATATCATCAACCTTAGACAAATGGTGCATGAGCCTTCCAGGAGTTGCAATTATAATATCAGGGTTCTGTGCTAATTCTTCAAACTGACTTTCCATGCTATCACCACCAACCAGTAAACTAGTACGTAGATCTGCAGCAGAGACAAAAAAATGATCAGAATATTTCAAAAATATAAACCAAAAATTATATAATTTAATTATTATTTTTAGCCAAAACATATATCCAGAAAGATTTATCTAAAAACTCTGTTAAGTGTAAACTACTTCTTTAATCTTAATTGACTTCATTTGGCTATTTTACAACTTCAAGATGGTATTTGACTGCCGGAATGGAATTGACACTGGAATGTAATAGAAATAAAAAATGAGTCATATAAAGGAATGAAACCTAACCAGTATGTCTGCCCAACTCTTTAGTGAATTTCAAGGTCCGGAGAGCCAAGTCTCTTGTAGGAGACAAAATGAGAGCTCTGACTCCGCCTTGTGGCACGTGCTGGTTCAACCTCTGAAGCATGGGAATCAAGAAAGCGGCAGTCTTGCCGGAGCCGGTGCGGGCCATGGCGACGACATCGAGGCCGGAGAGAATCAGCGGCATGGTCTTGCGCTGGATTGGAGTAGGGACTTTGTATCCCTTGCGCTTGACTCCTCTGAAGACATTAAGGCTCAAATTCAAGGACTCGAAGCCTCCTGACTTGGACTTCTTCTTCATCTTATCTCTGCGCTTCAACTCCGCTTTCGAGCTCACCATAGGTTGGTCTCGCGACGACATTGGCGCTAAGTTTCTTTCGAATTTTCTCAGGAAACAAACGGAGGTTTTGCAGCCTCTCTTATAGACTTACGTATCACACTTAAACCTAGAAGCGGTGCCAGAAATATGGGTGGGCACCAACCCGAACCTAAACTAACCCGATCAATTCTACCCGACCCCGATTGGGTTAATTTTGAGATTTTGGGTTGGATTTAATTGAAAAAAGGGTTAAATTCATTTTCGTCCCTCTAGTTTGACCTAATAGCCAAACTAGTCCTCCATTTTTTAATATTATCTCGTTTAGTCCTTTCGTTAAAATTTCCGTTGAAAAAGTGTTGATTGATAGGGTCAGAGGGTCAAATGACCCTACTAACCCTAATAAAAAATAAATAAATAAAGGAAAAAAGAGAAAGAGATCGAGATCCATCTCTTTCTCTCTCTCCAAAGTCCAATCCCCACCAAAAACCATAGCCACCTTCTAACCACCATCATCAACCCAGAACCACTATAACCAAACCCTGCTCAAGTGCTTCTCCAGATGAATATCTAAGCTTTTTAGATTGATTTTGTCTCCACTCAGAACCACCATCGCCACCCACTTTTTTTCTTCTTCAACTTCTACTTCGCGTCACCACCACCGTCGATCCCTTCTCTCTCTCTCTCTCTCTCTCTCTCTCTCTCTCTCTCTCTCTCCAACGGCCGATCTCGGTTTGGGGTTTCTATTTTGAGTTTGGTTTAGGGTAGTGGCGATGGTTTGTTTTTGGGGTTTGGTTCGGTTGAAGGTTCGATTCGAATCTGGGTTTGGTGGTGGTCCAAATCTGGGTGGGGGTTTAGTGTTTGTGCAGTGTTTCCTGGCTTGATGTTGGTGATGATGATGTTGATGGTGGTGATTTGGTGTTGGAATTGGCTTTTTTGATTTATTTATTTATTATTATTATTTTGTTTGGTATTGATGATTGAGAGCTTCTCCTTACAATCCACAAATTATCTATTTACACTCCGATTTAAAATTTTTTATTAATGACAATTTTAACCTGAATTAAAATTACTAAATAAGACAAAAAAAATTCTAAAGACACTCCAAACTAATTAAATTAATAAAAAAAGAAATTCTCTCTCCTAAATCATTAGATTAAACACTAAATCTGTTATTACCATATTAAACTCTCTCTCTCTCTCTCTCTCTCTCTCTCTCTCTCTCTCTCTCCATTTAAAAACAAAAATCCTATCTCCATATATTGTTTCTCAATCAATCTCTAATTAATAGTTAAAGAAAAAAAAATCTTATGAATATTTTGGTATTAAAAAGTCAATACAAATACCTTTTTAAAAAAATAGAGATATAAAAACTTAATTTGTTGCAACTAGAGATTAAACTCAGAATTTCTAAGACTAATGAAAAATTAAAGTTCTCTAGGCAATCACATACCTACAAAAGTAATAAAAAACATTTTCATATTTCAATTTTTTTTTTTTAAAAAAAAAAACAGGGTAAGTTCTTTTTTTTTTTAATTTTTAATTTTTATAAATATATACATATATACATATATACGGTTCCTAAAAATCAAGCTTATTTGTAATTTTTTTTTCCTTAATGTTTAGTCTTATTTGAGAAAGAATGGAGATAGGAAATTAGAGATTTGTATTAAAGGAGAGAGTTTAATATGGTAATTAAAAATTTAGGAGAGAGAAAATATGTAATATTTAATATAATGGTTTAGAAAAGATAATTTTTTTTATAAATAATTTAATTCAAAAAAGAATACTTCTCGGATGAATCCAAAGGCTACGATTGTTCATTCTAACTTTTATTAAAATAAAATGGAGTGTCTTTAGAAATTTTATTTTTAAAATGGATTGTCTTTAGAATAGGAGTGCTAAAAGATAAAAAGGATAATCTTGGAATAAAGGGGAGTGCCTTTAGAATTTTTTTAAATTTAAATTTTGAGAATTGAGTGTCTTTAGAAAAGAAGTGCAAAAAGAAAAAATTGGATTGTCCGAAGAAGCTCTGTTGATGATTTTGAGTCTTAGAGTTTGAATGTTAGATATTCTGGATTTCATGTTTGAATTTTTTTTTAAAATTTATTTATTTATTTATTTATTTTAATAAAGAGATCTTGTGCCAGATCTACAAATCTGATGATATGGTGGTGTGTTGTTGCGATTTTTGGAAATTTTGATGAAGTCTGGTATTGGGTGTTGAGTCTAGAAATTTTGATTAAGTGGTTGGATTTAAGGGTTTGGCCGGGTTTGATGATTGGAGATGGATGATGGTGTGGTTATGGGCAGATGATGAAGATGAATAGATGATGTTGGTGATGGTCGACGATGATGATTTGAGTTTTGAAAAGAATCAAAGAAGATTGATAACAGAGGAAAATATAATGGGGAATTATCATTTTAGTCCCTATGTTTTTTTTTTTTTTGACACATTTTTAACTGTCTTTCCCTTTTTCGCTGAGTGGTCCCTATGTTTTAAAAAATCCATCAATATAGTCCCCCGTTAGTTTAACGTTAGCCACAGATAACAGAGAGGGTTATTTTCGTCTTTACATAAAGAACCTGCCATGTCAACACAAAAAAATTTGTATAATATAAAATAAATTAATTTAAAAACAAATTAAAATTTATATAAGGAAATAATAATAACATTACAAATTTATTTATGTTTTATGTTTTGTTAACACCCCACCAAAAAATCTAGGTTTTCCAAATTTAGTTTATGTTTTGTTAGGTAGAGATCCATCTCAAATCATCAACAAACCATCATCAACAAAAATTCATACTAAAATATTATAATTATCTAAATCCTAATTGTGTTCCACAAATACAAAAAGAAAAAGAAAAAGAAAAAAGCAAAATAAAAATGAACCACATCGTATTTCAAACAAAACAAAAACCAGATGAGTCCAGATCTTTGTTGACGGTGAAATTTGGATTGCCACGCGCTCAACAATTAAATCAATTTAATATAAAGCAAGAAAATCAAGAACACATGCAAAAGACAAGTTTTACGTGGAAAACCCTTGAATGGGAAAAACCACGGCGCCCCTGAGGGCAGAAAAATAATACTAGGTTTTGGTTGCTTCGTTACACTCTCTAATCCTCACAATTGCTCTCTTTTCTCTCTCTCTATTTCTGAACCCCTCCTCGTAGGATAGGTGATTCTATTTATACATGTTTATTTAGGGTTCCCCTTGTTGATTTGCATTAGGATCCTTTTCTGTCGCGGATTGGGTCTTCTTTCTTTTTTGCGATTCCTTGTTGCTTCTGTGTTTATGCCGAGTCGGTTCGAGCCTAATGCGCTGGTCCAGCGAGTACTTTTACTTTCTGGGTATTGTATATCTGGCGAGTACACTTCTATATTCGGCGAGTAGGTTTTTGGTTTTGGCGACCATGCCTTTGACTTCCCTCTGGTCTAAGCTATTTATTCATCCTGACTGGTCAAACCTCTACCTTTTACCCGGTCAATGAATGATGTGGCAACCTTTTGTTAGCTCCTTTGATGACGTGTCAGTTGGGCGAGTTTATACACATACAACAATACCCCCATAATACTTCGAGCTGGGCGAATGACTTGTCCTTCCTACTTCGTTTGCCTCTGCGAGCAGTATTTATATTTACGTTTATGAGATTTCAACGCATTTTTGCAATAATTTCTTCTTTTAACCACGCGCTGTATTTATTAATTAATTCTTCCGGTGCACGCTTTCAATCTGAACCACATAACTTCTGGCGTCTCCACTTGCTTGACAGGTGAAGGGACGTTCTGACGGCTCGGTTCTCCCCAAGATGCCACATGTCACTTATTGGGTGGTGACCGTCGCGGTTTGGTAATAGTGGCCGTCATTCCCATTAAATGCATCATTGTACTTGATTGCTCTTTTTTGAATTTCGAAATTCCCTCTTTTTAAGGCCCGATCGTCTCTCTTCTTTTTCTTTACTTGCTTCATCGTATTTTTATCAGAGCAAAAGAAAGAACAGTGATCTCCTGCTTTCGTCTCTTTTACTTCTTCGAGAGCTAACTACAATCCTTTTCTTGTGCCTTTTATTGTCGGTCGATTCACCCGGATTTCGCCTCCTCTTGTTTCTCCGTGTCTCCTGATCTTTCCTGCACATCTTACGAGTCTAGGGTTTTCTGGTGAGTTCTCATGGATCCCTCCTTGCGTTCTTTTCTTTTTAATAGGATGATGCAAGCTATGGAGCTTGGTGATAAGTGTACTGCGGACAAAATCGAATCTCTGATTCGCAACTTTCGTCCAGATTCTCCGGTCCCGATTTCTGTTGATATTCCATTTTTTGAGAATGCTTCTAATCCTGACATCTCTCCTCCACCTTTTGACAGTGATTCTCCAGAAATGACGAGATCTCCTAAAACTGCAAGTAGTAAACGACGCTCCACTAGGGCTCCTCGCGAATCTCTGCTGGATGTGCAGACGGTCGTTGACTCTGATGTTGAAGATCATCAGAGGGATAGGTTGCTTTTCTCGTCTGCTCGCCCTTGTTCTTTCGATACGGAAGTAAATGTGGTCGGCGAGGGCGAACTTCGTAAATATAAGAGTCGTTTCGATATTCCAGATTCGGTGACTCTTGTGTTACCTGGCGACCGGGCTGTGTGGAATCCTCCTGAAAATGCGGTCGCCATTTATGGAGCCATGCTCAGTTGTGGGGTGGACTCTCCCCCTTCAGCCTTTTATTGCCAGGTTTTTGGCGGAGGCTCAAATCGCACCGGCTCAGCTCGCCCCAAATAGTTACAGGATACTGATGTGCCTGTGTCTCATGTGGAAGCTGAAGGGTTACGGGCCTCCTACGCCTCGTGAGATCCGCCATTTTTATACTTTGAGACAGGCGGGCAATGGTGGCACATACTTTCTCCTTTCCTCACCGGTGGAGAATTGGATTCCTGAGGGTGTGGTGAACCCTGGTCAGGTCGAGGTCTCCAGTGACGAGAAGAAAAAGGGCTTCATCTGGGGCTTTCCTACCTCAAATAAGAGGTGGAAAAACAGTGGTTTTTTGCCAGCGGCGAGTGGGGTCGAGATGTACCTGCCCACAATCGCCACAATCTTTTGGCGAGGAAAGTTCCCAGGCATTTTACATCTCCTGAAGCCTGGTCGAAGGCGGCCCCTACTTTGATGGATAGGGAGGTTTCTCATCTGGCCGCGGCGGCTGTTCTTCCTTTGGACTCGAGGGGTAGGTCCTTCCTCTTGGATGAGGAGAAGATGATTTCTTCTGAAATCTTTACTCGGCTTCACGCAAGGCTCCCTCGCCGTAAGTTTCACTCTGTTCTTCCTTTACTTTCCTCGCCTGATTTTATTCTCTTAGTTTGACACTTGGTTTTATTTTCCTGCAGTGTGTGATTTTGACACCGTTTGCGATTTGCAAGCACGGGCGGTGAAGAATTCTGAGGCTGCCAGCAAGAGGCATGCTGCTGGTTTGGCTAAGGATGGAATTGCTAGTCCTGACGGTGATGATCACTCAGACGGCGGCGAAGAGGCTGGTGATGCTTCTAGGGGGGTGCTGTGAATACTCCCGCTGCAACTGCAGCTGTTACCCCCAGCCGTAAAGGCAAAGAGAAAGCAGGTGCTTCAAGGGGGTCGGCAGTGCTGACAGGAGGCGTGCTGAGTCAGGGCCATCGCCTGCTCGCCCGAAGGTTGTCGCGAGTACTCCCGCTGCGGCTTCTACTCCTGCTGTGAGTACTGCTGCGACTGTTCCTGCTACCACAGCCCTCAATCGTAAGGGAAAGGAGAAGGTGGGGTTTCAGGTGCTAGCGACATCCCTATTTTTGATGCGGATGTTCCTGAGACCCCCCTCGATCCCGCGAGTGACTTGGCTCCCAGAGCTAGGAATAAACGCCCTGCTGAAAGCGCTCCTGATCACTCGGCTCGACCTCCTAAACGGCTTCGCGGGTAGTGCAGTTTTTGTCTCTTCTGATGAGGAGGATGTTCAGGAGCCGGATGTCGCCGAGGTTCCTCCTGCCCAAGCGGAGAGGTCTACTGGGGCGGAGAATGTGGCGGCTCCTCCCTCTGAGGGGGTTAATGAACAGACTCCCCCTGCTGCTCCTTCTCAACCAGCTTCTCCTCGGCCAGCTTCTCCTGCAGTGGTTGTGGACGAGCCAGGTGTCTCAGATCAACCTAGGCCATCTGGCCCATCTGAGTCGACTGTTCGGCCAGGCCCATCACATCAGGCGGGACCTCTGCTTCCGGTTCGGGCTCGGCCCGTGAAGTTCCTCCTACCGGACCGGTTGGAGCTGAAGAAGGGAGCGTGTCCCTTTTTGATTTTTCTGCCACTGAAATATGCTCCCACTTGGCTAATAATGATGTATATGTCGGCGAAGGCTGGGGGCATGTTAAAAACAAGTCTTGCAATAAGAAGATGGAGTTTTTCTTCAACTGCCACTCCTTGGTAAGTTCTTCGCCGCAAATCTCTATGTATTTGTATTTTTTATCCTCCTTTTTCTTTTTCTTTTTTTTTTTTTTTTTTTTTTTTTTTTTTTTTTTTTTTAACTTTGGCTGTCTTCTTCCTCAGATGATGTCTGAGATGGGCGATAGTTATAAATTCGGGATCAAAGCTTCTCGTGAAATTAAGCGCTTGCGCGAGCAGGCTTCTGTTTTGGCGGCCGAGAAGCTTTCCGCTGAAGAATCCCACGCCCAACAATTTGCTCAGTTGAGAGAGTCCTCAGACGGTCATCTATCTGCTCGGCTATCCGCTGAAGAAAAACTTTCTGCTGCTGAGGAGGAAATTCGCTCGTTGAAAGAGCTCCTATCCTCGAGTCAAGAATCCTTCGCAGCGCGTTTGGAGGCTGAGCGGGTAGCCGAGGAGGCTAAGGAGAAGGCTGAACTGGAGGCGGCGGATTTACGTAACCAGCTATCTTCCCGCGATCTCATTTTTGAAAACCTGAAAGCAGTGCTGGAGGTTGAGTCTGTTGATCGCTTCAAGAGATCCCCTGCCTATGATGCGCTTTTGCTGCGCGAATTTGAGAAAGGCATGAGGCAGGCGAAGAAATTCTTTGCCATGAAGGATCATTCCAATGAGAAAGCTCTAAAGCGTTTTGACAAGTCCCTCCAGCAGCATATGGCCCACGGCGTGGACTCGATTAAAGACCAGATGAGACGATGGAAAGCCCACTGCCGCTATAACCGGACTGAGCCTCATCCTATGCATCTTGAGATTCCCAGTAAGCGTACTTTCAACACTTACTACTCAGGTCAGAAGGGCAGCTTTTCTGGCTCTGGTGCTGAGCCTGATTTGGGCCCTGTTGCTGGGAGAGATTATGAGCCCTTTATGCCAACGAAGGATGAGGCAGTCATTTGGCCTTCAGATGAGGAGATCGAAGACGAGGAAGATAGCGAGGGCCCTCCTGCAGCCGGTTGATTCTTCTGTTGTTTTGGAAGATTATAAATTTATTCTTTGTCCATTCATTTGTAAATAATACAAAGTTATGAATATATATATTTTTCTTCGTTCAGCTGCCTTTGCTGAGTTTTGGCTTTGGCTTGGTTTTCCACCAAGTGCTGTTTTAGCTTACTGTTGTTTTCCATTCAGCTGCCATTGCTGGGTTTTCGGCATACTTAGTATTCGCCAGGACGTATCCGACTATATACCAAGTTTTTATTGTGTTTTATAGCTATATTCAGCTGCCATTGCTGTATTTTGGCGTACTCAGTTTTTTGGCAGGTTTATTCGACCATGCCCTGAGTTTTTATCATGTTTCATCTTTTATTCAGCTGCCGTTGCTGTATTTTGGCGTACTCAGTTTTTTGGCAGGTTTATTCGACCATGCCTGAGTTTTTGTTTCTCGCCGGTTATCGCTGCAGCGAGCATAAAGCTCGTTTTTGTGTGATGTAGCTATGTGTGCTGGTGAATGCCTTTTGCGTTTGGCGAGTCAGAATCGAGAATCTCTTAGTAATAAATTACTCTTTATTGAATACTTCCTGCAACTTTATTAACATAGTCATAAAGAAAAAATGCTAAAACGAACAACTTCTCTAAGCTAAATAGAAAAATAGAAGGAATTCAAAAGAATCTAACTTGTCCCTTAAGGATAATATATCTTCAAGTACTGCGCATTGCATGGACGGGGTAACTCGCCAAATCCTTCTCGAGTAATGCGATATGCCCCATGGCCAGCTATCCCCGTAATCTTATAAGGCCCTTCCCATTTGTCTGCGAGTGATCCTGCAGCCTTGTCTCTTGTTCCCGGATTCACCCTCTTCAGTACTAAATCACCAAGTGTGAACCTCCTTTCACGCACATGCGAGTTGTAATATCTAGCTACCTCTGTTGGTACGCTGTATTCCTTATTTGTGCTCGCTCTCTTCTTTCTTCTAACTCATCTAGGCCGCACTTTAGCATATCAACGTTGATTTCTGGCTGAAAGAGTTGTACCCTTGGTGAAGAGAACGATGTTTCCACGGGAATAACAGCTTCTGCTCCGTAAGCCATGGAATACGGGGTTTCGCCTGTTGAACCCCTTTCCGTTGTGCGATATGCCCAGAGCACTTGCGGTAACTTATCCGCCCAGCTCCCCTTTTTGGTTGCTAACTTAGCTTTCAGGTTGTGCTTGATGATTTTGTTCACTGCTTCAGTTTGGCCATTCGTCTGTGGATGTGCTGGAGAAGCGTAGTAGTTGTTGATGCCATACTTATCGCACAGTTCCCTGAATTTCCTGCCATCAAATTGGGTCCCATTGTCTGTGATGATGGTGTTTGGTATCCCGAATCTGTACAAGATATTTTTCTTCACAAAGCTAATGGTGTTTGCTTCTGTTATATGCACCAATGGCTCGGCTTCTACCCATTTTGTAAAATAATCCACAGCTACTATGGCATGCTTTGCTCCTCCAGTTGCTGTTGGCATTGGGCCGATCAAGTCTATTCCCCACATGGCAAATGGCCAAGGCGAGGTAATACTTTGCAGGAGCTCAGGTGGTTGTCGGATGTTATTGGCGATTTTCTGACATGCTTCACATCTCGCTGCCACCCTTTTGGAGTCGGCGAACAGGGTAGGCCAGTAAAAAACCCTGTCTCAATGTTTTGTGGGCTAGGCTGGCACCCCAGCATGGTTCCCACAATTTCCGCTGTGTATGCTTCTTAGGATACCTTCTGCTTCTTCAGGCCCGACACATCTCTGCAGTGCCCTCGAGTATCCTCTCTTGTATAGTTCTCCATTGAGTACCGAATATCTTGTTGCTCTGTATTTTAGCCGCTTTGCTTCCAGTGGGTCACTTGGAAGTATATCGTTGATGAGATACTCTTTAATTGGCGTGATCCAGCTGTCCCTCTCGCCAAAGATTGCCCCGACTTCCTTTGTTTTAACTATACTCGGCTGCGACAGGCGGATCATGGAGATATTGTTGGGCCAAATGTTGATCGTGGCAGATGCCAGTTTGGCTAAGGCGTCGGCCTTTTCATTTTCTTCTCTGGGGACGTGAACAATTCTATACTCTTTGAATCTTTCTAACAGTTCCCTTGCTAATTCCAGGTAAGTGATCATGCTTTCTTCTCTCGCCTGGTATTCATTTAGTACCTGATTGACAACAACTTGAGAGTCGCTGAAAATTTCCACCTCGTCTGCACCTAAGATTGTGCTAATCTTTAAACCCGCTATAAGTGCCTCGTACTCAGCTTGATTGTTGGTGGCTTTGAAGTCAAAACGCAAGGCACATTCGACTGAGTCTCCTTCCGGTGTTGTCAGCACTATACCTGCCCCGCTGCCGTGCGTGTTTGATGAGCCATCAACGCGAAGTTGCCATTTGAATATTTTCTTATTTTGCTCCACCATCATTCTCGCCACCTCTACGCTTGGTTCAGTGAACTCTGCTACGAAGTCTGCCACTGCCTGGGCTTTAATTGCTGTCCTTGGAGGTATTCTACATCGAATTCACTTAATTCGATCGCCCACTTTGTTAACCGACCGGATACCTCTGGTTTCTGCAGGATTAACTTCAGTGGGCAGTTGGTGTATACCCTGATTCTATGAGCCTGGAAATATGGTCTTAGCTTCCTTGCTGCTGTTATTAGGGCGAGTGCCATTTTTTCTGCCGGCGAGTACCTTGTTTCGGCCGGTAACAGTGCCTTGCTGGTGTAGTATACTGGCTTTTGGATTCCATCTTCCTGTCGTACTAGCACGGAACTTGTGGCTGCTTCAGAAACGGATAAGTACATGTACAATGTCTCGGCTGTTTCTGGCTTTGATAGCAATGGTGCCTGTCCAAGGTAGTCTTTCAAGGCCTGGAAGGCTTTTTCGCAATCCTCATTCCATTCGATCCCTTTTCCCTTCTTTAAAGCTTTGAAAAATGGTAGGCATCGGTCTGTTGATTTGGCTATGAATCTGCTCAGCGATGCTAGGCACCCTGTGAGTTTTTGGACATCTTTCAGAGTCTTTGGCGAGACCATTCTTGCTAATGCTTGGATTTTTTCAGGGTTCACCTCTATTCCTCTTTGGTTCACCTGATATCCGAGAAACCTCCCAGATGGTACGCCGAATACACATTTTGCCGGATTTAACTTCATTCCATACTTGACCAGTACGTCGAACGTTTCCCTCAGGTCATTTGCATGTTTATCTGCGGTAATACTCTTTGTCAGCATATCATCAACATAAACCTCCATATTTCTCCCTATCTGTCTGGCGAACATCTTGTTGACCAAGCGCTGATAAGTTGCCCCGGCGTTCTTCAAGCCGAATGGCATGACCCTGTAACAATACAACCCCTGATCTGTGGTGAATGCTGTTTTCTCTTCGTCAGGCCTGTGCATCTTTATCTGGTTGTACCCTGAATATGCATCCATGAAACTCAACGTCTCATGCCCGGCCGTTGCATCTACTAACTGGTCAATCCTTGGTAATGGGAAGCTGTCCTTGGGGCAAGCTTTGTTTAGGTCGGTGAAGTCGACGCACATCCTCCATTGATTGTTCTTCTTTTTCACTAAGACTACATTCGCCACCCATTCCGGGTACTTAACTTCTCTAATTGACCCTGCGGCGAGCAATTTTGACACTTCCTCTTTGATCGCTGCACTCCTTTCCGAGTTGAAGCTTCTCCTTTTCTGTACTACCGGTTTGCATTTCTCATTCACAGCTAAATTGTGGGAAATTGTGCTTCTATCAATCCCTGGCATGTCTTCGTGGCACCAAGCGAAAATCCCCCTATATTCTTTCAACAAGTTCGTCACATCTTTCTTAACCTGCTCAGCCAACCTCGCTCCAATTTTCACTGTTTTATCTGGTTCCCGCTTCATCTAGAATAATCGACTCAGTTGGTTCTTCCTTTTCTCTGTTTGTTTTGTCTCTTGGATCTAGTTCGAAGTTTTCCGGATTATCCTCCTGCGTCTCTGTGTCTACTTCGAATATGTTCAAAGTTTCCATCCCTGTTTTATCTTTGAAGACTGACAAGTTGGCGCGGCGAGCCATCTCCTGCGACCCTTTCAATTCTCCGACGCCGAATTCTGTAGGGAACTTTATTTTCAGTGCATGGGTTGAGGTTACAGCTCGAGCTTTGTTAAGAAACGGTCGGCCAAGTAGTGCATTATACGGCCAATTATGGATGTCAACCACGACAAAGTCTAACAGGATTGTTCGCCGGCATGGTGCTGTTCCAAATCTTACCGGTAGTTTCACTGTTCCTAACGACCTAACCTCTGCGCCACCAAATCCTTTCAATGGTACATGGAACGGTTCAAGATCTTTCCGGTCCAGCCGCAACTCATCATACACTCTGGCACTTAAAATATCAGCCGAACTTCCGTATCAATCATCACTCGAAGGACATCCCTATGGGCTATTCGAACTCCCACGACTATTGCATCATTAGGCTTTGCATCAATCCCGTCTGAGTCTTCTGCTGTAAACGTTATGGGATCATGCCCTTCTCTCCCCTTCTTGGGGTTTTTCTGCACAGAATTGACTTCCATGCTTCTGCCTTCATACATCACTTCTCGAACTTCCGACATCCTCTCTCGATTGCTCCTCCCAGTGTGAGGTCCGCCGAAAATAGTGTTTATGGCTGCGTTAGGACTGTTCCTCCTTGGACTCTTCCTATCTTGCCCGTTTCCTTGGCGGCTATCTTGGCGACCCCCGTGCTTGTCCCCTTTCAAGGCAAAGTCTTTCAGGTGCCCATCTCTGATCAGGCTTTCGATGTGATCGCGTAACTGGAAACACTTTGAAGTTTCATGTCCATGATCTTTATGGAATCGACAGTACTGGTTGTATCTCTCCTTGCATTCGCTGACTGCTGTCGGGGGTATTTGGCGAGTCCCTTGTCTTCTACCACAGATAATATCTCCTCCTGGTCGCCATTTAAAGGGGTGTAATGGTTGTACCTTCCTCGAAACTTATTGGCCCGAGTGTTTCCCCTGCTCTCTCTTGAGTATCCTCTTTGGGCCCTTCTCATCCTTCTGGCGATCACGTGATTGCATCTTTTTGTCGTCCTTATGGTCTGTTTTCAAGTTAGGTTTGTGCCCATGCACATAGCTACCCCCTTGTGCTACTTCTTCCTCCTCTGCCAGTGCATAATCGCCAGCTATTTCCATCATCTCTTCGTAAGTTTTAGGTCTATCCCTTCGCAGGTCAAAAGACAATCGTCCGCTTTGTAACCCATTAGTGAAAGCGGCGATTACAGCTACATCACTGGCATCCTCAATTTGAGCTACTTCCTTCCCAAACCTGGCCAGGTACTTCTTGATTGATTCGTTATGTTCCTGTTTCAAGTTCGATAGATGGGCGAGTGACTTTCTTCTTTGGACACTTCCCATGAACTGCCTTATGAATGCCTTGCTGAGTTTTGAGAAGCTGCTTATGGTTCCGGGTGGAAGCCTTCCGAACCATCTAGAGGCGAGGTCGCCGAATGTTTGCGGGAAGGTGAGACACAGCAACCCGTCATTGGATGAATACTGGGCCATGATATTGCGGAATCGGCGAACATGCTCTTTGGGATCCCTGTTCTCCTTGTACTGCTCAATAGTTGGCATTCTAAACCTGTCTGGAAATTGGGTGCGAGCAATAGCTTCGACGAATGGGCTATCTGACTCATCATCCGAGGATACATTACGTCCATACCTTCGTGCCATTGCTGAAACCTTTCTTGATAGCTCTTGTAAGGTGACATCTCGCTGACCGGTTGGTTCTCCTGCTGGGTCGAGCCTACTCTTGATTGTCATTCTACCATGATTGCCTCTCTCATCTGGGCTTCTTCGATCTTCAGTGCTCTCAGATCTTCTCCGCTTCGTTCTTTTAGATCGCAACTCCCTTCGCGGACGAGGACTCTTGTCCTCAGATGAGATGGACCGGTGTCTCCGCCGGTTTCGCTGGTATGTGTCGCTGGAATTGACCCTATGTGCTCGCACCTGATCTCGTTCCTCCCTGGACTCTTCATTCATCACACCCTTTCCCTTCCTTTGTTTTCTCCCCTCGAAATCCTCAATGTGGTCTTGGGGGGTCTCCTCGGTGGATTGTCTTGCTTGATTGTCGGGAACTGTGATATGAACTTCTGACCGCAGCCTTCCGGGTGGATGGGTTCCAGGGGTGGTTAACTCGTAAGGAGATGAGACTCCTAACCCTATAGGAAGCGAAAGTCCTATTTTGCTGGCTTCGCTGATTAGGTTTACCAATGCGGCTTGGAAGTGCTGCAAAATCCCGGGATCAGCCGCCCTAGTTCCTGGCGTTGCTGCTGATTGCTCCCCGACTGTCACTTGCCCTGTCTCCCGTTGGCGCAGCTGGTTCAATAACTAAATCTCCACTGGAGTTACCATCTCTGTCGCTGTCGTTGTTCATGCCGTCTGATTCGCAAGGGTCCCTCGAAGTTTTCTGTTCAAAAGCCCCCTCCTTCTAGCGCCAATTGTTGACGGTGAAATTTGGATTGCCACGCGCTCAACAATTAAATCAATTTAATATAAAGCAAGAAAATCAAGAACACATGCAAAAGACAAGTTTTACGTGGAAAACCCTTGAATGGGAAAAAACCACGGCGCCCCTGAGGGCAGAAAAATAATACTAGGTTTTGGTTGCTTCGTTACACTCTCTAATCTCTCACAATTGCTCTCTTTTGTCTCTCTCTATTTCTGAACCCCCTCCTCGTAGGATAGGTGATTCTATTTATACATGTTTATTTAGGGTTTCCCCTTGTTGATTTGCATTAGGATCCTTTTCTGTCGCGGATTGGGTCTTCTTTCTTTTTTTGCGATTCCTTGTTGCTTCTGTGTTTATGCCGAGTCGGTTCGAGCCTAATGCGCTGGTCCAGCGAGTACTTTTACTTTCTGGGTATTGTATATCTGGCGAGTACACTTCTATATTCGGCGAGTAGGTTTTTGGTTTTGGCGACCATGCCTTTGACTTCCCTCTGGTCTAAGCTATTTATTCATCCTGACTGGTCAAACCTCTACCTTTTACCCGGTCAATGAATGATGTGGCAACCTTTTGTTAGCTCCTTTGATGACGTGTCAGTTGGGCGAGTTTATACATACAACAATCTTCTTCACTAAATTTCTCCATCTTCTCTCTCTAAAAAAACCCTTATCTCTCATCTCTTTCTTCTTTGTCTCACAACTTCTCCGGTCACTTGGATCTCGTCTACTGCTTGGTGTAGCACCAGCCTTTGCACACCAACGACACTGAGCTCCGGTCCTTATGTGAATTCGGCTGGAGCACATTATCCTGGAACGACGATGACGACGACGACGACAACATCAGCTGAGTCAATTCGAGCATCCCATCTGAGAACGATGACGACAATGTTGGCTGAGTCAACTCGGGTGAACTCAGATGGCGAACTCGAATATGATGATGAAATTGTTTGCTAGGTTTGATAATGAAATCTGATGGTGGAATGAAGTATTTGTTCAGTTTGGTTTGGAAGCTTCGATTTGGGTTATGGTGGGTGGTAATTGAAGCTTAGGTTTGATTTGGGTGGTTGTGGGTTTTGTTATGAAGTTTGGGGTGATGATTCATATTAGGTTTGATTCGGTTTGAAGGGTTTGAAGGGTTGATGATGGTGGTTTGGTGGTGGCGTTGGGTGGCTGGCTGGGTTTGGTTTGAGATTGGTGGTGTTGTTTGAGATGTAGATTGATGATGAATTGGATGGATTTTTGGTGTTTGGGGATGAATTTTACTGATGATGAACTTAGATTGTGTGGTTTGATGTTAATCTACAAGTGATTTTTTTTTTTTCAAAATTTTTCTTTTCTATTTTGTTTTTGGATTTGGTTGTAATCTGCAAGTGATTTGGTTTGATGAACTGGATTTGTTGTTTCTTTCTTATTTCTTAATTTTTTTTTATTGTTATTTTTATCATTTATTAAAATAATTGATAAATGTTTAACTATTTAAGAAAGGGCAATTTAGTTTTATTTATTATTTTAAGTTTATTTTAATAAAATAAAATTGGTGACACGTGTCAATTTTTTATAGGTAATTAATTAGATAAAGTTGTTAATTTTTAAAAAATTTAAGGGTAAAATTGTACTTTTAACTCATTCAATTAAAATCAAGGGTAATATTGTCATTTTGTTATTTCTGTTAGGGTTGACCGTTAAAAATCTGGTCAAAGGGATCAAATTGATGGGTTTTTGAAAATATAGGGACCAATCAACTAAAAAGGGAAAGACAGTTAAAAATGTCATCATCGGACAAAACCTAGGGACGAAAATGATAATATCCCAAATATAATTAGTGTTTGATACAAGTAAACACCTGTTTAACAAAAGTACTCAGAGAGCAAAAGAAATGTAAAGAAAAGAAGATATGGACGCAATTGATGTACTAATCAAGCTTTTTGTATTCAACACTCCTGAGAGAGAGATTTACAGAGAATGTATATACAACTAGAGATTACAGGAATTGATTTTGCGTTTGGGTACAAATATTGACACCCATAAATATGATAAGTACACTCATGTATAAAATTTTAAATTAAAACATTACTATAAACACTCATCTTAATGCCAATAGTAAATGAATGTTTTCATTTTAATACAATTTATTTATAAACCCTCTTAAGTTATTAACACACCCAATTTCACAAATGATAAATTCTTAAGTTCTTCAAACTCGAAAACACAGTCCAAAGAATTCTTAAATTTTTAAATTTCAGTATCTGTCAAATTAAAACAGAGAGAACTTAACGCTGTCAAGTTGTTGATATTTATTACAACAGATTTCACAACCTCATACCACCGTTGATCTCTTGTATACACAACGATGCTTAAAGTTTCCGATGCGTGCAACCTTGATTAAATCCCACTTGAAATCACTGTCTTCATTCCCTCCTTCCACCGACATATTTTTAATCCACTTCCCTTTATCATGATGATGATTGGCACAGATCTATCGAACAAAGTCCTTGGAGAGACTCTTAAGCATTTTTTACTGGTTGGTTTCTTTTTCAAACCTAAGAAACTTGGAAAGAACATCTTGATCAAGAAAATTTCATTATCCATACTTGCAGTCCTCAAAATCCCACCTGACTCCTTCATTTTCTTTTGTTTCTTCATTTGATCTTCTGTTTCAAAACAGAAGGTTTTGATAATGGGAGATTTTGATACTTGAAATAGAATTAAGGTTTAATTAGAGTTTAGTTTTTTATTTTTATTTTAGTGATATAGTTGAAGATATGAGTGTAATTAATGGGTGTACATAGTATTTGATTTATTTTTAATTAAACTAATTTGTCCTTATTGGTAAATTCCTATTGGGATTTGTAATTAAAATTTTTATTAAAATATGGGTGTACTTATCATATTTATGGGTGTCAATATCGGCACCCTTTGCATTTACACGTGATGGTGGGTTAGGGTTTAGTTTAATTTTTTTATTTTTTTATTTGATTTTTTTTAATATTAGATCATTTTAAAATCAATTTTTAATTGTTTTTAATTGAAATTATTAATTTATACCCTGCTTTTACCATTATACCCTTAATGATCTGACGGAACCCTAACAAAATTAGATGGTAGGAGCCAAAATATAGATTTTTGGTAACTAGAGGGACCTATCAACACAATACTGAAAACCGGGAGACTAGTTTGGCTATTAGGTCAAACTAGAGGGACGAAAATGAATTTAATCCTTGAAAAAATGTAACTCAACCCAATTTGACCAATCATATTAAAATAAAATAAATAATTGTGTTTATTTTTTTTTTTATTAGTTTTATTATGAACCTCATTTTAAAAAAAAAAAAAAAAAAAAATTCTAAAAAATACACTCATGCATTTACAATATTATAAACCAGGAATATAGGGCCTCTTTGTTGCATGGGATTGGACTAATTTCAGTCTCCAATCTTGTTCGGAAACACACCAATCCGGTAGGGCCCTTTTTTGTGAATTAGTCCTGCAAAATGTATTGGTAGGTTTATTAGTCCTGCGTTGTGGAGGACTATTTTTTTTATAAAATAAATAAATTGTTCTTTTAATAATTTAATATTAAATAAAATTTAAGTTTATTTAAAATCGATGTACATTTGGAATTTAATTTAAAATTTATTTTAATGTTATTAATTTAATAATATATAGATTAAAATGTTTATTTCATCAAAATAATTAGTTTAATAATTTATTTTTCAATTTTCATTAGGTTATTAGGGATTGAGATTATGTCAATCTAAAGAGGGGTGTATTCAATTGGAATTCTTGAGGAAATTTAAAGACATTTTTTAAGTGACAGATTTTCATGGATTTCTACAAACTTTTATAAATCTACATGGATTTTCATTGTTTTGTTTAAACATCTATCTCAGACTTTTATGGATTTGTTTAAACATCTATCTCAGACTTTCATGGATTTGTTATTTCGGACTTCTATTATAGATAGATGAATTATACTTGTATATGGCCCAATCAGTCAGCCAAAGAGAAGCTCTATTTCAAAGCTCAATTTTCACATAGATCTCAACTTTCATGATAAACCCAAAAAATAACATATGAATACATAAAATTTACGCATGAATAAACGTTGCAAAAAAAAAATAATAAATAAAAAAAAAATAAAAAATAATGACAATAATTTACACTCAATTTTTTTTTTTAATGTAATTTTCCACTCAATTACTAAAGTCAATCACAAATGAAAGAAAGTGACATAGTTTATAACAATTTTGAGAGCAAAATTAAAAGGAAAATACTCAACATTCATAACTCATCTTCACTGATTCTCATTGTTTTTAACTAATCATATAAACAAACAATAATCATCTAATCGAATAACCAAGCAAAGCTATACATAAAATATTGAAAAAAAAAAAAAAAAAAAAAAAAAAAAGGATAAGCCTAACACAAACCTTGTCACAACTAACCACCATTTGATCCATGATTTTTAATTTATTCTCTATAGCTCCAAATCTTACAAAATTGGACATGGATAATCTAGACATATAGGAAAAGCAACAGTAAAATTATCAATTTAATCCATGGTCATTAGTATATGAAAACATTCATTCTTTTCTTGTTTCCCGAATCTATCTAGCAGAAATCAATATTAACCTTTGTCCATCCAAAAATTATAACAATTTTTATACACATTTATAAATCGCGAAATTTTTCATAATAATAGTAGACATAACATTCTATCTACATATAATTTTTCATAATTTTCCATAATTTTCGAGATAGAAAATCCCACCTAAATAAATTTACAAATTCTGGTCATTTGTCAAAATAGAGAGATTCCAGTAGGCATTTGTATATTTTGAAAACACATAAAAAAAAACTAATAACCGCGACTATCAATTGAATAGACTATAAATCATCATCATGGTCTTTACTTTCATCGAGTTAAGCATATCAAGAATCATAACCTAGCATATTCTAGAAGTTCAACCATGAAAGAGATAAATAAAGGAAAATAGAAGCAACGAACCCTAGCAACAAGAAAAACTCAAAATCCTTGAGGAGAAGGTTGGACTTGTTGTGGCCTTTGATATTTATACTGTCACCATCAAGTCCACCAAAATCCATGACTTAAGAAAATCCTTTAAAATCTAGTCTCAATTGAATACACCTTGATTTTTATAGACATTTTTAAAGTCTCAATTCAATACACTCGGATTTAGAAGGACTCTTTAAAAGTCCATAGAAATCTAAATTGAATACCACTAGATTAATATAGACTCTGTTGAAGTCTTTAAATGTCCGAATTGAATACACCCGGATTTATAAAGTCTTTAAATGTACTCGAGAATCCTAATTCAATACACCCCCCTTAATTCATCCTAATGGGATTGTAGAATCTAAATTTGTTAGGCACACTGTAATCTCACCTATATATTTTAGTAAATAAAAAAAATTATAAAATTGAAAATATTTAAATTTATTTAAAACTAATATAAATCTATTTTTTTTATAATTTTTTTTTTTTTTGGATATTAGTACTTTAATAATATATTAACTAAAACATTTATTTGTTTTTCAAATACATATTTGAATAATTTATTATTCAATTTCAAAATATTATCAAATTAAAAATATTATTAAATTTTCCTTTAAAAAAAAAATATTATATTTAGGCCAATCCCATGTTTCACAAAATAAAACATGGTATTAATTCAGTCCAGTCTCATATTTCTCAAAACACAAGATGGTATTAATTTAGTCCAGTCCAGTTCAATCTAATCTCATCTAATCACAGTCCCATTTCAATTTTCAATCCAATATAATTTTATAAAATAGTCTAATCCACCCGTGCACCAAACGAGGCCCACAATCCCATTTCAATCCAATATAATTCTATGAAATAGTCTAATCAAATCCCGTGCACCAAACAAGCCCTAAGTGCACCAAACGAGGCCTTTAGGGCTTGTTTGGTGTGCGGGATAAGGTAAGATTATTTTCATAGGATTGGATTGGATTAGATTGGACTAAAATCAGTGTTGTGAGGTGCTTAGTGCTGTAAGAGGTTAGATTAAAATAATCTTATATTTGTTTAGTGTGGTATGAGATTAGATAATTTTTTTTTATCATATATTAAATACAATGAAATTAATTAATATAAAATTAAATTAAATTATTTTTGAATAAATTAATTATTTAAATTTTGTTTAAAAATAAATAAAAACATTTCAAATTAATATTATAGAAAATCACATTTTAATTAATATTTAATATTTTCAAAATATTATAATAAGATATATTAAATAAATGTAAAATTTTATAATTAAATAGAAAAATTGAAGAAGTAGAATTTTTAAAAATATATATATATATATGGGACTAAATAGCCTCATCCCACCTGAATAAAATGGTTGCATAGAATTGGGCTGGTTAAAATTATTTTTTTAAAATAAAATTTAATTTTAAAACATTTAAACAAAATAATATTTATTTTTAAAAAAATTGAAAATTATTATTTATAAAATGTTTAAAATAAAATATTTTAGTAATTATTAAAATATATTTATATTTTAATGACATAATATATTAAAAAAAATAAAAGGATAAAATGGTGGGACTAATTTTAGTTCCACCATTTTTGGTGGGATTAATTAGTCTCATATTGATGGGATAAGTTGCTTGCATGAGATTAAATAATCACAACAAATATATGATATCTATCCAATGTAACAAACATGTTCTTAGTGGGAAAATTGAGACTCAATTTCAGATCTTCAGTTGCGTCCTTGTGGAGCTTCCTCTGAACACAACCCAACTCAAATCACAAAAGTGGTGAGCAAATTTGCAATATTTCTTGAATTATAATGATATAATGATATTTATGTTTCCCCTCTCTATATTTTTAGTTTTGTTTGAGAAAAAAACCCAAACTGCTTTCTTTTTTGGGATTTTCTGCTTCAAATATGTTTTATGATAACCCAATATTTGAATTCTAGAAAACATCATTGGAACTACAAAAACATAATATTCAAAATAAATTTTCTATAACACATTTTATAAGCACTTTATATGTACTCTCAAATACATACATCATGATATACGAATATGTGAGTTTCAAATTGTCAATATGAAAATAGATAAATCGTCAAATTGTCAAAGCATCACCCAAGTAGAAAGCAATTGATGGGGTTGCTCTAGAAGCAGGGGCATTACTTGTGAAAGTAAATTCAATACAATCAAATAAACAAAAATGAGTTCTCGGATTACCGTTCACCGTACAGAAACCCGAACTCTATAGCGGAAGCGGATCGAACACCTGGGACTGAATCACCGGTCTGAGGACGATCACAGAATCGGAAAGTCCCTCTAACCACAATGCATATACCCACACTCCACATCTATTTGAGTTTCTCTTTGTATTTGTGTCTGTCCCAAACACTGGAACACATGCACTTGTTCTCTGTTTTGCACACCATTATACATCAGACAAGCCCCTTCTCTTGCCTTAGACCAAATCACGTTGATCTCTTCCTTTTACTACACTAATGCACTCTTTTGCACTAAAACCGAAGCACACACTATTGTCTTGCATTGCACAGAACTCATGCATATTGTACACATGCACTTTTTAGCCACACACACAACACATGCACGTTATTGCCTGTTATGTTTTGTTGTGTGTATCAGTCTCTTTTAACTGATGCAAAAATTGCTCATATAACTGCCCATGCATTTATATGTATTTGGTGCATGGGCTTGGGCTTAGTGTACATGGACTTTGGGCTCTCCATGCTTATTTTGACCAACTTGGGTGTATAATGGGTCTCCAACCCATACCCAAATATACCAACAACTTGTTTAATCATCTTCATTATACAAGTTATTCTCTAACTTTGAGATTTTGCTTTGGAATAATTAAAGTTACAAAAACTTTATATTATAATAATCCTACTTTGCTTTTGAGTTTTGAGTAATTAAAAATCCTTTCTTTTCTCATTTTGCTTTTGTATTTTCATAATGAAAGCAAAGAAGAAAAGCGTGAAATGACTTGCATATCTTAGTTTGGAATAAAATGCTTTTAGTTTCCTTATTGAATTGGTCATCTTGCATTCTTTGTATCCTTATTGTCTTGTGTCTCTCAGCAAGCTCTAAATCCTCACATCTTTTATTCTTTATGCTGATAAGTGATAGCCAACCAAAGAGATTTCACAAAGCTCAAAGCTAGAAGAGGTGATCGATCAAGGTGTATTTATTTCAATGATAACATTGTCTCGTTTAGGTATGATCACTTATTATTATCTCTTTTAATTTTGTTGGTTTTTGTCTTCTGAGTTTAGCTGGATCACATATTGTAATTCTTCCTCTTACGGTTATCTCGGATTATTAATTTTTGAAATAAAATGGAATGCAAGATGGTTGATTTTTATTTATTTTTTTATTTTATTTTATTTTATTTTTTTAATAAAAACTGAATATACATTGTTGTTACCTTCTTTGTATTTTGTGTATATATAACAACAGACTATTGATGTATAGTGTAATATGATTCTTTGCTCTCCTTAAACTCTCTCTCTTCTCTCATCTCTCTCACAGCTTTCACCTTTGCCGGGCAGCGCATGCAACAACGCCGTCGGGGCTTCCCCTTCCCGGCGACGCTACTGCAAGACTGAAAAAGGAAAAACTTAACAAGAACAAAAGGTTAATTATTGAAACATCCTTCTGGGGGAATTTTCGGTAATTCTCCTTTACTAAAAGTTAAAAATAGAGTTTTAAAAAAGATATTTCAATAATTTTCCTTTTAAAGTTTTTTCAACATTTCACGTTTTTTTTTTTTTTTTCCATATTTCATGATATATATTTTTCAGGATTTCACGATTTTGTTCAACATTTTACGTTTTTTATTTTTTTTATTTTTTTTATTTTTTTTTACATTTCACGATTTTTTTTCAAAATTTCACGATTGTTTTCAACATTTCACGGTTTTTGTTTTTGTTTTTTGTTTTTTTTTCTTTTTTTTTTTTTTTTTTTTTTTTTTGTGTGGAAAATGTATAAAATTGTTACATGTGGTATTTTTGCAATTTGTGGTTATGGATTGAAAAGGAAATTTCTAATGTGGTTATTAAGAATTAAAATTTCATATGTAGTTTAAAACAAAATTAATATAATTATATGATTATTTTTGACAATTTTCACATTTGGATTTTGAATTTATTGAAATTTCATTCTTGTCTTATTCTGCTTCTAAATTTTGATAGTGAAAACAAGAAATAGAGCTGGACCTTGCAAGTTCTTTTATCACTTCATCATGCTCACAGACTATTAGAGATTGTTCATTTTTCTTCAAAAGTTCTAAGTGATCAACCGCATGTCAAGGATAACATCTTCCTCCATTTGGTACAGTAATTATAATTTTTGAGCTTCATTATTATCTTGATACTTGTTAAATTTAAGTGAAATAGTGAATTTCGGATAACATTCTTATTAGTTATTAGGTTGACCACATATTGTAAATCTTCTACCTTCTAATATTTTATTTCATTAATCCTCTCCTTTTATTCATGCTTTCTGTATTTTTTTTTTTTTTTTTTTTTTTTTTATTTTGTGGGTATTTAGCATCATTGTTGAGTTGCGAAATATTAACTAAAATTTTGTCATTTCATTTTATATATCTATAAGAGATATAGTCAAGCAAAATTCTCCTCATTGAGGATATGTCATATCAGAAGGTATGAAAAACTATTTTTTATGCTATAAATATCATATTAGCTATTCGTCAATCAATTATGTTTGAGCACAAATGTGAGAGAGAATAATTTTCTTAATACTTTCATTAATAGTTGATAATTTAGGTTACAAGAATGCATAAGGGTGTAAACTACCGATTTTATGGAACTAAATATGTATATATCCTAATCCCTATGACGTAGGAAGTATTAATTGTACATTTAAAAGTGGACTAATTGCACAAACATCCCTTGAGTTTAGGCATAATTGCATGTATATGGAATTTTACCCATAATTGCACAAACATCCCCTGTAATTAGTTGACTTCATTAAATCTAACCATTGACCACAATTTTAACCAAAAAATGACCAAAGTGCCCCTAGTTACCTATTTTATTATTAATTATATATATACTTCTTTTTTTTTACAATTTATATATATACTTAAAATAATAATTATATACAATACTTAATTTATTTATTTAACAATTTTTATAATCCATTTTTTACATTTTTATAATCCATTTTTTTAAATAAATAAATTAAGTATTATATATAATTATTATTTTTAAGTATATATGTAATTATTTTTTAATATATATATATATATAATTATTTTCTTAAGTATATATATAATTATTTTCTTAAGTATATATATAAATTGTCAAAAAAAAGTATATATATAATTAATTATAAAATAGGTAACTAGGGGCACTTTAGTCATTTTTGGTTAAAATTATGGTCAATGGTTAGATTTAACAAAGTCAACTAATTACAGGGGATGTTTGTGTAATTATGGGTAAAAATTCCATATACACAGAATTATGCCTAAACTCAGGGGATGTTTGTGCAATTAGTCCTTTAAAAGTCAACAATCTAATTATAGATAGTGGAAAAAGGGGGAAATACAGTAACACTCTTTTTATGTGGACTTTTAAAAATAATACTAGTTTAATAAGTTAAGTTTAAATGACACCGGTAGATAAAATACCATCACCTCCTTTAATTTATTACGTTTTTACATTTTTAGGGGTTTTTTTTTTTTTTTTTTTTTTTCTTCAAAAACCTCCATTGATAGAGGACCAATGAAGGTCCTCCATCAATGGAGATGGACAAATCTCCAATGGAGGTCTATTTGACCTCCAAAACAACTCCAATCGTTCGACCTCCAATGGAGGTCGATGAAGACGATGAACAAAAAAAAAAAATGGAAAATTTCATTTTTTTTTTTCAATAAGTCTTGGAAATTATAAATATATCTAATAAGTCTCGGAAACTACAAAATAAGTCTCAGAAACTACAAAATAAGTATCGAAAATTACAAAATAAGTTTCGGAAACACCAAAATAAATCTCGGAAAAAAAAAAGTACGAGACTTATTTTTGTGAGTGTGTTTTAAAGGTATTTTTGTCAGATCTATTCTTTAGGTGCTATTAAAACTTAGAGTAATTGGCACCAATGCCCCCTGGATTGTACGTGAATTCACATGTTGCCCACTAACCTTTTTTTTTAAGCATTAAACCCTCCGAACTATCATTTATTGGAAAACAGTTGGGTTTATTCCCCCCCTGAGAGGGGGGCATCTACAGTCGGGTTTTGCTAATAAATGATAGTTCAGGGGGTTTAATGCATAAAAAAAAAAGAAGTTTAGGAGGCAACATGCAAATTCACGTACACTTCAAGGGCATTGGTGCCGATTACTCTAAAACTTAAGCTATTAAGTTGGTGATAGTTTTAAACCCATTCTTTAAAGAGTGATATTAAATTTTCAAGCTCGAATAGATATTTTCTAAAATTACTTTTTAAGTAATAGCATAGAATCAACCTAGATCTTCATATAGTCCCCTCAAGTTGGCTTGGAAATGTTTTGCATTCCTAGCTTGCATAGTGCATGTAAGATGTCAATTGACCCTTCTGTAATCCATTTGTGGGGATGTCTGCCACCTGCTCTCCGATCAGAATATAGGTCGTGTATCACTCCTAAACCAGAACCGAACCGACGATTTGAAACCGTTGGTTCGGGTCCGGTTTTTCAAAAAATGGGAACCGAAACCTTCAACCTTCAACTTGAAGGTTCCGGCTTTTCCCCTCCAGTTTCGGTTTGATTCCACGGTTGGAACTAAACCGCGGTCATGTCTACTTACAACCAAAACAACAACAACAACAACAAGATTCACACCCAACAGAACAAGAAAAGACCGATGCCGACAACAACAATGATAACTATACAGCTGATTTGGAAGTTTTCAAGCTCGGATTTTTGCAAAGTTAGATGTGAGAGTGAGAGTGAGAGAGGGGTGATGGTGATGGTGGTGAGGGATCAGATTGGGGAGGGATAGAAAGATAAAAAGAATGGCAGAATTTTCTGGCGAAATGGGATTCTAGCGAAGTGGGATCGACAATGGTGCTGGAGGTGAACGGCGGTGTTGCCTTGATGGGCAACCCCGCTAACTGTATTGGCGTCGTTCAAGGACAGAGGCAAGAGGAGCTAGTCATGGAGGCAGAAAGAGCTCGTCGCAGAGGCGAGGGTCTATGAGGCCAAGCTTCTTCGGTGTTGGGACATGAGTAAAACAAAGCAAAATTGGACAATAATTGATAGTTTTGTTTTAGACAAAAAGTAAACTCTGATACCAATAATAATGAAAGAAAGCATCCAATTCCAATAGCACTCCACCAACTTTTTTATTTTTTAATAGTTTCCACCTTCCAATCAATAATTATGGTAGACACACCAACTCTTTTTAGTGCAATTTTATTGATTGCTTAGTAAACCCCTGCTCTGCAAAATAATCAAACAATAATCTAGTCGGGTTCACGGGTTCAGGTTAGGGTTTTTGGCTAGGCCCGACCCACAATTCGAATATGAGGACCCAGACTCAATCCATACAGGTTGGGTTCGGGTAGGTACTCACGAGTTCGGGTCCAATTGTCATCCCTAGGTTCAACTACTATATAGTTATAAGACTAATTTTCAATCGTTGGATTTTGTTGGAAAAAGTCAAAGATTTCCTTTTTGAATAGTTTTAACTTTCCTAATATAGTTTCCATGTTTAATGAAGATTTCCTGATTTTTAGGCTAGAACAATTATGTACAACTTTTTCCTCATTTGTATCCTCAGTAGAGTATATATAGGACCCTATACTCTTGATTTAATCAATGCGAATTATTCTATTTTCACATAATTGTCTACATGGTATTAGAGTCTAGTGGTGGCAAAATAGACTCAAGCTGATAGGCCAGGCCTGGCCGGCCCGATCCCGTGATAGGCCGGGCCTGGCACGGCCCGTCCAAGAAATAGGCAAGGCCAAGGCCTGGTACCAAGTAGGCCTAGGCCGGGCTACAAGAGTGAGGCCCGCAGGCCTGTGAGCCGGCCTGTAAGACCTGCCAACATTTAAAAAAAAAAAAAAAAAAAAAAAAAACTAATTAAACAATATATATATATATATATATATATATGTGTGTGTGTGTGTGTGTGTATATGCATAAATATACAAAGATAAACTACGTAAGGCTCACAACTATTTCCCTAATAACCCTGGTTTGATTCTCATCCATACCAATTTTACAAAAAATATATTAAAAACTTATTAAATAATATATATTGTATAATATGCATAATTTAGCAAGGTTGAATTTGTACTGAAGTGGTTAATCACGCAACTTCTTCACCATAACATTTGTTCGAAACCCACGAAAAACATTTTTACAAAAATTAAAATAAAAAACCTTATACAGCCCGGCCTGGCTTGGTGGCCACAGGCCCAAGTTGGGCCTCTCTAGCCTTAACAGGCCGGGCCCAGGTACGACCTTTTAAGAGGCTAGACCTCTTTTAGCACAACTTGTTAGAAGGCCCGGCCTGCCACTATCAGGCTGGGCTGGGCCGGGTCGCTTGTTTTGCCATCTTTATCAGAGCCTCTCTAGGCTTTTTATTTTTATTTTTTATAGCATTCCTTACCATCTCGGCCTATAGCAAGTATCCTTAATTGTTGATGATCATTTCTCAACAGCCTTAATTGCTGTTTTTTTACCCTTTTTTTCTCTCCCTTTGTTAGGATCACTACATCAACCACCATGACAGAACAAACCTTTTCTAACACTACAACAACCACCATAACAGAATGAACTTCTTCTAAATCTCAACTAGGCCACCTCACTCCTAATAGCTTCAACAATCCTACGCTTCAAATTACCACTACAAAATTGCGTGGAAAAATTTTCTTGGAGTGGTCATTGTCAGTGAAGCTTTTTCTCAAGAGAAGAAAGAAGATGGGTTATTTGTTGGGAACAATCAAGGCACCAAAGATCAAAGATCCAGTAAATGAGACTTGAGATTCTGAGAATTCCGTGGTCATGTCTTGGCTTTTCAACTCGATGAAGCTGGAGATTGGGAAGCCTTATATTTTTCTGCCCACTGCTAAAGACATGGGATGCTATGGTGAAAACATACTCAAAGAAGGATAATGCATCACAGATTTTTGAATTAAAGAAGGCAATTCACAACACCTAACAGGGTGATCTCTCGATTACTACTTACTAGAACAATTTACAAGTTCAATGGGGGCAATCTAGTCACGTGGAAAAGTAAGAATCAAAATGTGGTCGCTAGAATTAGCGCTGAGGCGGAATTGAGAGCAGTAGCGCAAGGAATATGTGAATTGTTTTGGCTGAAGAAGATTCTTGAAGAGCTAAAGATTCCTAATGAAATGCCTATGTGTTTGTATTGTGATAACAAGGCATCTATCAGTATTGCTCATAATCCAATTCAACATGATAGGACAAAGCATCTTGAAGTTGATCGTCACTTCATCAAGGAAAAAATCGAGCAGGGTCTAATTTGTATGCTCTTTGTTCCATCTCAAAAACAGCTAGCAGATATCCTAACTAAGGGACAATAGAAACCAGATTTTGAAAACTTAGTGATCAAGCTGGGAATGTTAGACATCTATGATCTAGCTTGAGGGGGAGTGTTAGAAAAAGTCAAATTTTTTGAATAGTTTTAACTTCCTTAAATTCCCAAGACTTTTGTCCACAACCACGACTCTTTACATCGAGAATCATTATACCTCACCACAAGGTATAACCATTTAGGAATGAATCATCCTAAGATTTCTTCTTGTTCCGGCACATGTTGAAATAACTTGTTGAAATTGTAGTGCAACTCCTCACGTTAGATATCTAGGGAGTTCGTCAACCATCGACATCCTTGTCCACCACATATATTGCATCACCTTCAGACCAATGTCATGTGCGTAATTGCCGATCCACTAGCAGCAACATATCCTTTCCATGACAGTGGAGAAACCTACCAAAAGGATAAACTTGTCCTTGCATCACCGAACCCCGTGAAAGACTTGCTATTAGTACTGGGAGTGCTTTGCCAGATAAGCCCCACACCACGCGAGACACTACCGAGCGGTTTTTTTATTCATCACCTTATGTAACCCATATTGGATCTCTATGACTATACTTGCCACCACAAGTCAAATTTCTCTCCATCAATATTCTTCCTCCATCAAACCCAACTGACTTTGAAACTGATTTCAAGACGTATCTCATTTGCTAAACCCATACTAGGCAATCATGAATCATTATGCCAATACCACCAAGTCCTCCATACGATATCCCGTAAAGACTTAAAACTAACATCGCCAACAATGGCTCTAATACCAGTTGTTGGGAATTGAACCGATGAACGCAGAAGCGACATGCCTAATATTCACCACATAACATATAACGTCTACTAGCAGAAAAATAAGATGAGAGAAAATAAACCAATCACACAAACACAAGATATACGTGGAAACCTTAAATCAGGGAAAAAACTACGGGCGATCAGGACAACAGAGAAAAGATCCAATATGTAGTAAATTTGTACAACTACACACTCTAAGATTCCCTCTCTCACAACCAAAACCCGGAACAACCAAGCCTTACCAAGCCCCCAAGCTCACAATCGAGCTTACATCCTAGCTCTCAGCTCACAACGCTCATCAGGTCTTCCTTCAAGTACACTCTCCGAATATCCCCATAGGTCTCCTCTGACTATCACCCCCGGATCTCTCACTTGATCCCTATATATTCCTTAGATCCCTCCCCGGATATTCTTATAGAGTCTCCCCCTCGAATCAAACCCACTCTCTGATGTTTCAGGCGTTTTTTTTTTTTTTTTTTTTGCTATATACTCTCAATAAACAAATATTACATGTATTTATACTAGAGTACTAGCAAAGTTTAAAACCAACAAGGAAATCTTCTCCTATATGCACAAGTCTTTCTGATCCACGCAAAGTCTTACTCTTTTGCGCTCAAGACTTCCCTGTCCAGCACAAAGAGAAACTCATTTCCTTTTCCACAAAAGATTTCTTATTCCACATGATTTCCTGTTTCACACTGCGCAACTTTCGTCATTACCATGGTCTGGGCCGCGGTTTACAGCCCGCTCCTTGAATCGTGGAATACCTTCTGGAGACGACCGCTTAGAAAACCGCAGTCTACGTCTCTTGCCTATGTTGCGCTTCACACCGCGCTAAACCTGCTAGAATTGATCACTCATTACACCGCAGTTCTTCCCGAAATTCCTATTTCCAGATAATCTTCAGGCTTCCAAATCTTTCCTAAACACGAACACCTACTTCCAAATGTTATCCATGTCTTCAAGAAGTTTTCTCTTTCACATCAGTTGAGTCTTATTTTTTTAACATTGGGTTCACTTGGGCATACAAACCAAAACCTAAACCTAACAAATATATTTTTCTTGGGTGAACTTTTAATGTTAGTTTTTATCTTGCCCCACCCCTCCCCCCCAAGCCAAAATCCTAGCTCTGCCCTTGCTTGTAGCCTGCAGGAAGGTCCTAAATACTAGTAGACATTAGTATGAATATTTTAGATACTTGTACTTAGGAGTAGATACTTCTGGAGGCCAAACCTCCATAGTTGGATCAAATTAATCCCAACTGTCCATTGAAGAGGTGACCCTCTATAAATAGCTAGCCTCTCTTTTGTGTGAAGCGTCCAAGCTAAGAATGCTCAAAGCATTGTATATCTTTCTTCATAGCAATACAACTTTCCTTTGTTCCACAGCTCTTCTAATCCTATTACTTAAACATGACTTATTAATGCGGTGCCAATCTCACAAAATTTTTTGTAAAATGTGCTATTTAATTTTTGAACCTTTTTTTTTTTTTTTTTTTTTTCTGTTTCCAATATATTTTTACTTAGGGGTTGTCTGTTTTTGTTTGGAGACTGAATAGTCTTAAATTTGAGTGAAAATTGATTAATTAGAGACTGAAACTTGAAAACTGAATGATATATATGTTTGTTTTTATTTTATTTTTTGACCCCTAAATATAGACATCTTAATAATTTTCAAACCTTGATTCATTTGAAGCACTTTTAATTCACATCATAGTGTCAATATTTGATGATTCCAAGTCGTAGTGAAGCTTGTGTCAGTGTGTTTTCTTTTCTTTTATAATTACGAACTGTCATGTTTATAATTTTATCTTTCTTTGTTCTGTCCTCAGTTGTTTTGTTTGTTACAACTGATCAACTTAATTGTAAGATCAGACAAGATGGAGGTTGCATCAAGTATTTTGAGCTCTATTTTATCGAAGATCGGAGAATACTTTGTGGAGTCCATACGCCAAGCCAATTACTTACTCCGTTTCAAAAATATTGTTGATGATCTTAAGAAAGAAGATGAAAATTTGAGATCAACACAACATCGTGTGCAACATGAAGTTGAAAGAGCCAAGAGAAATAGTGAAGAAATCGAGAAAGATGTAGAAAAGTGGTTAATGGACGTGCAGAATGTCTTAGAAGAGATCCAGAGGTTGGAAGAAGATATACAGGTGAAAAAAACATTTCTTTGTGGCCGGTGTCCTAATTTGAGATGGCGATATAAATTAAGTAAGAGAGCAGTAAAGAAGACGAGTGTTATGTTGAAGCTACAAGATAGTGGAAAGTTTGACAGAGTTTCTCATTCTACCTCTCTACCAGGTGTAGAAGGTTCTAACGATTTTATATCTTTTAAGCCTACGGAATATGCCTTTAGTCAGATTATGGAGGCATTGAAGAACGATAAGATCAACATGATTGGATTGTACGGGATGGGAGGGGTAGGTAAAACAACCTTGGCAAAAGTAGTGAGTAAGGAAGCCAAAGAAAAGAAGCTTTTTGATGAGGTTGTGATGGTAACTGTAACCCAAAATCCTGACTTAAAAAACATTCAGGGTCAAATAGCAGAATCCTTAGATGTGAAATTAAAGGAAGAATTGGTAGAAAGAAGAGCTCAACGATTATGCTTACGATTGAAGAATGAGAAAAAAATCCTCATAATTATGGATGATGTTTGGAGGATGCTCGACTTGACAACTATTGGAATTCCGTTTGGTGATGATCACAAGGGTTGCACAATACTTCTTACTACTCGTCAACAAGAAGTATGCAAAAGTATGACGTGTCAGCCGCGGATTCAATTAGATATTCTAAATGAAGATGAAGCGCTGGCTTTGTTTAAAAAACAAGTTGGTCTATATAATGACTCCCCCACGTTGAATGATGTGGTAAAAGAAGTTGTTAGAGAGTGCAGGGGTTTGCCTATAGCAATTATAACTATTGGGAATGCTTTAAGAGAGAAAACTATTGATGATTGGAAAGATGTATCTAAGAAATTGAAAAGGTCAAAATTCATGGATATAGAGACCGTTGATCAAAACGTATATGCTTGTATCAAATTGAGTTACGATTTCTTGAAGGCAGAGGAAACAAAGTTTGTTTCTTGTTATGCTCATTGTTTCCTGAAGATTATGAAATTGATTTGGAGGTATTGTTGAGATATGGACTAGGGCTGGATTTGTATGGAGATGCTAACACAATTGAGGAAGCAAGAAGACAATTGCGTGTGACAATAAATAACCTGAAAGCTTCATGTTTATTGTTAGATGCTAAGGAAGGATTTGTGAAAATGCATGATCTAGTTCGTGATGTTGCCTTATGGATAACATCCAAGGGGGAAAATGTTTTCATGGTTAAAGCTGGCATGAGATTGACGGAGTGGCCAAAGCACCAAGGCCTGGAGCAGTGCACAGCAATCTCCTTAATGGGAAATGCAATACAAATGCTTCCTGATGGTTTGGTATGTCCCAAGCTGAAAATTTTGTTATTGGATGGAAATCATGTTGAAGTTTCCGATGTATTTTTTAAAGAGATGAAAACATTGAAAGTTGCAAGTCTAAATTGGGTTCATCTATCATTAAATTCACTTCAATTATTGACGAATCTTGTGACACTACAATTGATCGATTGCAAATTGAGAGACATCTCTTCGCTCAAAAAGCTGGCCAAACTTGAGATTCTTAGATTGAAAGGTTCCGGGCTTGTTGAATTGCCTGAAGAACTAGGGGAACTCAGTAAATTAAGAATGTTGGATATAACAGATTGTTGGAAGTTGAAAAGGATTCCTGCAAATGTAATACCAAGATTATCTCAATTAGAAGAGTTGTACAGCTTTAAAGCATGGGAGGTTGAAGGGACAAGTGCAGAACGGAGCAATGCTAGTGTCTCAGAGCTCTATCAACTAAACCACTTGACCATACTCTCTTCAAATATAAATGTTCAACCATGCCTTTCAAAAGATTTCGTTTTGCCGACGAATTTACTGAGGTATGAAATAACAGTGAATAATGATGGTGTGTGGGCATCATATCCTAAATCAAGAATCTTAAAAATCAGGGGTATTGAAGCCACCTCACTCGTTGCATTTAAATCATTGTGCGAGAAAGTAGAATATCTTGAATTGGTGAGGATTGAGGGATGCTGCCAAAATTTGGTCCCAGGCATTGATGAAACCGGCTTAAATGAGTTGAAAAGGCTTTCTCTCTGTAGATTTGAGTTGGAATGCATTATTGATACGGCGCAGCAGCAAGATGTGCCATCCACTGTATTCTCTAATTTGGTGGATCTGTCTCTAGAGCGTGTTGGTCTAAGAGAGATTTGTAGTGGAGGAAGGCCTCCAAGGGGGTTTCTAGAAAACTTGGAAACTCTTGAAATAAGCAGTTGCGCCAGTATGAGTTGCTTGTTTCCAAGCTGGGTGTTAATTCAAAGACTACGAAAGCTGAAAAAAGTGACCGTCAAGGGTTGTTTTAAGCTAGAAGATGTGTTTCAACTGGAGGGGTTAAGCTATGCTAAAGAAAATCCTTTTCTACTTTCAAGTTTAGAAAGTTTACATCTGGTTTATTTACTAAATCTGAAGTATATATGGAAAGGTCCCACCCAACAAGTAAGCCTGCGAAGTCTGACAGTTGTTGAAGTGCAATGGTGTAGTAAGTTGAGATATCTCTTCACATTGAGCCTCGCTCGAAGTTTGTTGCAGCTGGAACAACTCAAAGTAAGGAGATGTGGCAGTTTGGAGCACATTGTCGAAATAAAAGAAGCAGAGGAAAATGTAGGTGGAGGAGGTGGAAATGATGTCATCTTCCCTAAGTTAAGAATATTAAAACTTGATGGACTAGAAAACTTCATCAGCTTTTTTGATTCACAAAATTATTCTTCAACTTGGCCAGCTCTTCAAGAATTAAGTCTATATTTGCCTCTCAATTCTACTACGTCCTTCGTAGCTCAACTTGAAGCCAACGTGTTGCAGACTTCAAAAGAGGTACTTTGTTTATTTATTTTCTCTCAACAAAATTTTTTTTTTTTTTTACAAGCTTAAAAATTAAAACAATTAACTTGACATTTATACCCTTTTACAATTAATCATAAAAATATGTTAAGAAAAAAGAAATTTGTATCATATAAAATTAGAAAAAAATTATCTACTAAATGCAATTCAGTGATTTGAAATTAACTAAAAAGTTGGATTTTTTTTTTTTTTTAATTTTAAAAAGAAATTTTTACTTTTTACTTTTAGTTATTTTTTTTTTAATTTTAAAATTGAGATCTATCAACTCTAGTTGTCAGCTAAAGTACTGTGCTCTTATTTTATATGTGTTCCATATTTTTAAGTTTCGACTCTAGCTATTAGCTATAATCCAAAATTTAGAAAACCAAGGGTCAGTTCAATAACGTTTTCTGTTTTCGTTTTTTTTTTTTTTTTTTTTTTAAGAAATTAATTTTAATATTTTTTGGATTTAAAAATACATCTGGTAACAATTATTGAAAACGATATTCCAAGAATAAAAACATAAAAAATAAAAAATAAAAAAAAAAATAAGCGCGTCTGTTAGAATTTATAATTTTCAAACCCATTTTCAACTAATTGTAGGGATTTGATTCAATTTTTATTACATAAATTTTAACTTTTTTATGTGGCAATTTTGTATTTATTGTCATGTTCTCTTGAGTTACATCCAACATTAAATTTCTTTTTTTTTTTTTTTATAAAAAAAATACAAAATAAAATTCAAATAAAATCACCAATATTGAATTACATTAAGTATAAAATGACATTGTAAATATTTTGATATAAACGATAAATTCTATAAAATAAAATAAAAAGAGCTTTAATTAAATATTCAACATTTAACATCAAACTACATTGTACACATTCAAATGTATCATTTTCAATTCCATTGTGCACTCTAAACTGAGTTCTATAGGTAGCTAATCTCCAAAATTAACTAGTTTAGGATGAAATACATGCAATGGATCCAACCAAATCCATAAAGCTTAATTTAGATCCCTCCAACAAATTCAAGCTTCTTTTGATTGATTTGCATAACAAAATCTGGATAACCATTATCCAACAACTTAATTTAATGAAGTGCAACAAAATTTTGAAACCTCTTGCACTTTGTAAGCCAATTGGTCAACCATCATCTCTCAATTGCAAATAATGTATGTTCGACAACTGTTTCCTCTCTATTACTTGTTTCCTCTCTATAACAAGATATCGTATGAAAAAGAATGTCCTTAAAACTGAATTAGTGAATATCAACCAAGTATTTAAACATCCAAGATTCAGAGGCCAAGCTTCAATTCTTTTTACAAGTTTTGGATTAATTTCAACCAAACAAGTCAACATTTTACAAAATTTCACAAAACTTTGAATTTATTTAAATAACTCTAACAACAATTGGGAATAGCCATAGCGTTGATGCTTTAGCAATAGAATTGCAATTTACGTAAGAGACTTGTATATTTGTTAAATCATTTTAGCCAATATTCTTATATATATATATATATATATGTGTGTGTGTGTGTGTATATATTTGGTGTTTGTCTATGTCATAAACTTCGATGTATATATTTTAATAAAATTAAATTGTTCTATATTCCACAGAAATTACGAGTTCTGGAGGTGGGAATAATAAGTGATCAGTTGTGCAACATGGTTCTAGCTCAATTGATACATGGCTTTCAAAATTTGGAAGAATTAAAGATTAGGGACTGTAGAGTACCAGTGTTATCTCAACTTGAATTATCTCTCCCTCGTTTGAAGAAATTGATGTTGGAAGAACTAGAAGAACTGGAGTGCTTGTGTAAGGGTCCCACGCATCTTTTAAGCCTACCAAATCTTAAAACACTAGAAGTGTGTGATTGCAATAGGCTGAGGCACATGTTCTCTCCTAGTCTTGCTAGAAATCTGTTGCAATTGGAAGAGCTGGTTATTGGTAGGTGTGGTGAATTGGAGCAAATATTTATTGAAGATGATGCAGAGTATAATCAAACCTTATCGAAAGATCGTCTCTGGTGGCCTCTACTCTTTCCAAATCTCTCACGTATTGATATCACAAGTTGTCACAAATTAAAAAGTATGTTTTTGGTCAGCATCGCCCATCTCTTAAGCCTGCAAAATCTAACCACTCTACGATTACAAAGTTGCCCTATGCTGACACATCTCTTCTCGTCTACTACTCTTGTTCGAAATCTACTACGATTGGAAAGCATTGATATTGAGGATTGTGGGGAATTGGAACAAATCATTGTTGAAGGTCACACAGAGAATGATCATGTCCAGCTTGGACTCTTTCCAAATCTCTCTTCCATCTCTGTCAAAAGGTGTGGCAAAATAAAAACTCTATTTCCTGTCATCATAGCTCAATTAGGTTTTCAAAAACTAAGAACCCTAATTATAGAAGAATCATTTCAATTAGAGGAATTGTTTGGGCATAAAAATGAAGCAGACATGACAAGTGACAGAGAAATGGTGCTGCCTCGACTTGACAGATTAACCCTTAAACAATTAGCAAGCCTCGTCAACTTCTGCTCTGTTGGTTATCATTTCATATTTCCATCTTTGTCATGGTTGGTGGTGAAAGGATGTCCCAAGATAACTACAAGATTTTCGGTCGACCAAAATAGATCCGTGCATGCTGAAACGAAGGTACTTACTAATGTTGATCAGTTGATAAACAACAAACATCTATAATTGATTATCATTTTGTCTTCTTTCATGTTTCATATTTGATTAGAACAACTTGATAATCTTAATATTTTCATTTTAATTCCATATTTCAATTGGTTGAATGCAGGCTCCGCAAACAGCCAAGAAAGATGTAGATATGGCACTGTCCCCTCTAAAGACCACCAGGAATATTGAATGCTGGGACTTTGATTCTCTTCAGAAACGGTTACCTCCATATATCGGAAAATGATAACAGTAGAAAGCATGTCAAACTGGAGCATGGCTGCTTGCTAGTAAAGCAGGTTATATATGTCCTGTTATCTCTTGTATGCTCTCAACAGTCTAGTTTTATGCAACACCCTAATAACCTTTATTGTATACTTTTCTACAGTTGATCATGTGGGTGCTCAACTTTTAAACAATAGACCTTCATGAAGACGATATATGGAAGGCTCTTTTATCTGAAAATGCATGTCTTATACAAGGCAGATCATTTAGCATCACGTACTGTTCTTTTTCAATTTCTGTGGCTACTTGGTGTGTTTTATTCATAAACTCCTAAATAACAGATGCTTGATGTACACTATCTTATATATGCTTTTTTAATTTGTCCTCAAGACTCAAATAGAATCAAAATTGGTTTCCCCATATACTCAAAATCAACAGATTGCTACAGTCACTACAAAAAGTGGCTCTTACTGCACCTATTTTGCCACGGACGGACATCTGCAGCGAACACTGTATAATAAATAAATAACTAAATAAAAGCAAAAAATATATATATTTGCAAAGTGTGCCGTGGTTTGACAGGTGTGGTAATATTTAGGGAAAATCGTATTTTAGTCCCTGTAGTTTGTCTTAATCTGGGTTTAGTACACGGTTTTTTGGTATTGTAACTTTCAGTCCATCTGTATTCTGACAATATGAATTCCAGTCCCTACCGTCCAATTCTGTTAGGGTTTCGTCAAGTCAACGAGGGTCAATGGGGGTAAATAGGTAAATTCATCAATGGGGACATAAAGGGTAATTAGGGCTGAAGGGTAATTAGGTAATTTGATATATATATAATTAATAATATATTAAATAAAAAACAAATGAGTGGATGAGATCATGCCACATCATTTTACTAAATATTTAAAAAATAAAATATTAAATTTTACTAAAAGAGATTATCTTATTATAAACAAAACAAAATTAAAAAAGAAAATCAATAAATCCTCTCATCTCTCAACTCTCAACTCTCACGATCTCCGGCCACTACCACCACCACCGAACACAAATCCAAACATAAACCCACCCACCATATTTATCTACTGAAATTTGGAAAACTCCATATCATTTTTATCTTCCATCTCATCAATCTTCCTCATCTAAATGAAAAACCCAGATCCCGTAAAATAGAAACCTAAAAACCAAGATTTTTTCCCAATCGGCCGCCGAATTTGCTTCTCTGGTGTCCCCACGTCGTTCGCTGTTGTCATCGCGACCTTCTTCTGGTGTTGTGCGGCGTTTTCTGGTGATCGAATGGCAGCGACGATGTTGTGGTGGTGATGGTGGTTTGCATTCCGATCGTGGCGAAGTGCAACACCAACAGGGATTGAATCGCGACGGCGGTGTTGTGGTGGTGATGTTGTGGTTTGATGTTGTGATTTTGAGATGGGTGGTTTGGGGATATGGGTGATTTTGTGATTTTATTTATTTTTTAAACTGTTTTTGTTTAAAGAGATCTAGAATTCAGATCTCTTCAAAACTTAAAAAAATTGAAAAAAAAAAAAAGTTGCAGGTGGGAAGAGATCGTGAGAGACTGATTTTGGGAGTTATTGTTTAAAGAGATCGCGTGAGACTGATTTTGGGAAGGTGAATACTGTGGCGATGGTAGTCTGAGAAACCAGAGATTGAAGTGTGCTGGAGATGGTTGATGGGTCTCCACCAAATCCAATTTTTTATTTTCAACTCTTTTTTTTTTGATTTTTGGTGTGGGATTTTGGTCGGTTTTGATTTTGGTTTTGTTTTGATTTTGAGTTCTGGAGAATATATGAATTTTAAATTGGGTTGCTGAATCTGGGTTTATATGAACAACTGGGTTTGTTGAATCTTGGTTGTGTAGATGAATTGGGTAATCTGGGTTGTAATATTGAAGATGAAGATGCTAGAATTTTTTTTTTCTAGATTACAAAAAAATTCGTTAAAAAAACTGCAGAAATACTTTTAATATTTGTATTATTAAAATATCATAAAATTTAATTTTTATCATCAAAAATCATAAATATCATAAATTTTTAGTTTGATAGAATTTTTTTCTCATTTTTTTATATAATCATTTTTATTTTTCAAATAAATAAATTCCTACAATTTTTTATTTATTAAATATGTTTTTAATTTTTGGTTTTTTAATTTTTAATTAAGGGTAAAATGGTCTTTTCATTATTGTTAGAAACCTTCCATTATAGTCATTTAGGCCGACTGACATGGCAGAATCTGTCTTTTGACGGATTCTGTCACAGAAGGACTAAAAGTTACAATAAAAAAAAACCGTGGACTAAACACAGAATAAGGCAAACTACAGGGACTAAAATGCAATTCTCCCTAATATTTACCACACTTATTGAGCACAGATGTACCTGCGGTAAATTTTTTTATAAAAAAAAAAAAAAAACATAAATTGCTTGTATAACACGATAGAAAACCCTAAATCTAAAATCACTAAACCTAAATCCCTAAATCACTTTAGCTGCTAAACTCAGCTACACGCCTACACCGGCCACCACCCTCAACCTTCCTTTCCTCCTCATCGACGTCACCTCATCTTGACGCTGGTCGCCGATCCGCAATAGCAGGATTACTTGTAAGTCTTCTCTTCTTTGAAAATCTCCTTCATTGTTTTTTAAAGAGTCATCTTCTAGTTTTTATTTTTACATTCGCTAGTATTTCAGAGATTGATGTCAGTTTCGCATATTGTCCGATTTGTTTGTGTTTTTGTTGCGATTAGTTAGAGGTTTTTCATATTCGAAAAAAACAATTGTACAAAATTTGAGGTTAGTTTTGCTTCTACTTGATTCAACGAGTTTCGACTTTGATTCGCTCAATTTATTCATGTTGCTCGTTGTTATTTTATCATTAATTGTTAGCGATTTTCACGTCTTCAATTCAACTGATTTGTTTCGGCTCGTTGTCAGGAATTTCAAGTTTGTTTCACTTTATTTTAGGTCTTCGATTCAATTTGTTTGGTTGCCCGAGATTTTTCATGATTTCAGGGTGTGTGGCGGTGTTAGTACCTCAAAATTGGCCTTGATGCCATACATTTGTTTACTTCTCAAGTGCGATAGCTGCTCTATATATACATTTTGGTGCTTCTCACACTATTTAATAGGCACTTCTTATATGTCATTAATTATTAAAAATACATTTATGCATTTCATATTCAATTGGAGTTGATTGTTTTTAATAGAGCTTACTGATCCATTTTGGGTAACTTGTGGTGAGGAGAAGACAAGTCTAATTGAAGAAAATTTCATGGTTAGGTTATGGCCATCGAGGGATGCAGGTAACCAACTATCAATTTCCACCTGATATTCCACTAGCTCTGGTTTGGATTTTTAGTTTTTGTTACTTGTCTCATATAGATTCTTGCTAAAAGCTTTCTTTTACAGGTTTGGTACCCATCTCCTGGTGTAACCTTTTTTAATAGGATGATTTCTTGCAGGTAAGTTTCAATTACCAGTTAAAAACCTTTATACTATGGATTTTGATTGATACTACAATTGTATATATCTCCAATGCAATTATTTATCTTAACAGTTTATTTTATGAGAATTCAAGGTTCAAGCATGCATGTTATTGCAAATTTAAAAAAGGATACCTTGATAGTTTATTCATCTCAACTGCATAGTCTGGTTTGCAGTTGCCAATTGTGAAGCAATATTTAATTATTATGACTGAGGCTAATGTCTTATGTATTTATTACTAGCTGTTTTTGTGGAACTTGTTTTTCCATTTTATAATATAGGCTAATTGGCACAGATGCACCCTGAACTCTTCAAAAATTTGCACATTGCCCCCTGAACTTTTTTTTTTTCGGCATTAAACCCCCTAAACTAACGGAAATTTGTAAAAAGTGACGGAATGGCAACGGAAGCCACATTCCATCTGTTTTCTAGTCACATGCGCATCATGTGACAAGAACTAATTACACCAACCTCCCCTAAGGTTTGCCCTAATACCTTTTTTTAATGACAAATAAATATTTTTTTAAAAGAATATAATTAAAATCTCTTCAAAAAAAATGATGGATCTCCACCGTCCATCTCAACGATGGACGGTGGAGATATCTCCTTTTTATTTTTTATTTAAATTTAATAATAATGATAATATCATTCCAAACCCAAAAAATCTAGAAAATCATTCCAAACCCAATAATAATAATAATAATAATAATAATAATAATAATATCTTTACTTCAATTTAGAAATTTATATATTCCCAAATTTGGAAAAACTTAAATTTATATATTCCCATAATAATAATAATAATATCTTTACTTAAATTTAGAAATTTATATATTCTCAAATCTGGAAAACCTTAATAATAATAATAATAATAATAATATCTTTACTTAAATTTAGAAATTTATATATTCACAAATCTGGAAAAACTTAAATTTATATATTCCCAAATCTGAAAAATCATTCCAAACCCAGAAAATCTGGAAAATCATTCCCAAATATGGAAAATCATTCCCAAATCTCTTCAACATTAATTCTAATAATATCTTTACTTAAATTTATATATTCTTAAATCTGGAAAATCATTCCAAACCCAAAAAATCTGGAAAATCATTCACAAATCTTTTCAACATAAATTCATCTCTTCAACCTCTGCCAAACCCAGAAAATAACCATCAACACACCACCAAAACCAGACCTTCATCACCATCATCACCATCACACAGCCATACCCATCTCACCGAATCCATCATCAAGCCAAGAAACAAATCAAAAATTTATCATCATCAAGCAACATCATCAAGCCAAGAAACAAATCCCAAATTCAAAAGTTTGATCTCTTCAACCCACAACCATCAACATCGATCGATCCAAACCCAACCTACCATCGATCGATCCAAACCCAACCCACCATCGATCTTCCTCGTCATCCCCAACCACCGCCGCCGCCGCCAAGAGAGAAAAAGAAGAGGAGATCGACGGCGACCCACCACCAAATTGATCTTCCCCGTCATCGCCAACCACCGTCGCCAAGAGAGAAGGAGAAGAGGAGATCGACAGCGGATTGTCGCCAACCGTCGCCACCAAGAGAGAAAGAGAAGATGCGGCGGCGAAAGATGACGATGATGATGACTGGTGTTGGTGGAAGATGAAGATGCAGCGGCTGTGGAAGATGAAAATGAAGACGCGGCGGCTGAAGGAGATGAAGAAACAGCTTTTGAATGGTAGTGGTGGCTAGGGTTTGGGTGTTGGTGTTGGTGGAAGATGATGATGACTGGAGTGTGGTGGTGGTTGACTAGTGGTGATGATAATGATGAGTGTGGTAGATAGGATTTTTGTTTTGTTTGGTTACTGATAATACTTTGTATTATTATTATTAATATTATTATTATTAATTGAAATCAATCTATTTATTTTGTTTTTGGAGTAGATTGAAAAAGATGAGATTTGTGGATTTTATTTTTGTGATTTCCTTTTGGAATTGATTGAAGAATAAGGAAGAAGATATGAATTATTGAATGAGATTTGTGGATTTTTTTTTTTTGTAATTGATTTGTGATTTTTTTTTTTTTGTTGGAATTATTGAATTATATGAATTATTGAAAAAGATATGATATGATCTCCACCGTCCATGGTGATTGATGGACGGTGGAGATCAATCTTTCTTTTTTCAAAAAAAATCTATTTATTGAAATGAATTAAAAATTTTAATTATATTCTTTAAAAAAAATATTTCTTTTTCTTTTTTTAAAAAAAAAAGTATTAGGGCCAAACCTTAGGGGAGGTTGGTGTAATTAGTTCTTGTCACGTGATTCGCATGTGACTAGAAAACAGACGGAATGTAGCTTCCGTTGCCATTCCGTCACTTTTTACAAATTTCCGTTAGTTTAGGGGGTTTAATGCCCAAAAAAAAAGTTTAGGGGGCAATGTGCAAATTTTTGAAGAGTTGAGGGGGCATATGTGCCAATTAGCCTATAATATAATCTCATTCATTGAAACTAAACTTGAACCGATCGATGCACTTGTGGAATTCATTTGTGAGAAAGCAACAGTAATATCCTATATCCACTCTCAAGATGAACTTCGAAAGGCTGCCGCCGAGATCGACGAGGAGTACGTTCTCAAGATGAATTTGCACGCTGGCCTAAGTCTTCGTCTTTGTCTTGTCCTTCATGATGGAGTGGCTTTCCCATTGCAAGCTCATCACCATATTGCATGCTCTCTGAGTAGGTCGTGCTTATCTTCTTCTTTGCATATCCAATGAGTTGTATGAAATGTCAAATTAGAATGGAAGACAAAAAATTGTTGTAGGTTTTTATTTATTTATTCATTTGAAGAATAATTTGGGTTTATTTATTGTAATAGAAAGAGGAAGAATACTTGTAAAGATTAAATATATAATGTAATTATGTCGAGAGGAAATAAAAGAAAAAAAAAAAATTAGTTTTCATGATTCAAATGAATTTTATTTTATTATATGGTTTTTTTTTTCTTTTATTATCTTGAAAAAAATTAAGGAAATTTTTTATTTTAAAAAATAGCATAAAAAATTACAAGCATTTTTCCGCGGATGGCTATCGCGGCAAATATAAAAAACTTTATAACAAGTTTTTGCCGCAGGTAATTTGCTGCAGCAAAAGCACCTTTTACCACAGCTACTTCTGTGGTAAAAATTTTTACCACGGCCGTATTTGCAACACCCAAAATCCACAGCAAATCCGTGGCAAAAGCCCTTTTGCCACGGATTTGTCCGCGGCAAAAGGTCCTCTTTTTTGTAGTGAGTTGACCAAAGAATTGATCATAAAACCCATCTCATCAGCTTCCCCACTTTATTTGATGCCAAATCCAGGAGTGTAAGATCTTTCTTGCTTCCAAAATTAACTAAAAATCTTCTTGAAAAATAGTTACTAGATATCTGAATGAGTTCGAGTTTAGAAGCATTGGATAAAGACATTGGAATATGCCCATTAAAGAAATCAGAAATTCTATTATCAGTTCGAACTGACAAAAGTTATATCAGTTCCTTACATGTGGTACACGGGATTTAAATACTTTGACTTGGATGCATGCACTTGTCAGTCAAAGTATTTAAATCCAGTGGCCCACATACAAGGAATTGATATAACTTTTGTCAGTTCGAACTGATAATAGAAAAACTGATAAAGAAATTATCCAAGATTTGAAAAGGTTTGAGACTAGGAAGAGTAAAACCTAAATTTGATGGAAGATTTCCATGAAGTTGATTTTCAGATAAAGAGAAATTAGCAAGGAATGAAAGCTTGTACAAGGAAGGAGGGATGGTACCATAGAGGTTGTTACCGGCAAGTCCTAGAAATGTTAATTTTCTCAATTGACCCAATGAATTTGGAATATTTCTTCCCAAAGTGTTGTAAGCTAAAGATAGAATTTCCAATGAAGTAAAGTTTCCAAGAAAATGTGGGATGCCTCCAGTCAAATGGTTCATGTGTAAAGTCAAACGTTCATTGGAGATTGTACAAAGATACAAACTCCATCGGAATTTTACCTTCAAAATTGTTGTTTCCTAAAAATAAGTCCGTGAGCCTAGAACATTGAGACAAGTTGGTTGGAATTTCCCCCACAAGAGAATTATTAAACATAAACATCTTATTCAACCTGAAGAGACGACCAAATTCGTGAGGGATTTCACCTTGGATACTGTTATTATAGCGTATGAGCTCCCTTAGGAAGCTGAGATTGCCAATGTAAGGAGATAGAGAGCCATACAAACCTCTTGAACTAAGGTTGAGGATAGTCACTCTTCTATGCCTACGACCGCATGTAATTCCCTCCCTTCGCAAAAGTATCGAGAATCGTTCCAGGACTTGAGGACTCCTTGAGGATCGTGATGAATCTTCGACTTAAAAGCCTTCAAGGCAGCTTCATCTGTCTTATTTTGAGCTAATAATTCTCTGGTGGCAGAAGCAAAAGATACAACATAGATCAGACTATCAGAGTAATGCAAAAAACAAAAAAGATAAGCTTATATGCATTTCTGAAAATGAGAATTCTCCCTTTGTTTGTGTGAGTAATTAATTTCACCTAGCTTTGATACAACTAAATATATAGATGTCGATGGTCTAAATTCAAAAGCATTTATTCTATTGTGGACTCAAAACAAAAGATACTTTGATGAATAGAATCTCATGCTTGTCGTGTCTTAAGGTGAATAAATTTGGGCATTGTGACCAAAATTATTCCACTCATCGTTTGACCAATGTATATGAGTTTGAAAATCCCACTCAAAATCACTTTCCACACGACACTAAATACATATAGTGGTCGCTGGTCAAAATTCAAAAGAAAACAAAGATATTTTGATTTACTTAATATCTGGTCTAGATAAAATACTAGTCTAGATAAATGGATCAATAGACACCATAAAAAATAAAAAAATAAAAAATAAAAAAACAAAAATATTAAAAATTAAAAATTAAAAAAAAAATATGTTTGACAAATGTATATGAGTTCACTCAAAATCACTTAATTTCCACAAGAGACTAAACAATTTTTCTGCCGTGGTTGACACTTGAGTCGTCCATGATATTGATGTGAGAGACAAATTTAATTTATGAGTTCACTCAAAATCACTTAATTTCCACAAGAGACTAAACAATTTTTCTGCCGTGGTCGACACTTGAGTCGTCCATGATATTGATGGGAGAGACAAATTTGTCATGGTTGACACTTTGATTATGTGATTATGCTTATCTTCTTCTTTGCTTATCCAATGAGTTGTTAGAAATTTCGAATTAGAATGGAAGACAAAAAATTGTTGTAGGTTTTTATTTATTTATTCATTTGAAGAATAATTTGGGTTTATTTATTGTAATAGAAAGAGGAAGAATACTTGTAAAGATTAAATATATAATGTAATTATGTCGAGTGGAAATAAAAGAAAAAAAAATCAGTTTTCATAATTCAAATGAATTTTATTTTATTATATGGTTTTATTTTTTTCTTTTATTATCTTGAAAAAAATTAAGGAAATTTTTTATTTTAAAAAATAGCATAAAAATTACAAGCATTTTTTCCGTGGATGGCTGTCACGGCAAACATAAAAAACTTTATAACAAGTTTTTGCCGCGGGTAATCTGCTGCGGCAAAAGCACCTTTTACCACAGCTACTTCTATGGCAAAAAAATTTACCACTGCCGTATTTGCAACACCCAAAATCCGTAGCAAATCCATGGCAAAAGCCCTTTTGCCATGGATTTGTCCATGGCAAAAAGTCATCTTTTTTGTAGTGAGTTGACCAAAGAATTGATCATAAAACACATCTCATCAGCTTCCCCACTTTATTTGAGGCCAAATCCAGGAGTGTAAGATCTTTCATGCTTCCAAAATTAACTAAAATCTTCCTGAAAAATAGTTACTGGATATCTGAATGAGTTGGAGTTTACAAGCATTGGATAAAGACATTGGAATAGGCCCATTAAAGAAATTATCCGATATTTGAAAAAGTTTGAGACTAGGAAGAGTAAAACCTAAATTTGATGGAAGATTTTCATGAAGTTGATTTTCAGATAAAGATAAATTAGCAAGGCATGAAAGATTGTACAAGGAAGGAGGGATGGTACCATAGAGGTTGTTACCGGCGAGTCCTAGAAATGTTAATTTTCTCAATTGACCTAATGAATTTGGAATATTTCTTCCCAAAGTGTTGTAAGCTAAAGATAGAACTTCCAATGAAGTAAAGTTTCCAAGAAAATGTGGGATGTCTCCAGTCAAATGGTTCATGTGTAAAGTCAATCGTTCGTTGGAGATTGTACAAAGATACAAACTCCATCGGAATTTTACCTTCAAAGTTGTTGTTTCCTAAAAATAAGTCCGTGAGCCTAGAACATTGAGACAAGTTGGTTGGAATTTCCCCCACAAGAGAATTATTAAACATAAACATCTTATTCAACCTGAAGAGACAACCGAATTCGTGAGATATTTCACCTTGGATACTGTTATTATAGAGTATGAGCTCCCTTAGGAAGCTGATATTGCCAATGTAAGGAGATAGAGAGCCATACAAACCTCTTGAACTAAGGTCGAGGATAGTCACTCTTCTATGCCTACGACCGCATGCCCTCACATTCGTAGAAGTATCGAGAATCATTCCAGGACTTGAGGACTCCTTGAGGATCGTGATGAATCTTCGACTTAAAAGCCTTCAAGGCAGCTTCATCTGTCTGATTTTGAGCTAATAATTCTCTGGTGGCAGAAGATTCATCATGATCCTCAAGGAGCCTTCAAGCCTGCTCTGTTTTGGCGGGCTGGTTCTTGTTTTCTTTTGGCTTGGTTTGGCTTCTTGTTGTTGTCTCTTTTTGTTGTGGTTTTGCTCTTCAATAAAGTTGCTTTGTTTCAAAAAAAAATTCTCTGGTGGCAGAAGCAAAAGATACAACATAGATCAGAGTAATGCAAAAAACAAAAAAAAGATAAGCTTATATGCATTTCTGAAAATGAGAAAGCAACCCTTTGCTCCTTCTCCCTTTGTTGTGTGTGAGTAATTAATTTCACCTAGCTTTGATACAACTAAATATATAGATGTCGATGGTCTAAATTCAAAAGCATTTATTCTAGTGTGGACTCAGAACAAAAGATATTTTGATGAATAGAATCTCATGCTTGTCGTGTCTTAAGGTGAATAAATTTGGGCATTGTGACCAAAATTATTCCACTCATCGTTTGACCAATGTATATGAGTTTGAAAATCCCACTCAAAATCACTTTCCACATGATACTAAATACATATAGTGGTCGCTGGTCAAAATTCAAAAGAAAATAAAGATATTTTGATTTACTTAATATCTGGTCTAGATAAAATACTAGTCTAGATAAATGGATCGATAGACACAATAAAAAAAATTTTAAAAAATTAAAAATATATATATGTTTGACAAATGTATATGAGTTCACTCAAAATCACTTAATTTCCACAAGAGACTAAACAATTTTTCTGCCGTGGTTGACACTTGAGTCGTCCACGATATTGATGGGAGAGACAAATTTAATTTATGAGTTCACTCAAAATCACTTAATTTCCACAAGAGACTAAACAATTTTTCTGCCGTGGTTGACACTTGAGTCGTCCATGATATTGATGGGAGAGACAAATTTGTCATGGTTGACACTTGAGTCCATCCATGAATGATATGATGAACCATGACATTCAAACATTATTTGTCTTTCATTTTCATCGATGACTTTACAGGTCACAAACAATCAAATGGCACAGTCCTCCTTGGTATGTACCCTGTTAATATCATCAATTACTTGACATTTACGCTAGATCACTTTTAAACAAAATAAAATAGATCATTTTTTCATAAAATCATATATTTTAATTGATCATTTCATAAAATAGGATCATTTTATTTTTGAGGGATCCTATAATCATTAAAAAAAAAAAAAAATTTAAATAAAAATAAAAAATGAATACTTTTAGATTAAGCAATATGTTTTACATGAGCATTTTATAAAAAGATATCATTTTTTTCCTAAAGTTTTAAATGATCTCTTTTATTTTTTTATCAGTGATACAACAATTTTTCATTCAATTCCATAACACTTTAGAGGTGCAACTTACTTATAATATATTATGTGACATTAATAACTAATTGTATGTACTTTCATACCGCATAAGGCTAGGCTAACTTAGGATCATCCAATCAAAATTTCCTTCCCTATCAGCAGCTTAGAGATCATTTTAATAAAATTACAATAATACTAGACATTCCAATTTTATACATAACTTAATTTGTATCCCAACTTAAGGTGTGTCAATTAATAAATAGATATTTTCTTTTAAAAAAATTAATAAATGGATACACATTAATATTGATGACTTATTTTACTTATCATATATATGTCATATAAATTAAATTATCACATCATAAGTTGAGATACAAGTTGAAATATTATGGGTTGGGAGATACATAAATTATTAAGAAAAACCTTAAAGACCCTTTGTATCTAAGTCTTAAATAGAAAAATAATTAAATAATTTTGAGTTTTATTTAGGGTGATCCTTTTATTTAATTTCATCGTGAATTACATCCACTCCCCAACATTTTATTTTTTTAATACTAAGAGTCAATGAATGAACACATATAGACTATATAGTCCATGTTTACCACAAATCTACAAAGTTTTTGGATTGCGCTGTAATCAAAATGTTTAAGAGATTGAAAAGATATTATATAAAATAACCGGAACAATGAAGATGGATAAATGTAAGATATTATTAGGTAACGGATGAATATCATACTATATTTTCGGAAAATATGAAATTAATCAAGTATGATAATGATTAAATATATGTTACATATGTTATCAAATCCATTGATCTATCGTCTGTGTTTTGTTTATTTAATTAACAGTAATAATGAAAAGCAAATATGCTATCAAAACAAATAATAATAAAAAGTAAATATATATGGGTTCAAAAATTAAATGTCACTATTTGGGGCGGTTTTTTTGGTAACTGTCACCACTTTACTAATGTAAGTTTAAAAGGCACCTATTTGAGTGACCAGACAAAAATACCCTCATTTGTCTGTTTGTGCAATTTTCAAACGGTGAGAGAAAAAGTCACGTGTAAGGAGACCGGTGAGAGAAAAAGCAACAGGTGAGCAGAACCGACGGTTCAACAGCCCTAAACTTGACGGAAAGTCGACGGTGAACCACCGGCAACGGCGCTACAGTAAACACAACAGAAATGGCATCGACGAGAAGTCACCGGCGATCTCAAAAGACACGGGTAAGTTCTTCTTTCTGACGCGTTTTTCATGTTGATAATTTCATGTGTTTTGATGTTTGATGCCATACTCATGATGTAGATTAGGTTGGATTTGTGATTGTGGTTGATTATGTTTGTACGATGAGGTTAGGTTAGGGTTTTAGTTTCAGAAAAGAGTTGTTTTGAGGACGATGAATTTCTGGGTTTCCATGACTTTTGTATAGTGTGTCGTGACTTTTGTATAGTGTTCCGTGACTTTTATATAGTGTGTCGTGACTTTTGTATAGTGTGTCGTGACTTTTGTATAGTGTTCCGTGACTTTTGTATAGTGTCCCGTGACTTTTGTACAGTGTCCCGTGACTTTTGTACAGTGTCCCGTGACTTTTGAGTTTTGATAAGTGTCTCGTGACTGTTGTATAGTGTCCCGTGACTTTTGTATAGTGTCCCGTGACTTTTGTACAGTGTCCCGTGACTTTTGCATAGTGTCTCATGACTTTTGCATAGTGTCCCGTGACTTTTCATGCATTTCCCGTGACTTTTGTATAGTGTCCTGTGACTTTTAATACACTTCCCATGACTTTTAATTCAGTGGTCCAATCTTGTTGTTGGAGCCTTTTCATGAACTTATATGCTTTTTTTCTGTGAATATGCAGAAGAGGAATGATCCAAAGGATTTTTTGAAAACTCTAGAGGCAGATTGGTTCAAGGGAAAAATTAATCGCCATGACCATTTCGATGACCTGGAATATGTTGACACCGCACTTAACAGTGTACCTGAAGATCTGAAGATCAAAGACCTACGTCAGTATACAGAGTCATGTTTTGGTCATTTCCTTCAGATGTATCGTGAGATTCAATTTTCGGGTGGGATTATCCATCGGTTACTTTTGCGCGAGTTGCATCATGATGGGCCGACTGATGAGATGAGATTTTTGTTAGGTAAGCATATTGTTCGGTTCTCGAAGGTTGAGTTTTGTCTAATCACCGGTTTGAAGTTTGGAGTCGATTCCGACACGACGAGGTATGAAGTGGTAGAGAATGGCATACAGGAGCGGTACTTTCAGGGTCAAGAAGAAGTCGAGATTGAAAAGTTGAGAGCGGTGCTGCGAATTGGTAGTTTTGAACAGCAGTACGATGCGGTGAAGCTTACCTTATTGTTTATGCTGAACCGGATACTGATGGGGTTCGACGGGAGAGATAAAGTTCCAGTATGGCAGTTTCGCCTAGTTGAGGACCTAGACGTTTTTTATGCGTTCCCATGGGGCACACACGTGTATAGGCGGTCTATTTATGGTTTCAAGCGGGCGTTTGATGGTCCACGACGGTGGTTGGCAGAAAAACGGCAAGAAGAGGGCGAGGACCTTGACGTACCGAACCTCGAGTTGACGTACAACATATACGGTCTACCGCATGCACTATTGGTGAGAATTTCGAATTTGAATCCGTACTTTAATTGTAGTTTATTTTATATGACTGTTGTATTTACGTCGTATCGTACTTTTCTATTACGCAGGTATTTGCCTTTGAGGTTATCCCGGAGCTTGGCAATACTAAATGTGGGATTCGCCGGGTAATCGAGCTAGCACCCCCACCCCCCCCCCCCCCCCCCCCCCCCCCCCCCCCCCCCCCCCCCCACGTATTCTGAAATGGGAATTGAGTCAGCGACCTCGGGGTGCAAAGCTGGATGCTGTTTTTACAAAAAGGGTAAGTGCTGATGTTGTTAATGTTGATAATTATTAGTATATATACAATGAGACCTATTTAACTTCGATTTCAGATGTGTGCATGGCCTGAATTGGTGTCGACGGCTGCGGAGAGGGCTTAACGGCACTTTGAAGGCATAGACATAGGAGCCAATCTGTATGATTCCGATGCCCCTGATATACCTGGCCACCTCTCGGATCCGGAACGACATAGGACTGCAGGACCCAATGATATGAAGGGTCTGTTTTCCTGACCCAGTGATACTGAGGCTATGTTTTCCGGACACGATGATATAGGGACTTCGTATTCTGAACCTACTGATATAGAGGGTTCAGAACTTGAGGGCGGCAATCGGCGTAGGCGAGTACGATTCACGTTTCCCAGACAGCCTACACCTGGAGGTGATGTAGACCCAGAGGCTCGTAGTGAGACTTCCCAGAGGCTTAGCCCGGTACCATCCTTATTGCCTAGACAGCTTCGACCTGGAGGTGATTCACGTGGAGGTGATCTAGAGGTACGTAAAAAAATTAAAACCCCATTATTTAATTTCACTCGACTGAACAGTTTAAGTTCTAACAGAGTTCGAAATCGTTTCAGGGTTGGGACCGTAAAATCGATGAAGTGATGGCTGAAGTTCGATCTTTTCGGGCAGATGTGATGGATGCTATCAAAAAAAGTGATGAGACGCGAGATAGGCAGCATGGAGAGTTGCTGGATATGATCCGGGCGCTACAGGGTCCGACGCCGCAGTCCTGTATGGATGGTCCACCATTGGATGACCCATCATTCGATGACCATGACAGAGACTTTACTCCCGCAGGCAGGACAGGTACTGGTCAGGATAGGACAGACCTAGGGAGCAGACATGGGCAGCCACCAACTACAGAGGGTCAGTCTATGGACACAGTATTCGATCAGCAGGGTCAAGGTGCGACAGAACGAGAGAAGGTACCCGGTGATACAGAGATAGTAGAGGTTACGCAGGTACCACCTCCGGTTTTACCTGACAGCACTACCGGTACAGACACAGCACTGGTTGCATGGGTGGCACCTGGTGGATCAGAGCTACCACTGGGACAGAGTCCATCCTTACAGAGCACCCCACCTCCGGTTGTCGACCCCAGTGCAGAGCAACCCCTGAAGCGATCCCGACGTAGCCCCCCCATTCCTCAGAGCGATACACGGAGGGAGAGTGTATCCTCACACCCCAACCATCCTCAGAGCGATACACTGAGGGAGAGTTCCTCCAGACAGCGCACCCCTTATCAGAGTGATACACAGAGGGAGAGTTCCTCCAGACAGCGCAGCCCTCCTCAGACCCATACACGGAGGGAGAGTGTATCCTCACACCGCAGCCATCCTCAAAGTGATGCACGGAGGCCGAGTTCATCCAGAGAGCGCACCTCTCCTCATACGGATCCCAGTGGTCAGTACCGTACTCCACCTATGGTGCCGCGTGTTCGCAAGCCAGGTTGGATGCTGATGTCCCCATACACAAACCCCTGTCTGCCGAAGAAGCCGAGGACCAGGCCACCGACATCAGCGGCATTGGCGCATGTATTCAATCCCCATGACTTGATAGATCCCTACTACATTGCAGCGTACAGTGCCTACAAGAGGAACACGACGGGGGAAAAGTAAGTATACGTGTTCATTTTGCAATATTTTATTATTATTACTTGGTTCTCTAACTTGTTCAACAATTATTCAGACGTGATGTGGATCTACCTTTACCAGTTGGCGTAACTTGGTTCCAGCGGTTGCAAACCAACTTCATGGACTTGGAGGAATCGGTATGTTAATTAGTTTAATTGAGTGTATAAGTTTGTATGAGTAATAGTTCATTCCTAATAATATAAAATGTTTACATTGTCAGCACATCGACGCGTACTTGAGTATTCTACGGAAGCGTCAGCGAGCATACCCCGACGTGTACACTCAGAGGGTCAACATACTCCATTCACAGTTCTATGTAAGTGACTATATTCATCGGTTTTCATTTGTGCAGATTGATTTGTTACCTAATGCTGCGGTTATTTTTGTATGTGCAGTCATACTTAGTGATTCAGTGGCAGCAAATGTTTGGTCCTGGGGCTATGGCCAAACCCCCAGCTAGCTGGAAGTTGATGGAACACAGGTGGCCTAATGAGGACCTGAAGATGGTCCGAGGAATTATCCCGATCGGAACCCGGCCATGGCACGAGGTTGATTATGTAAGGGTTCCAATTATTTTTGTTTCCAAAATGTAATTTATTATGTTTTAATTTCCGACAAATAAGACTATGTTAAAACATGTACAAGTTCTGATTCCTTGCAACCTTGGACGGATTCATTGGGTACTAGCCAGCGTTAGTCTGAAGGAGGGGAAGATCTACCTATTAGACCCGTTCAGACAGCAGGTTCCATGGGAGCACAGGCTGAAGCGTGGCATACCTACGTTGGTTTATTCCGTCGATGTTGCATCAGGTCCAGTTTCACGAGAGCAGAACGAAGGATGATGAGACGTACAAATCATCGAAGAGTCCCTTTCGGATGAGCATCCTCGACGGAAGACATGGGGTGCCCCAACAGCAACAGGGGTATGCCTGTTTTAACAGTTTATTCAATCCCCATTAGGTTTTAATAAAATTCCAATCTAATGGTTATTCAATTGGTGATTTGTAGCGGTAACTGTGGTGCCCATACTTTGAGATTGGCAGAGTACTTGCTAGCAAATAGGAAGGAGTTTGACTGGACAGAAGAGGATATGGGCACCATCAGAGAGAAGATGGCTGTGGAGGTTTTTTGCAACTCGCTACACAACAGTGCTGTGTAGCTGATGTATATATGGGTTGTTCTCTGTTATACAGTTGATGTACATAACATATGTATTTTTTTATTCAATTATTCAATTACTTTTATTCAATTCCAGAACGCACGATATTTCCTATTTAAGTGAATAAGTTATTTAACTCCAACAAGATTGTAATAACACGATTAATTTTAACATATATCAAAGCATACACAAAGTTAAAAAGTACCATATATATCAACTGGTATGGTGACTTGTGGAAATAAACAAACTACAGCAGCTAAAATCCAAAACACATGACTAAAACATAAGCCCTAAGATGATTGCATCGTTCATCTTTTCGCCTTCTCTAGCTAAAACTCGTTGCACTCAGAAAAACATCACTAACTCTGGCCTACTGTATATGTTATTATGCTCGTCGTCTAGTGTCGGATAAGCAGCCACGAGAGCATCTTCAGCGCCAATATATAGAGAGTTGTAAATCTTCCAGTACACTTCCATAACCTTCTAAGCAGGATGAAAAAGCCCCTACAGACAGTAGTTTAGCACAACAGTAGCACCCAATGCAACTCTCATCCCTTGAATCGCTTCCATGACAACATTTATGACGTGGGGTCAAGTCTCCTCTTTTAAGGCTCCATTCATTCCACGGTAGAGTCCTTCTGAGGGCACGTTTGTTTATTGTGTCCAGTTGAATGACAGATGCTGCACTTGCGACGGTATTGTTCAGGAACAATAGTACTGGGACCTTCATTAACCATAGGCGAGTTGGAACACCTTCTGCTATTATGTCCTGGTTGTCCACATCTTCTACATGACTGTGTGGTTGTCCTCTCCGAAGACGAGACATGTCGACCCTCCATCAGGCGACCGGATTGTCTCTTCGTCCTTGGATTTAAAACCACCCGCGCTGCGATGTCGGATGGCACTACCCATGAAGAAGGATGACCAACAGGCATGATAGGAACCAAGTATGCATCAATAAGTGTCTCCCTTTTGTAGTAGTCCGCACATAGAGATGTGAAATCCAAGTTCCGCTCCCTACAACAATGAACACAGTTAGATTCACGTTTGGGTAATATAAAGCGTTAACTGGACAGAGTCGTCATATACCTTACCGCTGCGAGTGCGTGTGAACATGATAAAAAGTCCATTTGGAATTTGTTGCATGTGCATGTCTTCCGGGCTAAGTCAACCATCCACTGTTTTCCTTTGTATCTGACGGAGAATATGTTCCAGTCAACTGGATTTACGGTCATATAACTGCACTTCTCGACACGTTTAAGGATCACAAGATGTGCTGCGTCGGTCAATCGATGACGCATGGACTGTGCATTTGCTTGTCGATCGTGGAACCACTTTTATAGCATATTCCGAATGAACTCTGCCAGTGTCATCAGTGGCAGTTGCCGTGCGAATCTTAGGCATGAGTTTATTCACTCTGCAACATTTGTAGTCATCAATCTGTACCTTCTTTGGGGACAGTGAACGCGGGACCACTTGTGTGGACCGGCATCAATGGCATAATCGTATGCACCCTTATGCAGCTTACGTAACTCCTCCATGTGGCGATCATACTGCATTTGACTGTACGACCTAGCTGCGTTATCCATTATGTCGGCAACATCCTTTCTGTGAAATCGCTTCTTCATATTCTCACCAAAATGCCAGCAATATATGGTATGGGTTGCATAAGGGAACACTTTAAAGATCCCTACTTCGATGCTTGCATGACAATCGGAAATGAAAACCAGATCATCTATATGACCAAGGGCACCTCTCAAACATTCCAAAAACCACTCCCATGAAAGGTTGTTTTCTGAGTCACCGTACCCAAAAGCAATTGGATACACCTGTTCGTTTCCATCTTGTGCAGTTGCCACAAACATTGTACCACCGAATCTTCCCTTCAAATGGGTACCATCAACTGCAATCACAGGACGCATATACCTCCGAAAACCTCTAATTGAGGACCCTAACGACATGAAAAAGTAGAGGAATTTACCATCGTCTGCGCACTGTAAGTCTGTGATTGTGCCAGGATTTTACTGTTCCAGAACGTATGCAAAAGATGGCAGCATTTGGAAACTTTCTTCATGCGTTCCATAGGTCAATGACAATGCGTATTGCAGGGCATCATGTGCCTTACTGTACATGATTTGGATGCCATACATTGTTTTCATATCGGCGATTACGTCCTTCGGACGCATGAGACGACCATTATGTTGTTGAAGTCTAGGTGCAATGAGTTCTCCGATTGTGACTGCACTGGCTTGTCTGTGGCGACGGTGAACCTCCTCCAACGGACAATTGTGTTCATTGAAAAAACTTCTGACTTGAAAGTAAGTCCCTTCATCTCTTCTCACTGCTCTTAATTTCCACGAACAGTCATCAACGATGCAAACCAGATGTAAAGTTGTCTTATTGGACCTTTTCACCTTCCATTCAAAGTTCTGCCGCATCGTAAAATCGCCAACTAGCCTCTTCAAATCCTTTTTACTCGGAAAAAATTGACCTTTATAAATCATGGTTGTCGGTTCTGGCGCTGCCAAGGTGCTACTTCTACCAGTACCAAATGAGTATGAATCTACTCCCGGAATAACCCAAGTTGTAGCATTAACAAAATCAGATGTTGTCACATTATAACGGACCTCGGACGTCCCTGGCATATCTGGTGCAGTGCCACTAACTCCTTGTACACGTCTACCACGTGTTTCCATTTGTGCAGGCTCTTCATCCACATTTTGCAGATCATCAACCTGTTCATTATTTGCCTCATTATCCACCTCATTGTTCGGCGCATCATACTGCGCATCGTACTCATCATTTCGACCACCAAACACATCACCAAATTGAGGTTCAGCTGCATCTGCATGGTTGACTGCAACCTGTGGGACACCACACATGTTTCCCCCACCTTCGCTAGCACTCCTTTGGTTGAACACTTAGTTGCTACCGCTAAAGGATCCTAATTCTTGGGCATTTTCAGGAGGACGAATATCATTCCCTACCACATTGGCAGCTGTCCGCTCAGTTAGACTAACACATACTTGAGGGATCACTCGATCTTCCCCTAGCATAAACTAGACATCATCGTCATTCATTATAAATGTGCGACACGTACTGCCAGGAACGATTGATATTGATGACAAATCAACATTGTATTTATTTACATCATAGTTCACAATAGTATGTACGATCGCCACCAATTCTTCGTAAGTCATATTCTTTGACACATACATTCCCCGGTTATCGGATCCAACAAACCTCTGACTTCCATCAGGTAACTGCTCCCATCGATCGTTGTAAGATATTACTATTCTAACCCGATTCATGAGGTTGTCAAATTAATAATCACAAACCATTAATAAAATAAAACACATGAAAAGTCAAGGGTAAGGCAACAAAGTCACGGGTAAGGCAACAAAAGTCACAGGTAAGGCATGAAAAGTCACGGGTAAGGCAACAAAAGTCACAGGTAAGGCATGAAAAGTCACGGTTAAGGCATGAAAAGTCACGGGTAAGGCATGAAAAGTCACGGGTAAGGCAACAAAACTCACGGGTAAGGCACACATCAAACATGAAAAGGCTCGGGAACAGATCTACGGAAAACTCTCAAAGATCCAAAAATGGCTTACGGCTTAAAAAATACTCAAAAAATACTCGGAAAACAAATGAAAAGGAACAAATGAAAATGTTAACAAATTAAAACAAGAAAGTTCAATAAATGTTACCTTATTTTACTGAACCACGTCACGTCAGTTCTTTATAACTTGAGGAAGAAATTCCAGAGAGAGAGAGAGAGAGAGAGAGAGAGAGAGAGAGAGAGAGCTACTATCAGTTTTTTTTCTCGAGTGTGGAGGACAGAGAAAAGTACAAACAAAGGGAATAACATAAATCATTTAAGTGAGGGCAATTTTGGTAGTTCACCATAATAGGTGCCTTTTAAACTTAACTTATTAAAATACTGACAAAGTCACCAACTCACTTTAAAAAGGTGACATTTCTCACCAATCCCACTATATATTAATATGCAGATGATATTTGTTTTCCGAAACTTCTATTTGTGGTGAGGGTGTGTATGTTGGATTATTTGTGTGCCGGCTGTTAGACCTATGAGAAGAAATGAGATGATGAAAGAAGAAATTATCAAGATGAAGGATTTTCCGTGCCGGCTGTCACAGCTATGAGAAAGAATGAAGAGGAAGGTTTTGATTCTCTGATTAAGTTAGCTTGCAGAGAATTGTCAACACGTACTCTTCTCGAAGTTCTTCAATTGTGAATTATAAGTAATTCAAGAAAAAGAGGTGTCAACTTCAACCGATAAGGTATTTTACTTTCAGTTTCCTCCAACACTTCATTATTATTAATTCAAGTATACAACAAATATTACTTTAAACATTTTCTTATTGTAAGATGAATACAAAACTATAAAAACTACTCACTCATAAATCATAAGTACCCATTACAGTTTCATAGTTGTAAAGATATCTCTTAGATATCTTTATAGATGTGCAGCCACTAACCACATGGTTTGCATTGTAAATGAGTTGGTAAAGTTTCAAATGTTAGATTTGTATGATTACTTGGTAAATTAGGTGCGATAATAATATTTCCACATGTACATATAATATGAATTTCATTATTTTAGCTAGCCAATAGTTTGTATTGCGGATCATCACTTTGAATTTTGAATTTTGTCCTCTATCTCTTGAATAAGAGTTAAGATAATTGGACGAAGTAAACTAAATGAATAAATAAATAAAGGAAGAATTGTAAATAACCCTCTAACTTTTGATCAAATGCTCAATCAAACCCCGTGGTTTGAAGTTTGAACAATCAGCAAAAAACCATCTACTATTAGTTGACTATTAGTTGACTTTAATTAAACATAACGCAATATGATTATTTATGAGATTTTTTTTTTCTATAATTGAACTAAAAAATAATGAAAAATATATATTAAAAATATGTTAGAAAATAAAATATAAAATATAAAAAAAATCATTAAAAAAAAATAAAAATAAAAACAAAATTATTTTAAAATATGAAAAAAATATATATATGATAAGATGATCAAAGACACATATCCATCTTAGTAATGTGCATGTCTTCTTCATAGTTTTTGTTTCTATATCAAATATTATTTGGTTTTTATTTTTAATTGTTTTTAAATTTATAGAATATATTTTTCATTTTTTATTTATGATATAAAAATAATTATTTTAAGAAATTAATTTTTTATTATTAGTATATTTTTTAATTCAGTTTATTTTAAGGATTTAAATTGTCATATTTTATTTAAATAAAGTCAATTAATGTTCAACTAATAGTCAACTAACGGTAGGGTTTTTTTTTTACTAATTGTTCAAACCAGGGGGTTTAATTTGACATTTAATCAAATGTTAGAGGTTTATTTACAACTCTCCCATAAATAAATTACATATTTAAACCTAATTAAAACAAGTTTGGCCTATACAGAATGAGGTTGGCAGTGATATGCCCCAATCATCTAAACTCTTGAAATTTCTCATTCATTTTCGTTATTTCTCTAAAAATTCATTGCTAAAACTCTTTGAATCATGAAAATAGTAGTGTCGATTTACAAAGCGCAATAAAAAATAAAAATAAAAATAAAAATAAAAAATAAAAAACTCATAAAGCCTTCAAATCAATCACAAATTTAATTAATCAAAAGAAAAATTATTTCAATACATAAATGGAATTGAAACCATTTCTCACCCAGATGTGAGCTAGATTTGAATTCAAAATCTCATGTACAACAGCAAGAGAACTTACCAACTAAGCTAGTTAATACCACAAAAATTGATCGGTCGGGCGTACCCAAGATTCTTTACTAGGGTGGGCTAAAACAAATATATATATATATATATATATATATATATATTTTAAAAAAAAAAAAAAAAAAGAAGTGAATTTCAAAGTTACTGGAAAATTCCATTAATTGAAAAAACAAATATACGGATTTGGATCGTCTACTAATTTGATTTTTGTCTCAACTTAAATAGATCTGGTGATATATATAAGTGATATATATAATCAATGGCTGAGATTAATTTCACTTTCATTACTTTAAATGCAAGTATTACCTTCAAGTCCTTTCGGTCATAACAAAGTAGGTTAGGACAAATATCAGAACAAGATCCAAATTCCAAAAATACAGATAGATAAAAGGGACATATGGGTCTTACCCTTAAATTAAAATGATGAATAATAAATCCAAAACACTAACTTGTTAATTAGGAAAAAAAAAATTAATGAAGAAAAACACCTAAGTTAAAGAATCTGATATGAATATATTTTTATATTTAATTTGGTAATTATAAATTTTGAGGGAGGAAAGAATTATTTTAATCGGGAAGAAAGAGAGAATTGGGATCAAAAAGAGAGAGAGAGAGAGAGAGAGAGAGAGAGAGAGAGAGAGAGAGAGAGAGAGAATTGGGATGGATTGATGTTGGAGGTGACAATTACACATTGGGAGAAGATAATCACTTTTAACTCTAGTTATTCTACTCATTATCAATAACTAAACAGTTAACATAATAAAACAAATAACAAAAAAAAAAAATTCACAAAAGGCTGACCCGGCTATAGCCCAGGTCAGCCCTCTTAGGCGTCCGCCCTGGATATTCGGTGTACACAATATCAATCATCAAACAATCAAACAATGAAAATTATATAGCAGTAAAGTATAGCTTTAAAAAAATGCCCAGATTTACTACTATCCGGATGGATGGTGGTTTTATTTATTCTCTCTCAATTTCTTGGTCAAAGCAAAGACTGCACCTGCCACAGCTGCGACCACTGCCGAAACTATAATGGCTGATTTCAGCTTCTGCGTTGCATTTTTTTCTTCTCTTTTCTTCTTATTTTTTGTTTCTTCAAGTTGTTTCTTCAATGCAAAACCACAACAAACAACATCATTTTAAGTTTTTTCTTTGAATTTATAACCACAATAAATAAATGTCAGGTAGAAAAGATAAAAGATATCAAATATATTTGATGCATTAACACGTACTTTTTGTTTGTTTAGTAATGTCATTTCTCATGCATAAAAATACTCTCAAGAGTTGGATGGATCTAATAGCTAATAGTATTTTGTCTTTTGTATGTTTGTTCTATGCGGAAACAAGTTTGGTACGGATTTTTATGACTAGGCCAACCTTATCTCATAAGTTGGTTCCGGATTTTAGAAAACTGAAAGTTGGACAATTGAGAATTTCTACGTATAAATTAATGTTTGATAACATTTAAGAGTGTAAGAAATTATGTCACCTTGATTTGCAATGAGGTAGAGATATCAGAAGACGTAGGGTCAACTTCAAAATTCTTGTTCATGCCAGGGTTCAATTCTTCGGCAATGTCAGCAGCCGGAAAAGTCTCTCCAGTAGATCCATTCAATGCGTCTGCTCCCTCCAAGCTTGCCATTTTCTTAACAAGAAATTCTTTCTTAATTTCCTTGCAAGTTATTACAAGTATGTTTTTCCTTTGCATTACTAGTGAAGAAGAGGAAAAAAAAATTGTAGATTTTGTAATATTGTCAATAAAGTATTATTTTCAACACGTGTCGATGTCCCGGATGGTGAAATCTATGGTTATTATTTCTGTGGGTCTCTACGAATTTCCTGTTTGGTTCTCAAACTGCCCGGGAAATCTGTCAGATTGAACTGTTTTATTTGAACATCTAGAATCACAAAATCGCCTGGAAATTAAGTTATATATGTTGGTCCTTGTTTGGTGCTCATCCACTAATAAATGAAGTCGATTTGTGTGGTTTCTTAATAAGACAACTGATGAATATTTAAATTTATATATTTTAATTTGTTCATGTATAAAGATCCAATTTGGAAGATTATAAACATTTTAATTTTGAATAAACAGTAACTCAATATTGTTTACACACATTACTTCAAAATAAAAAATAAATAAAAAATCTTTGCACATTCACATCAATAACGAGATTGTGGGTTCGAGTTTCTCCTTCTTCCCAAATCCCGAATTATAAACCTCAATTTGAAACTTATAAGTCTATGTGAGACTTGCAATAAGTCTCAAAATCTGGAAGTCTCTCTTCGTATGTTTTTTTTTTCTTTTTCTTTTTTTTTTCTTTTTTTACACACTAGTAGTTACACAACAGTAAGTCTAGACTCTCGAGCAAGTTCAAAATAGAAAGAGAAAAAGAGAGAAAAAATAGAGGTAAGAAATGGTCTTAAAAATAAATCAATTGGGTATTTTTGACAGTTAACATATTAAACTTAAGTTATTAACTTAGAACTAATTCCACAAAATCATTTAAAAAATATGATATTTCCGTTCATTTTCACTCAATTGAATGGCTATAGCTTTTTGATGGTATGAAAATTGTGTTTAACATTTTTAATCTAATAATTTAACAGAAAAAAAAAAAAAAAAAAAAAAAAAAACGATTCAATTCAGTTTCCTCCGATATTTCATCCATCCATTCAATTTATGCAAACCCAAAAAAAATTCTCCACCTCTCTTCTCCAAAACAACTCAAACATTATGGAAGAAACGCCCCTTCAATCTTGTTGGCAAAGATTGAATGTTATTTGGAGAAGTGAAGCAGTGAACTACAGAACCAAATCAAAAGTAAGTTAACGTTGGCTGGTACCACAATATATTCTGATTACCTATAAATATGATAAGCACACCCATATTTATAAGTACACCCATGTCTAAAATTTAAAATTAAAACATTACTATAAACACCCATCTTAATGCCAATAGTACCCTTATTTAAATGAATGTTTTAATTTATTTTTAATTCAAAACAACTCCTAAAACATTGAAGTAATTTTTAAAAACAAACTAAGGGGGGTGTATTCAATTAGGATTCTTGAAGACATTTAAAGACATTTTTTAAGTGACGGATTTTCATAGATTTTCATGGATTTCTATAGACTTTTATAAATCCACATGGACTTTTATGGATTTGTTTAGACATCCATGGATTTTTATGGATTTGTTATCTCTGACTTATCAATAGTAAGCTAATTATAGCTAATTATCAAAAAAAACCTTTGAAGTTGGAATGAGCAAAATTTGATACACCAGTTACTCAAATAAAATTTGACGTATAATGTATTTTTTATTTTGTCAATAGAACTTTAAATATATATGTATATATATATATATTGAAATAAAACTTATAAAAAATATACCAATCACACACACATATATATTAAAAAAAGAAAAGAAAAAAGGAGCGAAATTATTATGTAAAAACCGCACTCCTCGTTCAAACTTATAAAAAATATACCAATCACACTCCTCTCAATTTCTCTCTTTTTATTTTAACTTTCTCTCATTTAAAAACTAATTTCGCTCACAAATTTGATTTGATTTCTCTTTCTTGTTCTCTACACGGAAATTTGATCGTATAGTTTGAATAAGGTCAAAACAAGTTAAAATATAAAAGTAATTTTATACGATCAAATATGAATTACATTTTAATATACGATTTAATAGTTAAAATATTACATTTTAGTTACATCAGTACGCACTGATCAGAACGGGACCGTATATATAAATTTTTTATTATTATTTTATCTTATGTACACGCCCTATTTTTGATTTTTTTGTTCATGCAATATTTGTTTTCTTGTTGATGTTTTTAAAACATTTTGATAAATTTCTTACAAATTGCACGGTAGTGTATATATATTGAGAGAGAACATTTTGATATTGTTAATTCAAATATGATAATCGATGAATTTTAAACCGAGTCCTATCAGGGTACCACTTAAATACAATACTAGTTATACACTTGTATTGTAGGTTATACTTTTTTATATTAATCTTGTTATCTATTTTCAAAATATATGTTTTTTTTATAGCATATATATTTTTAAAGATAAGGCTCACGTCCCCCATCAGGTGTAACCCCTTTTATATTGCTAAAACTATTTTCATTACCGAACTTATTTAAAATCATTTTGATTAAGTATTTTTAAGTTTAGCCCTCCTAATTGAAATTCCTAGCTACGCCATTGAACTGCTCATCACCTCACTTATTGTATCTCAAATAAGGACGTAACTGGGATTAAACATTATGGTGGGCTAGAATAATTTTTTTTTTTTAAATAAAGATTTACCTAGTCAATAAGACATATATAGCAAGGCTTACCCTATAAATGTATATATATTCTAAATAAATACATTAACAAAATTAATTAAAAAAAAATAAGGTCAAAACAAGTTATAAAATTTTCGTGTAGAGAACAAGAAAGAGAACAAGTTAAAATGTGATTTGATCGTAAATTTTACATTTTAATAGTTAAAATATGAACAAGTTAAACAGGAAAAAAATAAAGTCAAAACAAGTTATGAAATTTGAATTTGATTTAAAAGTAAAAATATAATTATAAGACAATTACAAAATTAATATTGTTTGATAGTATAGTTTATGAGTAATTTAATTGAGATATAGATTCATTATAGTGATATACTCAATATTTACCCACGTTTTTTTTTTTTTTTTTGGAGAGAGAGAGCAAAGTCCACCAAAATCTCTGGAAAGAAGGCTGGACATGTTATGACATTTGATATTTATATCTCTCACCATCAAGTCCACCAAAATCCATTACCTAAGAAAATCCTTTAAAATCTAGTCCTAATTGAATACACCTGGATTCTTATAGACATTTTTAAAGTCCCAATTCAATACACCTAGATTTGAAAGGATTCTTTAAAAGTCCATAGAAATCCTAATTGAATACCACTGGATTCATATAGACTCTTTTAAAATCTTTAAATGTCCTAATTGAATACACCAGGATTTATAATGTTTTTAAATGTCCTCAAGAATCCTAATTGAATACACCCCCCTAAAGTGAAATCCTCCACCAGTACTCAATAGAAACAAAACAGAACATAGAACATCCACGGAAGCAGATAGTGCCTTTACGCCAAAGTCCTCTCCCTCCATCGTGTGTTGATACTTGATTGGTTGGCTCCATTTGGATCTAAATTTCATTTCTGCTTCAGAGTTCATATCCCTTTGTTCACAGCTGAGTTGAGCAACTTTATATCTACAGCGTCAAAAATGGCAGCGATCGAAGTTCATCAGTTCGCGCAGTGCATCACTTGTCATGCTTGGAATTCCGATCACTCAAGTAACTTTTTTATTTATTTATTTATTATTTATTATCATTGTCTTTATTGATTCTCAGTTTTTGCTGCTATGCTCCATTTTCTTTGAATTGCATCTAATTGTACATATTCGTCTTGTTTTCTCCAATATAAAAATATGTTCTTTATATTTTCCTTGTAGTGGTTGCATTTTGTCCAAATAATAATGAAGTTCACCTCTATCAACTGTTGGACAAGGGACCATGGCATCCAAGAAGCTGAGTATTGACACCATCGGGCATAATATGGTTCTCTGACTTGAACTTGATGTAATCAGTCCTGTTTGAACTTGGTGAAACCTGATGAAATCATGTTTAAATTGTTTTAACATTCTTATTACTAACATTTACTTTTGGAGTTTAAATTTTTAATATCAGAATTAAGTTTTTTTTTTTTACTAATAAATAATGTTGATAGAATTAGGGTTTTTTTTTTTATTATTATTATTTATTTATTTTTATAAATAAAGTGATATAGTTGAAGATATGAGTGTAATTAATGGATGTATATAATATTTGGTTTATTTTTAATTAAACTAAATTGTCCTTATTAGTAAATTTCTATTGGGATATTTTTGTAATTAATTTTTTTATTAAAATATGGGTGTACTTATCATATTTATGGGTGTCAATATCGACACCCATTCTAATTTGTGACCTTCATGTGAGTAGATACATTAAAATCAATTTTAGGTTTAAGCACTACCTTGAAATACGAAATAATATAAAATAATATAAAAAGAATGCAAATTTAAATATGAAAAGTAATCGTATAAAATTTTTTATATACAGTAAATAATAATTGAAAGAATCAAATATTTAAGTATTCTTTCTTTTTAAATGTAGAAATCAAAACCTCAAATTATTGTAATATTTTAAAAAATATAAGAAATTATATTTAAATCACAAACAACTTTGTCAATCTATAACCACATCATATACGAAGACATGATTCTAAGCTCATGACTCAAATAAAATCTTATATATGCACTCATATCTCATTACTTACAATTAACCCGATTAATATTTATTTCACGTAAAACTACGTAACTTTCTTCCATTCTTAAATCTTTTTGGGCCTACATGGGCTAGTCTAAGAGTAAGAAGAATTTCAGCCCATTATAAAAGACAAATGATATGGTCTATCTTTTGTATAATAATCATCCTCTTTCATTGGCAATAAACTCTTTGGATCTCCACCGAAGAATTATACTGTTATTACCACTACAACACCTAGGCATGAAAACGAAGAATATGAAGTGGATTGGTTCTATGTAAGCATGGCTCTTAGATTTATGGTGGGCTTTTGGAGTTTAATTGGTCATTTGCTTATCAACCGAAGGTGGCAATATATGTATGGTTACTTCTTGGCCGGATCGAGTCGGAGACAAATTTTATTTTGCAGTTTGCTAGTTTTTGTATGCTATGCTTTAATAATCAAATCGATAAAGTGTTATAATTCTTAAAAGAACTTCACTTTTGTTAGTGATTATTAATTGCGTGGTTGCAAAATTCATTAGATTTATAATTTATTTATCATCAGCATAGGCAAATTTTAAAAGTCTTGGAAATTTTGGTGCAAAGTCATGAATTGCAGCTTATATTTAGAAAGTAGAAACCAGAGGTCATTGAGCATGTGATTGGGAAATGGGACATGATCAGTTTTCATGATCTTGATTCAGTTTGTATGGGAAATGGGAAAGTAGAAACCAGAGCTTCACCTTGGAAATCCTTTGAGCTATAATTATTACACATCTGATGCTGAATATGAAGCTTATGAGAGGTCAAAGTTGCGTGGTAAGATCAGTTCCTCTTTGCTTGATCTTAAACATTTGGTTTACTTGGACTTGAGCTATAACGATTTTGAAGGAGTACAGATTCCCAGATTTCTTGGTTCTATAAGGAATTTAAGGTACCTTAATCTCAATTTTGCTCAATTTGGGGGAATGATTCCTCACCAATTTGGAAATCTCTCTACTCTGCAATATCTTGACCTTTCTGGTAATATGTTATATACTGAGAGTTTGAGTTGGCTATCTGGTCTTTCTTCATTGAAACACCTTGACTTGAGGTATGTGAATCTTACTGTGGCTTCTGATTGGCTGCTGGAGATAAACAAACTCTCCTCTTTGACACTGTTACGATTGAAAGATTGTGAACTCCAACACATTCCTCCATTGCCCTTTGCAAATTTTACCTCATCCCTTACCACTCTTGATCTTTCCTACAACTAATTTGATAACCCATCTCCTGATTGGTTGTTAGAGATATACAAACTCTCTTCTTTGAAAGTTTTACGATTGTCAGGTTGTGGACTCCATCATATTCCTCTATTGCCCTTTCCAAAATTTTCCTCTATTGCCCTTACAACTCTTGATCTTTCCTCCAACCTATTTGATAACACATCCATACCTTCCTGGGTTTTCAATCTTAGTAATTTAGAATTTCTTGGTCTAGGTGGAAATAACTTCAAAGGCCCAATCCCCGATGGGCTTCAGAATTTGACTTTTCTTCAACATCTTGATTTATCATCTAACTATTTTAATTTTTCAATTCCTAACTGGTTGTCTAGAATTAGGAGTCTTGAGTTACTTGATCTTAGTTACAATTCAAACTTGCAAGGTACAATTCCAAGATCATTGGGAAGACTTTGCTACTTGAAGTCATTTTCATTTTCAAATACCACTTTAAATCAAGATATATATGATCTATTTCAAATTTTCTTAGGATGTATTTTAGATGAACTAAAAAATCTGGTCATGTATAGCTGTCAACTTTCTGGTCAATTGCCCGATGATCAACTTGGACAAGCTAAAAATTTAGAAGTTCTTGATATAGGTGGCAATTTTATTTCTGGTTATGTTTCATCTTCTTTAGGAAAATTTGCTTCTTTGCAAATGCTAGAATTTTCTTATAACAAATTGAATGGAACACTTTTAGAAATTCATTTTGCCAATCTCACAAGGCTGACAGTTTTGTTGCATCTGAGAACCCATTAACATTGAAAGTCAATCATGTTAAAACATTGATATTGAGATCTTGTCCTATTGGGCCTCAATTTCCATCATGGCTTCATTCACAACAACAAAATTTAGATTATTTGGATATATCCAATTCAAGAATTGCTGACAGTGTCCCAATTTGGTTTTGGAGATCTCTTTCCAAATTAAGTTTCTTAAATCTCTCTCACAACCAAATTCAAGGAGAAATTCCGAATTTAACCAGTGCTCCTCTACTTCAATTTCTTGACTTGAGTTCAAATAATTTATTAGGTCCATTGCCTCCCCTAACATCTCCTTATGCGTATACACTTGATCTATCCAATAATGTCTTGTTGGGATCCATTGCCCAATTTTTGTGTCATCAGATAATTGAGCCAAGGAGAAAACTAGTTCTCAAACTTGGGTCAAATTCTTTTTCTGGAGAATTACCTAATTGTTGAATGAATTGGCAGTATTTGTCTGTTTTGGAACTAAGTGACAACAGCTTCACAAGTAATCTTCCTTTTTCCATTGGATATTTAAGTGGTCTTCAATCCTTGCACCAAATAATGGGTTTTTTGGAGTAATACCCCTGTCACTCAAAAATTGTACAGAGTTAGTAACATTAGTCATAGGTGAAAATGAGTTTTCTGGAAATATTCCAATGTGGATAGGAGAGAGATTATCTGAATTGGTAATTCTCAACCTTCGATCGAATAAGTTCCATGGCCTTTTGCCAACAGAGTTATGCCATCTTACTTCTCTACACATCTTAGATCTTGCTTACAACAATTTGTTTGGATCTATACCAAAATGCATCAATAACTTTAGTGCTATGGTGGCAATGAATTATTCTAAAGGCAACAGTATAGAGTTCGAAGATTTAATTGGAATTTTCATTGAGGAGCAGTTACTTGTGATGAAATGGATACTTGCTAAATATCACTCAATTCTTAATTTGATAAGGAGCATAGACCTTTCCAAAAATAACTTTTCAGGAGAAATTCCTGTAAAAGTGACAAATCTTCATGCTCTAAAGACATTGAATTTATCCCACAATTCTTTTGTTGGGATAATTCCCGAGACTATTGGAGATACGAGAGAATTAGAGACCGTTGATTTTTCAGCAAACTTGCTCTCCAATAAAATCCCACAAAGCATCACAAATTTGACGTATTTGAATCACTTGAATTTGTCAAATAACAAGTTGACTGGGGAAATTCCTTTGGGCACTCAACTGCAAAGCTTTGATCCATCCTCTTTCAATGGCAATGAACTCTGTGGATTTCCGCTTAAAAATTGTACTGTTGCAACTGATCCGACTCCTTGGCAGGAAAATGGTACTCGACATGAAATAGACTGGTTCTACGTAAGCATGGGACTTGGATTTGTAGTGGGCTTCTAGAGTTTGATAGGTCCTTTACTTATCAATCGAAGGTGGAGATATATGTATTGTCGTTTTCTTGATCGACTTGGCGACAAATTTTATTTTGGTGTAAGAAAATTGTGGTAATCTTTGTATTTTGTATTTTGTATTTTGTATTTCTTTTGTAATGTTGGGAGCTGTGTGTCTTTTTAAGCTTTAGTTATCAAGTCAACGGAGTAATAGAAATTTGCAAAATACATTTTGGTGTCAGTACATTTATAATCTATTTTTCCATGAACTGACACGTGTTTGGGTTGGAAATTTGGGTGGAAATTTTGGATGGAGTAGCTTTATTGTTTTAACAATGAATTATCACTGACAATTAAACAAGTCCAATAATGTTTCAATGAAAGACATATTCAATGTCATGTAATTCAATTTTAGTCATCTTATTCAAAGCATTTGGGTCTGCAACAATACCAAACTATCATTTCTGTCATTATTTTTTTATGCAAATTCTCAGATTTCGTAAACAAACACAAACAGTGGGCAGAGGGTTGTTACAACTCCAGTGCTTGTAATTGTTGAAATCAATTTGCGAAGAAATTTCCAGAAACTCTTGTTTTCAGCTTCATCATCTCTCTCTTTTGCCTTCTCTGGCTCTCCACCATTTAAGTTTCAGTGAAAAATGATGACATTTTGTCAAACAGTTTGGTGTTTCTATCAAACACCTGTCACAAGGTATAATCTCAAATCCTCAGTCCCCTTGCTAGAGCTTGTATTGGTTGGATATTAAAACGCTGCCCGTTTGCTAGAAGTGGTAGAAATTCGTTTAGTTTACCGATAGCTAATTTTGCAGCTCATTCTTTAGTTCAAAGGACCTGGAATTATTTTGTTCGAATTCCCTTAACTTAAAACATAATTGATAAAGTAATTCATCAATCTAGTCCATGGAAGAATTGTGTTCAATAACGCATAAAAACTAAAACCCATCACAATTTCAAAACTTGAGATCAGCAACAGAAGATTAAAAAAAAATGATGCTTAAACGTTGAAGGTGCCAGAGACAGTACCATTAGCGGACTGCAACGACGTCGTTTTCTACAACGACAGCACCACTCGCTCCCCCTCAAGTCTCAACAACCCCACTAAGTGAAAACCACGCTTGCCCCATTAATTAATTTTTTTTCTCAGATACCAAACACCCACCAACAACAATACACCAGCTTCGATTAGGTCACAGAAGCTCAATGAAACAAACCAATGATGCCTACGGCCTACTCTTTGATTTAAATATCCTCAAACGACGTCGCACTCAGGCTTTTCAAAATTATATCTGCTAATGTGGCTTCTAGAGAAACAATAAATTTCAACCAAACAAGCTCTATATCGAAATGACGACAACAATAGAGGTTACCTAACTTCATTCTAATATATGAGTCTAGTGTTTCAGGGATTCCTTAACTGTATGTGTCATACTTCACAGAGGCATCTCATAAAGAACTATCATTCACCACTCAAAATGATTGTGTAATGTCATACACAGAGAAATATTAACGCTTGCATAGAAAATTAATTAATCAAAGATTCGAAGTCATCAATATTTTGCAGTCTTAATATAGAACATGAAACGGTTTATCAATTCTAATCTTCCTAATTGCATACAACTCATACAATAGAACTTGAAATATTGGCCGTTTATTTACTTCATCTCTATTTGGAATTACATAATTAAAATTAAGCGGCTGGAAATACACCACAACAAAGCTATTTGTAGGGTTATCCAGCAGCATAATCAACAAGAGGGATGCTAGAATCACTCTCTCAATTCACTATTTCACTCTCTCAACCCACTCTCTCTTCATATGACGACATATGTACATTTTTTACTTTTTTAACATCAAATTTTGAACCATATAAATGCACTGTTTTCTTTTTTAATGGTACTTACGATTCAAATCTATGTTCCCAAATTGCCCTTTTTCTTCTATAATATATAAAACCAGAATTAATATGTTTAAAATACCTAAAATTAATATATATATATATATATATATATATAAATTAACAGTACATTCAAAACCATAAAAAGAGGCTAAAAAGAGATGTTTTAAAACCATTCTAAAACAACTATTTTATCCTACATGTAAAATAAACGGTTTAATTAATATTTAATATAATAAAATAAAATTGTATCGGTGAGAAGACTAATTAATCTGCAATTATAATATACAATTTAATTTGTATAATATGCGGTTTAATTGCATACTATATATAAATTTTTATTTTATTTTTTTTAATATTACAATATTTATATAATGTTAAAGTTATTATTTCCGGTTTTTTTTAAGCATTTAATTCTAGGTTTTATTTATCGAAGAAGAAAAAGGGTAATTCAGGGAAATGGTAGCTGGTTTGAATGGTAAATAACATTTAAAAACAGTGCATTTATATGGCTTCAAATTTAATGTCAAAAAAGTAAAATGTATACACTTGTCATCATATGAAGAGAGAGTGAGTTGAGAGAGTGAGTTTAGCATCCCTCAATCAACAATTCAACATGCAGCACCGATGTCATACAATGTTCATACAACCATGAGATAATTTCCTTAATGACTGCTAACTTCTAACTAGAACCTATAAAATATGTGATCCTTAATGACTGCTGCCCTGTTGCCTTTCTAAAGGAAATACGAAGATCATTGCACAGAAAGTACCTTAAATCTCATCTTTGTAATTGATCAAATCCACCAAATGCAAAGTTCAACTTCACTCTTAGGAACAACTTTATTAGTTGCGGATTTCTTGGCACTGCATCATTACCCAAAAAAAAAAAAAAAACTTTTGATTACTTTATGAAAGAAGATAAAACACACAAAGGGCTTTGGAGCAGAATTTGATGATTTTTTTTTTTTTTTTTAACAGCTGATCTATTAATAAAGGCCAAGGAGGCCACAAGAAACACAACGAGAGACAAAACCCAAAGAGGGGACAACAAACAAAACAATGCCAAAAACCCAGACAGCAACAAACAACCCACAAGCAGAACAAGAACAAAACCCAAGAAGGTAAAACTTTTTGAAGGTAAAATCATAGTTTGATGATTTTACAAGTGAAGCAGAACAGAATTTGATGATTAAGAAGGTAAAATCATAGTTTTACAAAATTTTCCTTTACAAGTCGCAGCTGGAACACACAAGAACAATTTACAATTCCAATAGTATCAAGGGAAAAATTTGTCAAAACTGGATCTAGTATAAAATAATTGAAGGCACAAATTTTCTGAGTCAAAAACTTTCACAGTGAAATCCATAATAAAATCATGCAAATAGCACATATCCAAAAATGTAGAAGCTAGCTAGGATGCTTAATGAAATTGAAAATATGTAAACATGAACAAGAGAAATAAAAAATCTTCACAAACTATATATAAATAATAATAAAATAAAGATTTCAAATCTGTAAATAGAATAATTCAAATTACAAACCACATAATGAACAAAAGTAATATCGATGAGATGATTTACCACAATTGATTGCACTAGCATATTCTCAACAGATGTGACCGCATTAGGAGCTGCTTTTAAAATCTCCAATTGTTTTCTACATCTCCTGAAACTCCATCAGTGCATTTAGGCCTTCTCGTCTCTTATTTTCATGGAAAGTAATAAATTTTTGCATTAAATTTATTTAAATAAGAAAACTTTTCAGTCCATTAGTTCTTAGTTTAGGACAGAATGTGTATGGTTCAGTTTGATTCAAGTTTCAATCAAACTCAAACTACCCATTAAATACAATAATAATACATTAAAATGAGTACTGTTACGATTAACAAATCACATTAAAAAGAAAAACAGAGCAATAAGATGACTTCAAATGAGAACTGGTTCATTTGGGTCAACTAATCATAATTGTAAACCAAGGAAAACTAAGAGTATATAAACAAAAATGTCTAGATTTTTTCACTCATCTGCAAACTGTGAGTAAAATCCCCAATTCTCACTCGCTTAAAACCCTAAAAATCACAAAACAACAAAGCAAGATGAAAAAACATTGATCTCTCAAGTTGATTTCATTTGAAAGTGTACCTGAGCAGCTTTGTCTGTAACGTAGTGTCCTCCGTAGCAGCCTCCCTTTCGTCACGAACCAATCGAAATCTCGGCCTCAAGGATGGCCTCTCCGTCGTCGCGAAACCATTGGCTACCAGTTACGCGGCGTTGTGGCCTTTCTGGCGCCGCCGGCATTTCTCTCCGTTCCGTCGTCGTTGTTGCCGTCATCGTCGCAAGCACTCCTAGGGATTTCGTGGAGTTTGGCGAGCAAAAAAGGGCGACTGCGATAGTAATTAATTTAAGTTTATATATATATTTTTTAGGAGTTAAAATTAGGCAACAGGATAAACATTTAAGATTTTAAGGATTTTTTTTATATAAAAAAAACAGTAATGCTATATCCATTTTGTTTTACAATAATGGATAATTTGCACTGACTTAGAGCATCTCCAATGACTTAATGATTTTAAGATTATTTTACCCATATTTTATTGAATCCAGTAAGATTTCAAAATGACGTCTTAAATTAACACAAACAACTCTTGACATTAAGTCAATCCGTTAACTTTAACGGTTGACTAACATTGTCCTATAAAAAACCAAATATACCCCTGCCACATCATCCCAAATAGATATGCACCCATACCATCACCAACTCCATGCCCATCTACAACACCTTCACATATGACATCTCCAACTCAATATATCTTCCTTTCTAACTTCATCACATCTCTAAATCCATCACCAAAATCAAGAACATCAACCCAACAAAGTAAAAAATAAAATAAAAGCATATTGATTTGGAAATTTGGGATCAATAGAAGGGTAGAGATTTGGGATCAATGGAGTATAAAAAAAATATATAAAAAATAAAATAAAAAATTAATGAAGCCATGGAGCCATGGAGCCATGGAGGGGCTGCAACCTGTAGTCCATATGAAGCTCTTGGGAGATCGCACCATTCGCACTAAGCCTGGTGGTGTGGTGCCATCTCCCATGTTTATTTAATTTTTTTTAAAAAAACTTTTTTTTATTTATTGAATATTTTTATAATTTTATAATTTTTTTTTATTTTGATTTTTTTTTTTTCTGACACATGACATATTTTGAAAAGTGATATATCTTAAGTCAAAAATACTCCAAACATAGTTAGTCAAAATTAACGGTAGACTGACAGAAGGACTAAAATGATGTATTTTAAAAAATACAAGGAATTAAAGTTACTAATATAATAAAAACGTTTAAGTGACATTTCACGTGGGACTCTAGTGAAATTATCCCTAAAATGAAAACAAAAGGACACATGTCAAGTTTTTAAATAGTGACCGAATGACTGGCAAGTGATCATACCATATTTATGCCTATGTTAGGCCCCCATTTTTCTATTGTTTTGTACTTGTTTCTCGGGTAAAACCGGGTTTTTAATAGTGTAAATGAGTATTTCAGGTGAATTGAGAAGTTTGGAAGGATTGGTGTAATTTTGGAGAAATTAGAGGTAAAGGTGAAAATGTCGAAGCAATAGTGAAGTTTCGATGATTTCGGAAGAATATAGGGGCCTTCCCGTAATCGTCCATGCAAATTCTCCAGCTGCCGCAACAATTAATGATGCGGTGCGTTTTGCTTCGCATTTGAAGCCTCTGCATGCACCCCAGTGCATTTATAATCGAAGGCCCAAGAGAGGACATGTTCAAGGAACTAAACCAATTCCATTAGCCTTCTAAATACACCCCATTTTAGAGGAGCAATTTCGTCCTCTCATCACCCAATTTCGTGCCCTAACCTCTACTCCATTATACCCAGCCTTCCTGGTCCGAAATCGAGGACAGAGGAGAGCTCACCTATCTCTCAAACACTCTCTCAGCACCATTCTCTACCCAAATCCAATTGTTACCCGAATTTGAGCTTGAAGAAGATGAAGATGGAGTTAGGAGCTTTTGAAGACCATCATGAGTTCTCTTCTCTTTACTTTTTTCTTTAATTTTCATTATGTGTAATTAAAATTGATGTGGGGAATTTTATGAACTTGTATTATTTATCTATATAATTAATTGTTGTTAATGTTGATTTGAGCTTCAATTTATGCATGCATGTTGATTGACTGGCCTATTATTAACATGCAATTAGAATTTAGGCCATTTGAGAAGTCAAATTTCATGTATGAATGATCATTGATGCATGGGTCTTGATTCTAAGCTAGGTTAATGAAGAATTATTTGATTTGTACATGAACATGCTTAATTAAGTGATTCTTGGACACTTGAGCTTGATAGTTGTCTCTCTTTCCATTCCATGATATTGGGTGTTTAGAGATTGATAATTTTGTGTATAAATTGATTAATTTGTTAAGCTTGCCATGCTAAGACCTTAGGTGGTTAGTACTCATTAATTGGTTAAAGACAAAAGCTAGATGTGCTCAATTGAAATCAACTAGTGAATTACATAATTTTGCATGATACATTTCTTTCCTAGCATCTCCATCACAATATCACCATCTTACTAGTACTACTCTTGTATGACCATACTTGAGTTGTAATTAGTTAAATTAGATAGTTTAGTTCATTTGCATTTAATTGTAATTGTGTTATGAACTTGTCATCAACAATCTCAATTTTACTTTTAATGCACATAGTTAGATTTTAATAAATTGAGACAAGAACTAGCTTTAGATACCACGCCTCTCTAAGGATGATCCCTTGCTTAGCACTATACGAATCGAACGATTCGAGCAATTGTGAGGAGAAATTATAGAGACCTAAAATCTCCATCGATCAAATGGCGCCGTTGCCGGTGAGTCGTAGTGTTATCTTTAGCTAACTTTTATCTTAGTTTTAGTTTTAGTTTTATTTATTTTTTTATTGTTAATTATATATTTCTCTTGTTCAATTTAATTCTTTTGGTAGTCTTGTTTTTGTTGTTTCAAGGAAAGAATCGAATCCATCTCACAACATGGACCCTCATTTGTCACCTACAAGATCCCCTAGAATGGCCTAGAACCATGAAGGATTATGCTCTCCCTATCATTGGAACCCAACCCTCGGCAATCCTTCTTGACCAAGCATCGCGGAATTATGAGCTCAAAAGTTTCCATCTCAACATGCTTCCCTCTTATTACGGACGCCAAGATGAAGATGCTCTCAAATTCAAGAAGGAATACTGCTTCGCGTTGGAAACATTTCCACTTGCACAACTCACCGAAGATCAACTACGAATGTGGTGTTTCCCCTATTGCCTAAAGGAAAAAGCCAGGCAGTGGCTTATGACATTACCATCGGGAACACTCTCAACGTGGGATAGGGTGTGCAAAAGGTCTTCACCAAATTCTTTCCGGCAGAGAAAGCAAGAGAGATCTGGATTAGAATAGCGGAGTTTTCAGAGGAAGATGGTGAGCCATTTCACGTAGCTTGGGAGAGATACAAGTTGCTTCTTGGACAGTGCCCGTACCACATGTATACGGAGAGTATGAGGCGCTATCATTTTACGATGGCTTGTCCTCATTTACACAAACCATTGTAGATAATGCGTGTGGAGAAGCGAAGCTATGAGAGAGAGCACCGCTCAGGAGGTACTTCGAGTCTATGAGATGTTGAGTCAGAATTCTCAACAACAGAATTCAAGTGACCGAAGAATGAGTTCGAACGAGGGTATCTCCAACAAGGAATTGACACTCCAAATGGCCAATTTGACCCAACAAAGTCCAATCCATCATCACTAACCTTGGAAAGCAAGCCGGTGCAAATCAAGTATGGGGTGGAGAAGATTATGGGATGGTAGTAGGCCAAGATAGAGAGGACGAGGCACAAGCCATAAATCCTTACCACCAATGGAGCAACAACAACATTTCGAGATAACAGGGGTGTTCTTATCTTTGGTGCAGGTGTGTGCTTGATTGGTGAGGCTGATGTTGAGATTGTTGAAGCAACTGCTATCTATAAAGGTTTGAAGTTTTCTGTTGACAGGCATTTGTTATTTTGTTTCCTCTTTTTGTTGAACCAGACTAAATCTGCGTTATCAAATTATGTCAGGGTCCTTATTTTCTAGGAGTGAAATTTGTAATGTGATACAGGATAATAAAGCTTTGCTTAGTGTTGCTGATGTTAGATCTATTTCTTTCATTCCACGAAATTGTAACAAGGCTGCTCATGAGATAGCTTAGGTGGGCTGTTAGCTATAGAGTTTGTGTTTTCCGGAAGTCTTCTTTCCCTCCTTGGCTTTCTAAGCTGATGGATGTTGATGTGTTTTCTAGGAGTTTTTTGAATGAAAGTTAATTATGTGTTCTTCAAAAAATTAAAATAGTAAAATTTAGTTTATGATCAGTGTTCAGAATTGTCAGGATCAATGTTCACCAAGTGTTATATTATTTGCTGGAATTATAGTTTATTAGCTACAAATAACTTTATTCAAAAGTTTTCTAATACCATATGAATAGCTTGGAAGATTCGCATATCTGAATTTGATGCATATTTTAGTCCCTTCATGAATGTGACCAAGTAGAATAATTAAATGGTGAATTCAGATAATCTTTTATCAAGTACCCAGGTAATCATTTTCCGTTAATTAGTTAAACAATTGGGTAGTGCAATCAAGTTAATCTCTCAAGAACTTTAGAATTATTTTTACAGCTTGACAGTGATCAATGTTCCAAAGGATCTTGCATTAATCGACTAATATTGTATACTGCAAATGCAATCTCAAGTCTGGTAAGAGTAGAGCATATTGAAGATAATCAACAATGCTTCTGGGTAGATGTTGGTTGATAAAATTTTTAGGAATGGAAAAAGGTTGCGAGGAACAAGACATGTCCAACCTGAAATAATGTATTTCAAAAAACTTCTAGGCCAAGGAAGTATTGAAGTAATCCTATATCTTTAAAACCAGGTAATTGATCGACTCGAAGAACATGTGACAAGTGAGGCAGGAAGACAATATATTGTGTATAAAGACGATATACACACACTTATGTGATCGGTCACTTACACAATTTAACATAATATTAGTGGATTGAACATTCAAGCTTATAACTTGATCTTATTGATCATGGAGATTGTTGTGCTTGGGCTGGTGTTGTTTGTGACAACTTCACCGACCATGTCCATGGGTTCCACCATTTTCCTCCGTTATCCAACACCAGTTTAAGGTTAATTTGTAGTTGCAGCTTTTCTTTGTCAATGTGTTAAAGATAATGCAATTGAAATAAAGGTTGTTGTTAAACATTTGATCAGATCATAATATAACCACTTTTGACGTATTTCTCTCTAATTAATTAGTTTATGTATTACAAAAGCACATGACACTCTAGAAAAGCTTAAAACAATTGGGCTTGGACTGGGCCTAAAACTAAGCAAGCATGAATGGGCTAATGAGGCGGCCCAAACCTGAATCCTATATAAATATATTTACAATAATTGTTTTAAAAACAAATATATATATATATATATATAAACACTGTACACAGTACACACTGACACACTCTCGAGCTCCATTGAATTTTTTTTGGGTGTTGATATTGACACTCATAAATATAATAAGCACACTCATATTTTAATAAAAAATTTAATTACAAAAGTATTCCAACAGAAATTTACAAGTAAGGATAAATTAGTTTAATTAAAAATAAACCAAATACTATATACACCCATTAATTATACATATATCTTAGACTGTATCTCTTTATTATTAAAAAAAAAAAAAAAAAAAAAAAAAAACTTATGATAAACCCTAATTTAGAAAAATATTACAAGCACAATGGATTTTCTTGTAAATAAGATGGGCTGGAAACCCTCGACTGCCATTCAAGTTCCAACTGTTCTTAATCTTAATTTGGAGAAGTGGTTCATATCTCGATGTTCAATTATTAGAGTGTTGGTTTTGAAGGGATTGGTCAATAAAGAAATTCCTTTATCTACTATATTGGTAAACTGTGACGAGAGATTCTTGGATACATTTGTGACCAAGTACCAGGATGAGGCGCCTCAATTGTTAGATATCTTTCAAGGGAAAATGGGTCTTCTGGAACTAGGCTTTGCGTTTGAACAAAAATCTGACACAAAAAACAAGTAGTGCTTTGTGTGGATTGCTTAGCTTGTATGGCTGTAGATCTACCAAGTTTGATTCAATTGTGCTCATTGGAACAATTTAGTTTTGGATTAAGCTGACCGGCCATGGCATTGCCAAGGGATGGGTATGATAATTGGACATGAGATATTTGAAATGGTGGCCTTAGAAGTTAGAACAACTTGAGGAGTTGCAAGAACTACCTCTGCTTCAGACTGTTTTTGGTAGCCTATTTGTTGCTTAAACATTTTATTCATAGTTTTTCCTTATTTCATTTCTTTTTTGAAATTGGATAGGATTTCTACCTAATAAAAAATTAGCACCGGGTCATATCCTGAGCTTTTCCTATTGAATAACATTACGCAAGAGATGATCCTATATATATATATATATATATATATATACCTATGATTTTTGAAGGTGATGCTGAGAAGATTTTTTTGTTTGTTTAAAATTGATGTGAACTTTTTGATTTTATATTTTTTTTATCTAAAAAATTAGAAGAACTTTTTTTTTTTTTTTTTTTTTTTTTTTTTTTTTTTTTTTGTGAAGAAAACTTTGTTTCTTCATTGTTATTTTTTATTATGTTTTTCTTTTCCTTTTTCTTTTTTGGCTTTTTTTTTTGTTTGTTTGTTTGCTTACTGAGTTTTCATACATTTACAACATCAAGCCTTGTATTATATCAAAAGATTAATTTTGTTTTTATTTGTGTTTTCGAGTTTAGAGAACTTAAGAATTTATAATTTATGAAATTGGATGTGTTAATAACTTAATAGGGTTTATAAATAAATTTTATTAAAATGAAAACATTCATTTAAATAAGGGTACTATTGGTATTAAGATGGGTGTTTATAGTAATGGTTTAATTTTAAATTTTGGAAATGGGTGTACTTATAAATATAAGTATGCTTATCATATTTATGGGTGTCAATATCCGCACCTTTTTTTTTTCCTTCTCATGTGATTGTGTGTGTGTAAATACACAAAACCCACTTGTTCATAGGTGATTTTTCCAACAATGGAGGACATTTCAGAGGCTGGTATTGTAGTAGAGAGAGAACAGGACATGGTTGAGAACCCACCATGAGATTTGCTCATTTGTTTCTCCTCCATACCATCAAATTTTCAACTCAAAAAATGGCCTTGTCTTTTGAAGCTGGAATACGTGAAGCTATCTTGAATTCAACATATGAAATCAGAAGAGACACTGATTCAGTTCTGGGTCTTGTAGAGAAATGGTGTTCTCTGGAGAATCTGATTATATATGGGTTCTCTGGGTTCTCCAGTTTTCATTGCTTCTTATTCAAAGGAGTTGAAGAAGAGAGAAGAGAGATTGAACCAAGCAAGAATCTCAACTAGGAATGCACAACATTACTTGTGGACGAAGAAATTCATCAACAGTTTTCTATCAAGGTTTGTTTTTTCCTATCTCCAATTGTATAGTTACACAATGTGTTTTTCCTATCTCCAATTGTATAGGCAATCAAAGGAATTTTTAAGCCAATTTCTTGTGCCATAAATTGAGATTATATATCTACAAGGGGTTGAGTATATCTCTTGGTAATTAATAATATAATGGGATGTGTATATTTTATGGATTAAATCTATTTTAAGATTCCAGAATTTTGTTGTATATGCAATTAGAAGTCTGTATATGCTTAGATGGAGTTCATTCTAACAAAACAATCCTTGAAAATCACAGACAATTAAAATTGTTTCATTTATGTACTCAAATTTGAGTAGGATTTCATAGACTTTTTCATCCACAATGGAACAAGGAAATTTATTGATATGAGTAGGATTTCGATTGGAAACCTACTTTAGTTAGTTAATTCATCACATATTTGAAGAAAAAAAAAAATCCTGTTTGTGTCAAAATAAGATGACCAAATAAATTAAATCAAGGGAATGATTACAAAATCTTTTCTTTCTTCTTTCCTTTTGTTGCGCATTAGTTGGATATTCCCTCTTGAACTAGGACATGGATTGAAAAGGCATATTGGAGAAAGTGCTGTGTAGGGCATTCTGTTAACTTAGAGCATCTCCAATGGTAATGTGGCTTGCATTTGAAAAAAATGGTGATATGTCAACATTGTCAAGCCAATTGCTTTACATGTGGCATGTAACTAAATTTCATAGACATCCAAATGAAAAAATTGTCTCCAATACTTCACTTGAAAAAAGCATGTTTTTAATGACTTGTCAATTTATTATTGATCTCCTTAAATATACTTTAGAATTGTTGAATAAAATAAAGTAGAAGACAATAGTGGTTGATGACTGGGAGAACAAGATGGTTGTCCAACGGACCTTCTAAAATCGGAGAGTCATGTGGACAGCCTCTAAAAAAAAAAATTGCCACCTCAGCTTGAAGTTGTACTAAAGAGGTTGTATTGGAGATGAATTTTTTAACAAAATGGATGTTCATCCTACGTGGCATCTAATTTTTTCACAACCCACATTACCATTGGAGATGCTCTTAGAAAAGCCAAAGGACTTCTCAAAGCACTTAAAATCATTTCTTATTGATTCTCCTTCTTCAAATTTTGCATTGGACCTTTTCCTTTGTCCAAATTTCCTAAACCTTTGCCCCCACTTGCCTTTGAAAAATTAATAAAAATATATATATAGATATGTGTAAAGAAAATATTTTGGAATAATAGTGGTAACACTTAAAAAAAAAAAAAAATAGATGATTGAAAAAATATATATATATTGTTGGAATAATAGTGGTAAGTTGGTAACACTAAAAAAAAATAGATGATTGAAAAAAATTGTTGGAATAATAGTGGTAACACTAAAATAATTTGATGATTGTAAATAAAAATAGATGATTGTAAAAGATAGAAGAAATAAATATTTATTAATTTAAAGAAAATAATTGGGGTGGGGTGGGGTGGGGTGGGGGGTGGGGTTGGTTTTGTTGGTACGTAGGATTATAGTGGAAGGGCATATTTGTAATTAGTAAAAATTAAGGGGATAAAAAAAATAGCCTAATAGCCGTTGAGGTGGCCGTTGGATTAGAAGACTGTTCAACGGTCAGCTCAATTTTTTTTTTGAAAAATATGCCATGTGGTAGCTTCTGATTGATCGATTTTTATTTATTTTTAATTTGAAAGAAAAGTGGTAGTTAAACCGTCAGATTTCGACAGTTTTTTCTTTTAAGACTAACCGTAACCAAACCGTGGTTTAACCGGTTCCCAACCGGTTTTCTAATCACCAGTTTAAGTAACAATTTCGGTCACGGTTTTGACCGTACGGTTTCGGTTTGAAACCGATCGAAACCGTTGGTTTAACCGTAACTATTGCCACCTCTAAAAAAAAGTTACGCCTTTGCTATCTGCTATAGCTTTTAGCATAACAGTAAGTGCTTAATGCTATAAAAAAAAAAAAAAAAATTAATGGATGGTATTGGCATAACTTCTAGGTTGTTTTTCAAAATTTAGGGACTAAAGTGGTACACATTTAAAACATTAGGGACCATTTGTATCAATCTATAAAGAAAAAACCAAAGTGGTATTTTGTGAAACTATAGGGATGATTTTTAAATTTCCCCTGAATAAAAGAAGAGGAGCCAGGGACATTGCATATACTGTCAGTCTGTCACACTTCATCTCTCTCTCTCTCTCTAAACTTTCCCTGCAAGCAAGCCTCAGGACACCGTTGTCATTTAATCTCAACATTTTTCTGCTTTATACACTAAAAAAAAAAGAATAAATTTTTGGTTTTCTCTCCACACTCTGTTGTTTGAAGCCCAGTTTTTGGCATAAAGGAAGCTCCTTTTTGATCTTCAACACAGTCTCCGTAAGCTAGAAACACACACAACACAACCCACAAACCCATTTTTCATGGAGGGCTTGTCAGAATCTGATGTGGGTATTGTAGAGAGAGAAGAGCTGATGGTTCCACCAAGTGGTGATGGAGAACCTACCATGAGAGTAGCCCATTTTCTGCAACCTACAGTGACCTCCATTGAAGGGCCAGTGTTTGAGCTTCCAGCAAACTGCCTCTCCTCCTTACCACATAAATTTGAGCCAAAGAATTGGCCTTTGAAGATGACATTTTATGGATGCATATTACCTAAAAAAGACTGGAAATTTTGGGTGGGAAAAATGGCTTCTTTGCATGAATCTACTTGGAAAAAAGCAGGTATTTATGAAGCAATCTTGAATTCCACTTATTCAATCCAAAGACAAGATGATTTGGTTCTTGGTCTTGCAGAGAAATGGTGTCCTGAGACCAAAAGTTTCATTTTTTCTTGGGGTGAAGCTACTATTACTCTGGAGGATATGATAATTTTTGGATACTCGGTGTTGGGGTCGTCAGTTTTCAGCCCACTTGAAACAGATGAACTGAAAAGTACAGCAGAGAAGTTGAACCGAACAGGAACAAAAATCCGAAGAACTGCAGGAAGGAAAGTAGCTTATAATTTGTGGAAGAAGAAATTCATGGATAGTGGAAGCGAAATTGAACACGAAGCATTTCTTGTCTTTTGGTTGTCAAGGTTTGTTTTTCCAGTCTCCTATGCAATTGTCAAAAGACTCAAAACTATCTTTCCTATTGCAATACATTTGGCTAGAGGGACTAGAATTGCACTTGCACCAGCTGTACTTGCTCACATTTATAGAGATTTGAGTTTGTTGAACAAAAAGATTGTTGCTTTAGCTCAGTTAGATCATTTTGAGAATGAAGAAAACAGTAGTGCATTAGCAATTACTTTACATTCACCACTTCAGTTATTAGTCCAGATTTGGGCATGGGAGAGGTTTCTAGAATTGAGGCCAAAGCCTAACTTGATCCAAGTTGGTGAGTCAAGATTTGCTCAATGGCACAAAACAATGCTTAGAGTTGAGAATGTGAGGACAGTTTTAGACTCAGTAGAATAGGGTTTCGATTGGCGTACGTATACTAAAACTTTGAAATATTGGAATTTCCCTAAGTTTTATGCAGAAAAGGAAATGTGGGTATTGGTTGATCCTGATTGTTGTGAAGAATTGGAGTCATTTGCTCAATGCCTGAGGATTTCTAAGCTCATTGGTCGTGGCTGTGTTGAGCATTACTTTCCACATCGAGTAGCTATGCAGTTTGGGTTAGACCAAGACCTTCCAGCTTGTGTTGCTCAAGTCAGTGATTACAATAAGCCTATCAGTTATGCAAATTTGTATGTTCCACCGCGGCTTTGTGAGGTTGATGTAACAACCCGATACCTGGAGTGGTGGAAGGATTCACTTCACCATCTACAAGCTGCAAAAAAGGGTGTTCTGCCACGAGAAAGGATTTTCAGGAGTTCTAAGATAACTTGGAAGAAGAGATCAAAAACAGCAAAGAGAGTAAACCATTTTATAGAAGGTGTTGGTTTCTCAACTTCTAAGATGAGAAAAAGAAATCTGAGGAGACTTCAACAGAAAAGGAGGGTGATAGTGATGCATTTGGTTCTGCTGGGTTATTACCTTCGAAAATGTTACCACTTAATCTGATAATAAAGAAGGAACTTAATGAATCCCCTTTTCCTCCCGGTTTTCCTCCCAAAACTAATCTACTGGAAGCAAGGGATACAACTAATGGAGACAATCTGACCATTGAAAAATTGTTGATATCTAACAGGAGACAGAGTGATGTTGGAAATAAAGAATTTCCTACTGGTTTTCCTCCCAAATCTAATCTGGTGGATGCAAGAGATACAACTAAGGAAGATAATCTGACCACTAAAGGACTGTCAATTTCTAGCAAGAGACACGATGATGTTGGGAATGGACAGCTTGGTGAGGGTGAAGATTCATCAGGCCATTGTCAAAAGTTATCCTCTTCAAAGGTAGTTAACGAGGCTGATAAAATAGTCGTGCCCTTGACAGAACTGATTGAAAAGCCAAATGAACTTGTGGAACGTAGATTGGAGACAGCTTTGGAAGATGCAATTGGGAGCAAAACAGGTAGTACAAGTAATGATATGGAGAGGAGCCTGGGTGTTGGCAATGAACATGAATCTGAGATACAAGAACTGCAGATCGAAGATTGGGTTAGTAGGCTTGAGAGGACCGTTGCAGAACTTAAAGCAGCAAGATTTCATCATAAATAGCCCACCACTCCATTAGAATGACAATGAATTTACTCATGTTAATAAGTTGTTATGTTTGATTCAATACCTACTTTCACTTCAATGAAACTTGAGAATGTTTGCTTTAATCATATTAGAAGATAGACGATTTCTAGATGTGAGACACAAATGTTATGTATGTAATCACGAATGTGGATGCTGCTTTGGATGTTGGTGGAGGCAGAGCTGGGGTAGGTGCTGTGGTTAGAAATGACAGGGGTGTTCCTATCTTTGCTGCAGGTGTGTGCCTTATTGGTGTGGCTGATGTTGAGATTGTTGAAGCAACTGCTATCTATAAAGGTTTGAAGTTTGCTGTTGACAGGCATTTGTTATTTTGTTCTCTTTGTTGAATCAGATTCTCTGAGTGTTATCAAATTATGTCAGGGATCCTTATTTTCTAGGAGTGAAATTTTAGTGTTGCTGCTGATGTTAGATCTATTTCTTTCATTCCACGAAATTGTAACCATGTTGCTCATGAGATTGAAAGTTACTTACATGTTCTTTAAAAAAAAATTAGTAAAATTTTAATTTATTCTTGATCATATGCGGGATCAATGTTCAGAATTGTCAGGATCAATGTTCACTGAGTGTTATATTATTTGTTGGAATTATAGTTTATTAGCTACAAATAACTTTATATAAGTTTTCTAATACTGTATAAATAGCTTGGAAGTACAGGAATTACCATTAATTTTCACATGAATTACCATTAATTTTCATATATCTGAATCAAATGTATATTTTGGTCCCTTCATGAATGTGACCAAGTAGAATAATTAAAGAGTGAATTCAAATAATTTTTTATTAGGTTTCAATGTAGTCATTTTCCACTAATTAGTTAAACGACCAGGCAAATGCCATCATGTTAATCTGTCAAGAACTTCAATATTCTTTTTACAGTCTGACAGTGATCGAATATCGATGTTCTAGAGTGTCTTGCATTGATTAACTAACCTTGTTTACTGCAAATGCAATCTCAAGTCTGGTAGAGTAGCATATTGAAGATAATCAACAATGCTTCAGTTTCATGGGAAATCAACAATCTCAATCTCATAGACGTGGGTTGATAAAATTTTGAGGCAACACTGAGGATTTTTCGGTTTCATGAGGAATCTAAGATACCTCAATCTATCTAGAGCTGGATTTGTGGGGATAATTCCACATCAACTTGGAAATCTCTCAAATCTACAATATCTTGGTTTGGGCCAACTCATCATTTTCTTCCATTATCCAACACCAATTTAAGGTTAATTTGTAGTTGCAGGTTGCTGCTTTTGTGTCAATGTGTTAAAAAGAATGCAATGCAAATAAAACATTTGATCGGATCATAATAAAACCACATTTGATATTTTGATGTATTTCTCTTTAATTAGTTTATGTATACAAAAGCACTTGACACTCCAGAAAAGTTCGAAACAATTGGGCTTGGACTGGGCCTAAAGAGCACTAAAACAATTGGGCAAGCATGAATGGGCTAATCGGGCAGCCCAAACCCGAAGCCTATCTACATTTATAATAATTGTTTTTTTTTTTAAAAAAATGTATATAAACACTGTACATAGTACACACTCTGGCTCCATAGAACTTGTGTGTAAATACCCAAAACCCAAACCCACTTGTTCATTGGTGATTTTTCCAACAATGGAGGACTTTTCAGAGGCTAATATTGTAGTAGAGATAGAGGATGACACGGTTTCACCATGAGCTCACCAGAATCTCAACTAGGAATGCATAACATTACTTGTGGATGAAGAAATTCATCAACAATGGGAGCATTTTCTGGCCTTCTTGTTGTCAAGGTTTGTTTTTTTCAATCTCTAATTCTATAGTTACACGTGTTTTTCCTATTACATTACATTTAGCTAGAGGGACCAAAATTGCACCTTTTTTTTTTTTTTTTGAAAGGCAAATATATTAATGGAGCCTGCTCGGAGGCAAAGAAAACACAGGGCACAAGGCCAAACAAACAGCACAAAAGGGCCAGGGACAGACGCCAAAGCAACCCCAGGAAGAAAACCAACAACAAAAAGAACAACCAAGACTACTAGAAACAAAGACAACTTCCAAACCAAACTGCCAAGGTCTCCCAAAAAAACCCAATTTGACTGGCAAAGCTCAACGGAAACAAACCAGGCACAGAACATGCAGCAACAAAAACAGAAACACCACAACCAAACCAGCCAGAGAAGATATAAGAAGACAACCAGAACATAGCACAGCACCAGAAACCAAAACCCCTCAAGAAACCAAACAAAGAAACCACCCCCTAGAATGTGCCAAAAACACAAAGGAGAGAAACAAAAGCAAAGAGACGCCGAGACCAAAATTGCACTTGGACCGGCTATTCTTGCTACAATTTACAGAGATTTGAGCTTGTTGAAAGAAAATATTGTTGCTGCCATAAATTGAGATTATATATCTACGAAGGGTTGAGCATATTTCTTGGTAATTAATAATATAATTGAATGTGAATATTTTATTGATTAATGCTCTTTTCAGCTTCTAGAATTTTGTTGTATATGCTTAGATGAAGTTCATTCCAACAGAACAGTCCTTAAAAATCACAGACAATTACAACTGTTACATTTTTGTACTCAAATAGGATTCCTCTATTCATAGACTTTTTCATCTACAATGGAACGAGGGAATTTATTGATATAAGTAGGATTCGATTGGAAACCTACTTTAGTTAGGTAATTCATCACATATATGAAGAAAAAAAAAAGAACATGTTTGTGTCAAACAAGATGATCAAATAAATTAATTCAAGCGAATGGTTGCACTGCAATTGTCTTAGCCATTGCATTATCCTTTCTTTCTTCTTTCCTTTAATTGAGCTTTAGGAGAAGAAATGGTTTTTTTTTTTATCCCAAATTGCTTGTGCCATAATTACCATAGGTTCCATGTAATAAATAATGAAATTTTCCACAACTTTCCACAACATGTGATGCTGAATGTCTCTCATCGACGGAAGTTGATACAGCAATTCACTTGGTATAAGGTCTGCGAATTCTGCTAATAATGGCTCTAGCTTCTGTGGTATACCTGAATGTTTTTTGACAGCTCCTTTAACCATTAATGCCCATAGACGACACCCATTTGCCTCCTTCACATGCTTCACAAATTCTTCTTCTGTCACTGCTAGAAAGGACATTCCCTCCACTTGAGAAGCATTGGGAATCTCATCTCCATTGCTTGGCATTAATACAATTTTCTTGTCATGCCACCAAAATGAGTAAGTGTTGTCCTTACCTATGTGTGTAGCAAAGACGTCGAACAACCACGGCCTCCCTAATAATATGTGGCATGCATCCATGTCCACAACATCACAAGTGACATCGTCCTTGTAATATTTGCCGATTGGAAAAGAGATTTGACATATCTTTGTGACACGTGCCTCTACTCCTTTTTTGATCCAATCGATTTTGTATGGCGACGGGTGCTTTTCTGTTGCCAGCTTCAATGCTTTCACTAATGCCCTAGACACGATATTTTCGCTACTTCCACTATCAACAATCACATTGCATACCTTTTGCTTAATCGTACACCGGGTCCTGAAGATGCTGTGAAGTTGTGAACTTTTATCTTTCTTTGGAGTGAACAAAAGTCGTCGCACTACACAAGAGACTCGTTCACCTTCAATAAATTCAGCTTCTTCACAGTCATCTTCCTGTTCGTCAAGACTGTCAACATCATCCATCATGTTCACTTGTCTACGGCTTGGGCACTTGTTAGAGCGATGTCCCAGTTGTTGGCACCTGAAACATTTATCTGGGAAAGGTTTTGCATATGGGTTGTTTGAAGTTCTGTTATTGCGAAAGTGTGGTGCTCCTTGCATCCCTTGGTCTTTACTGCTCCCTTCTCCCTGGTCTGTAGTCTTGTCCAGTTTCTGTTGTGGCTTCTGAATGCTTGATTGCTTTCCAGCAGCATTGTTCGATCGAGATGGTCGTTTGAGTTGCATTTCTATCTTGTAGGCAAAATTGACGGCTTCCGAAAGACTCCATAACATTTGTAAATTGAGCAGGTCTTGAATTTCCGATCGTAGTCCTCCAACATACCTAGCTACTTGCTGGTCCTCTGTTTCCGACAGATTAACCCATTGGGTCAAATCGGACAACAACTTGTGGGCGGCGGCCTGTGTTTCACATTCAAAAATTGTAATACTAAATCACAGATCTTGTATGATATAAACATTGAAACAAATGTTACAGAGGACACCAATCGTATGCATAAACCAGGAAAAAAAAAAAAAGATTTTCGATTTCAAATTGTTGTAAAAACAAGATTCGAGTTCATATATAGTAAGAGAATCAATCACCAGTTTTAAAAGAAATGTTTGCAAATGAAGCTAAAATTTTCTTGTCATGGTAGTTTTTGAGGCTCTTCCTTAATGATTTTCTGCTGTCAGCTTTTTCTTGTGTATTTTTATTGCAACAACGAAAGGAATTCATATTGCTCTCCCTCCAAGCTTTCTTTTTTTTACCTCTTCAATCCAAATCATCAAAATCCAGAACCCTATCTGCCGGACGGACGATCGAGCCACTTAATTGGTAAAAATCTAATAAAACTCTTTACTTCAACATGTACAGGCGCTTTGATTGGAGAATTATCGCAATTTAGAAATTCAGAATTCGGATTTGATTGAAGAACTTGGAAGCTGTATGTAATACAGTCTATGTCCAAGCCCAAACCTCTTCTCAAATTCAAACACAAGAGCAGATCAGGCCCAAACCAAGTTGGCCCAACCCACAATTATCATTTAAAAAAAATCATAAAAAATTGAATCGGAGAAAGGTGGCAAGATTTGGGAAAGTTGGTGGCAATTGTGCATGCGAGATGTTAGAGATAATAATAATAAAATAATATAGATTAAAAAAAATGAAAAAAGAAATAGACGTGAGAAGTGAGAAGTGAGAAGTGAGAAGAGAGAAGAGAGAAGTCAGGCGGTGGAAAAGAAGAAAAGGAAAATAAAGAGAGAAATGGAGAAAGTAAAAGGTCAGTATTCGACCAAAACAGAAAAACAAAGAAACAAAAGAAAAGAAAGACAGAGAAAAAGAGAGGCAACCGAGTGAGAGAGATAAAGAAGAATAATAGAGTGGTGAAGATGAAGAATTTCGATGATTAAGTGTATTGAGAATTCAGATAAGTAATGATATTTTGTGAAGTTAGATCATACAGACATGTTTTATGATTTCCCAATAATTTCTAAATTGAGTATTATGTGATTTAGGGTGGATCCAGAAATAGTTGAATCCAGATGGAATCCAATCTTAGACCAAATTTGAGCACGGAGTTATGTGAGTGGATAGTTTTATTTACAATGAAGTTAATTATTTTAGAGGCTCTTCCTTATTGATCTTCCTTGGTTAAAATATAGACAGATTCAGATAGTTTCGGATACGAAAATTAAACTAGTGGAGTTGAAGGCACTGTACAAGATATAGTAGAGAAAACTAATTGTAACACACCCAAGTAACTAGATTCTGCTCTTCTGTTGGTCTTGAATTGTCGATGACTCTTTTTCCTGTGATTATCTCCAGGATACGACTCCAAAGCTATAAACATTGGATTTCGTTGTCAATTGTCCAATGAGTGCATACTCTGGTGCACAATAGCCGTAGGTGCCCATCACCCTGGTGGAAACATGAGTCTTATCCCCTGTTGGACCAAGCTTTGCAAGTCCAAAGTCGGACAGTTTTGCATTGAAGTCCTTGTCCAAAAGTATGTTCGAGGCCTTGAAATCACGGTATATAACTGGCGGACTGGCTGATTCGTGCAAGTATTCAAGCCCTTTCACTGCTCCTCTAGCAATTTTCATCCTGGTATTCCAGTCCAAAGCTGTCCTGCTTGGAGCTAAATCTGTTGACAGTGACAAAACTTTTCAGGCTGATAGAAAAGAGGTTTTGTTTTCGTGTTTTCGAAATTCTGATTTTCGAAAACAAATGAACATATTAAAAAAATGTTAAAAAATGTTAAAAATGTTAAAAAATGTTAATTTTTTTTTTTTTATCAATTTAATATCACTGAATTTTATCACCTTTTGACTTTAGTCCTCTCTAAACAAAGATTTCTGGTTCCGCACTCAATCATGTATGTTTAGAGGAAGTGCACTTCAGTTTTAAGTAGTTTTCTTAACAACTCCGCTAAAATCATGTTTTTAATGTAAATCAAAGTTGTTTCACTATAAAAGATATTGTCAAATTAATGAATTAGTTAATATTAACAAGCTGACTGTTTGAGTTTTTCCAATTACGTTATAAGTTTGTACTTCATCTAATACAAAGACTATTAAATTCGTGATATTAATTGCAAAATATTTAAGTCTCAACGTAATATTATAATAAAGAAGAAAATAAATTTTAAATTAAATATAATTAATATATGTTTGCATTAAAGATAATAATGTTTAATTTGAAAACTTACATCCTCTAGTGTATGCCAATGTGTTTTTGTTTGTCTGGTACTGTTTTTTCATTGTTTAAGACTTTAAGGTTGTTAATTTTAGTAATATGAGATTTATGTACTCCAATATGTTCAAAAGATTAATGTTTCTTGAATTTGAATGAATAATCTTTGGTTCATTATTTTGTTACCGTAAAGGAATTACAAATTAAACAAATGTCACTTTTAGATTAAGTTAGATGGTGTAACTCTCTTTTCATATTTGGTGCCTTACTATATACATTTTACTAGGACATGCGATGAATATACTTTCTGGTATTGTGGGATCTACCCGAACCGAATCATAAAAGGTCCAAACAAACCTCTAACGTGTTTGGTATGGAATTTAATTGGGGACAATAATAATTCCAATTCTACTGTATTTGCTATAAATAGGCCTAGTCAACAAGAAATTGAATATGGGTCATTAACGTAAAGATAATGGGCTTTATTTAGTAATATAAATGAAAAATCAAAGCCAAAATTTTTTGCATTCATTATTGGTTGATATTGGTCTCACTTAAAGACTGACCCATATAGGTACAAAAAATCTAAAAATAGGTGAGGGACTATGGAGCGACATTTGGGTCCTTCTGGTACCATATATATCCCGTATTGTTTTTTTTTTTTTTTGTTTTTTTTTTTTTTTTTTACACAAATTGGATCAATGGTCTGTCCTGACGAGATTAAAAGTTTTGAAATTTGTTAAATCATTTTTATGTTTATGTTTTTTTTTTTCCTTATAATTTATTGAAATTAAAATAATATGGAAGAAAAGATAACCCTTTTTTAAATATCGAACAACAAATTTATATATATAATATTTCAGTTATAAGCTATGTTGCATTATCAATTTATAAATTCATAGTTTCAAAAAGAAAATTAAAATAATAATAATATAAATATAATTATAAATGAGCCAAACTTAGTTAGGCTAAACCAAAATTTGTAACTTAATTTTATAAGTTCAACATATCTACAATTCATGTACTCTTATTATCCGAACCTTTGTAAATTGTAAGTATTCCCACGTCTATTAATTATATCATATTAGTTTGAATCCATTGACTCAAGACATATCAATTGATACAAGTCATTGCTAGACTACTAGTTAGGAAAAGGAGGGATTCTTCCATCCAAGTGATTTCATGACGAGTTAAGAACATGTAATTAAAGAATTCAAGGTTTGTAAGGTTTCCAAATACATTAGGAAGTTCACCTGAAAAGTGATTTCCAAAAATGATCAAGTAATTAAGGCTAGTGAGCTTACTCAATTCCTTGCTTAAGTGGCCTGAGAAGTAGTTCTCAGAGAGTGAGAGTTGTTGCAAAGATGGGAATGAATACAAAGAACCCGGAAGTTGACCCGAAAGTGAGTTGACATCCACATGCAATTCTTTGAGAGAGGAGCTGCAATTGTCCAGGCCTTCAAGATTTCCCTCAAAATTATTCATCGACAAATCAAGAATCTCGGTCCCATTTGAGGCACTCCAGATTTGAGAATTAAGCATGCCAGTGAATTAATTATTGCTTACATTGAACACAAGAAGAATTGGAAATCCCCCAAGCTCCAACCAGTCCCCATTGAATGAATTACTAGGAACATTCAGTGATTGGATCATTTTCAAACCAGAAAGCACCGGTGAAACCCGTCCCGTTAGCCTGTTATGGCTCAAATCAAGAACTTGCAGCTGCTTCAAATTTGAGAGCTCAGAAGGCAAGACGCCTTTAAAACGATTGCAAGAAAGGTCAAGCAATTTCAGCTTATCCAAATGGCCCAAAGAGCGAGAAATTGTCCCTTTAAGTCCCGTCTTGGGCAGAATCAACATGGCCACTCTAGTGGCAACTGATTCATTGCCTTCCTTTCCACACAGACAACATCATCCCACTGACAGCAAAAAGAATTATTGGACCATGATGTGATGAAAGATTCATTTGTGAGGTTTCCGGCAAATTCCTTCAACGCCAACAAATCGATCACTTGGATCACAAGATTGGCTTAGGGTTTGAATCCCCAAAGATGAACAAACAAAGCAAGCAAAGAATACCCATCTGAGGTAAGTCATTGGAATAAATCCCAGCCAAATCCCTAGAACATAAATTAAAGAATTCCATAACTATTTCAACTTGAAAGTGCTAATAATTAAACATTTAGTCAGCAAACGTGCAAATGACGATTATGAAGATAATAATACAATCACTTGTGACTTGTGAGTGAAGTAATAGTCTCCTGTGTACCCAACATCAACAGCAGCCACTTTTTGCAACAGAAGAGTTTTCTTTCTCTATTTTTGAAACTAGATATCTCTCAGTCTCACTCTCACCCTCACTCTCACACACACACAGAGAAAATAGAAATTTTAAGAGCAAAAAACAAGAACATGCACAATATATTTCAACTTTAGTTAAAATTCATTGGCATTGTTGCACAATATATTTTAGTGTCTAGAACATGCACCAGTAGACTTATACATGCAATTCAATGTCTTGTATACGTAAGATATATTTTATGTCTTGTATACGTAAGATATATTCACCTGTTTGTAATATAAAGATATATCCAATGTCATGTAATTAAATCTTTGTTCCGTCTACCATTTTTTATCCAAATCCTTGGATTTAGTAAATGAACACAAACAGTTAACAACCAATGTGTAGCTTTGTCCATCATTACAAAGTTAGTTAGCAGTCAATGGCTGAGATCATATGTTGTATTTAATATAAATAGTGCTTGTAATGGCTGAGATTTACTCTTGTCTTCAGCTTTTCATCATCTCTCTCATTTGCCTTCTCTGGCTCTTCACCATTGAAGGACGTTGAAGTTTCACAGATTGTTCTCAGTGAAAACTGTTGACATTTTGTCAAACAGTTTGGTGTTTCTGTCAAACACCTGTCACACGGTATAATCTCAAATCCTCAGTCCCCTGCTGATGAATGTAGAAGAAGTGGTGGGTTGGGCTAAGATATTTTTACAAGATTTTCATGCTGCTCATGTTAACATTGGCGGCTGCTAGCTACTATGGGTGCCCAAGTGTGTTGTTGGCGGCCTCCAAGTCAGGGTGTTTTCAAAATAATGTAGATGCTTCCATTGCCTCAACTGCAGGTCTGGTGGTTGTGACTTGTGGGGTGGTAATTCGAGAAAACTCAGGGTGTGTCATGACTGCATGTTTGAAACGGTTCCCTGCTTCTCTTTCTATTGAAATTGCAGAATCTTTGACTGTGTTATAGGGTTTAGAGTTGGCCAGAGACTCGGGCTATGTTCTGGTTTGTCTTGAGTCAGATTCTTTGATTGTCGTTAATCTTATTAAATCTAAACTGATTACCCTTGCTAGAGCTTGGATTGGTTTTGTAGGACGTTAAAACACTGTCCAGTTTGTTATAAATGGTAGCATTTTGTTTTATTTACCGAGAGTTAATTTTGTAGCTCGTTTGTTAGTTTAATTGGCACTATCAAAGGACCGGGGATGACTACTTCATTTATTGAATTATTTTATCAAAATAGAAGAAAAGAATGCAAATAACAAGAAACACTTGTGATTGGGAAATGGGACATAACTGAGACCTATAACATGTGACGCGGTAGACACCGCTCTGAATTTCTTTAATTAATCTGTTTTATTAATACGAAACTTTAAAAAATTACAGTTTTTAATTGACACTTAATAATTTTGTTTAATTAGTTTAACTAAATAGATGATAAGGAGAAGTGTTCTGAGCAATAGAGCACTGTTATTCTGGAACAAAGAACAGAGCATTATTATACAACAGAGCAATGCAACTCTTGTACCTCTGTATGTGATCGTCTTCATCAACCATCAGCCAAGTTTGTAATGTCTTGTATATGTAAGATATATTCACTTGTTTGTAATATAAAAATATATTCAATGTAATATAATTCAATCTTGGTGGTATGCAACAATAGCCAGCCAAGTTTTCATTTGTCATCCATTTCTGTAATTGAACACGAACAGTTTACTTCTGAATTATAATAATGCACGTAAACGTTGTCTACAAAACTGATGTTATCATATTAATAAAAATGAACCATTATATTGTCATATTCAATGTCATGTTAATTTCAGTTTCTGTTAAAACCCCTGTTTTGCTAGATGTCCGACTAACTCAATTCTTAAAGCCCCTGTTTCTGTTAAAACCCCTGTTATTCAATATAACTCAATTCTTAATTTGGTTAGAAGCGACAAGTCTTAGCGCACTACAGTCATTGAATTTTGTCACACAATTCTTTGACCAGAAGAATTCCAGAGACAATTGGTGATATGAGAGAAATAGAATCCATTGATTTATCTGGAAACCGACTCTATGGTGAAATCCCGCAAAGCTTCACAAATTTGACTTTTTTGGATCAACTGAATTTGTCAAATAACAAGTTGATTGGGAGTATTCCTTCATGCACTCAATTGCAAAGCTTTACTGCATCCTCTTTCACTGGCAATGAACTTTGTGGATCTCCCCTGAAGAATCGTAGTACCACTGTTGTTACCGTTCCAACACCTAGGCATGAAAATGGTGAACATGAAGTGGATTGGTTCTATGTAAGTATGGCTCTTGGATTTGTGGTGGGCTTTTGGAGTTTGATTGGTTATTTACTTATGAACAGAAGGGGGAGATATATGTGTTGCTTCTTGGATGAACTCGGTGACAAATTTTATTTCGATGTGAGAAAATTTTGCTAGTAATTTTTGTATTCTATGTTTCTTTAATCTTTTCATTTATTTGTCTAATTGTATTTTATGTTTGAATTTAAGGTTCATATAATTTAAATGTTGTATTCTATTAAATTTAAGTTCATCACTAGCCATTTTGACTAAGGAGCATGTTTCTTTAGAGAGCCCCATTTGAGATGCTCTAAGGAGCGCTATAAACACGCTCATTAGGCAAAATGGCTAGTGTGATGGGTTTTTTTTGCACTCCAAACCACTCCTTAACATGGCTCTCTATTTTGAAGAAATAGCAAGGCACTCTCTAAATGTGGAGAGCCATTTTATGCTGGCCAAATTCTCTTTCTTATTATTTTGTTACTTTTAAACTATTTTTTTTTATAAAATTTTTTTTAAGTGCTTCAGTTTATTAACAGAGGAACAAAAGCAAAAGCCAAGCCAAAGCACAAGCAAACAAACAACAACAAGACCCCAGAGCAAGAAACAAGAGACCACCAAACGAATACCCACACCTGGGCAAACAAGCAACGCCCACAACTAAAAGCACACAAAAACATGGCAAAAGCAAAAGAGGAACAGCAGAACACCAACTGCATTGACAAAAAAACTCAGGCCTCAGCAGTCAGCAGTCAGCACCAAGCAGCTAGAAAAGCACCACGACCCAACCAAAAAACCTCAAGTGATCTCCCAAACCAGTTTGTCTTCCCTCTACTGGATCCCAACTTCGTGAGCATGTCAGCAAAAGAGTTGGTTGATCTGGGATAATTTTTTTATTAAAAAAATGATGTCAACATTCAATTTTAAATTGATTACGAGCCATAACTATTAATAATATAAGTAGTTGATAAATAAAGTTTATGGGAGTGAAAATGAGAAATGGGAAATGAGGTGATCTTTTAAGTTGAAATATGATAGTTGGAATATAATATTTTATATTTTAAATATATGACCGTTGGAATATCATATTTTATATTTTAAATAAAAGTTGAAACAAAATAAATTTATTTATATTTTAAATTCAAAAAATATTAAAATATTAATGTCTAACTATAATGGTTGGAATGACCCTATGAAAAGTTACTAGTTAAAGCTATTCTAGCTAAAATGTAGTTAGAATTTAGAGAGCCCTTTGGGACTCAAATATCTTAACAACATAAAGAAAACAGAGCAACAGCAACAACACCGATATCTTTAACAAGAGGCAAATATTTGTTGTCATAAAATACTAGCTAGTAGTGAGGATAAAGCAACTTACATTCATTAAATTTTCTACAAGGAAACCAGTGCATTTGGAACTGATAAAGTGATAAGAAATGTCACATATATATTCTTTACATGACCACATATGTTCCTAAGATAATGGAATTGATTAACAACTTTCATCACACAACAAAAGCTAGATGCAAATCACAGCTGGTCCATTTCTTCATTTTTATCAACTGCTCCTTTAATTTTATTCTCTCTACTTTAAATATACTGAAATCACATGAAATAGAGAGAGAAAGAAGAAAAAGAAATGTACCTGATGTTTTGAGGAGCTAATTACATTCAATTTCAGCATCCCCTCCTTATCTCGATTCTATTTAGTCGCATCCCATATATTTTCTCAAACCGTTCATATTTTCTTGTGTAGAATATGTAACCAAGAACCAATCCAATTATTATCCCAGTTCCATATCCTATCAGAACAACTTTCCAATCAAATGCAAATGGAGATTCGAGTTCTGTTAATTTCTGAGGAATTACGGGCTTCAGAACAATGGAAGAACCACAAGGAAAATCTATTTCCCTGCAAAGAACTAAGTTACCCTCAAAGCTCGAGGCAGGAAAGGTATCGAACTGTCCACCGGTTGGAATTTCTCCATGCAAATGATTATAAGCCACACTAAACTTTGACAGGAAAGTAAGTTTCTCAAATGATTTAGGGATTGAACCAATTAAATCATTGGATGACAAGTCTAAATATTCCAAGTTCTGCATCTCCGAAATGGAATTGGGCATGGTCCCACTAATATTGTTCTTGCTCAAATCTAAGACATGAAGCTGCTTCCATCGTCCAACTTCAGGTGGAATTGTCCCGTTTATCATATTGTTACTCAACAATATCGATGGGGGGAAACTCGAGGCCTGCTTGTATTGCAAACCATTAGAACTCTGGGTTCGCTTAACAAATAGTGGAATGCCAGCAGCAGAAGTGAGGTTGGAGGAACTGTAATTTGTAGAAACGAGGATCTTTAGTTCTGTCAAGTTTTTTGGGATTTCTCCAGTAAGAGAGTTATTCGATAAGTCCAAGTAAAACAAATGCTCCATCGAACCAATCCAAGAAGGGATACTGCCATCCAAGTGATTCCATGACAAATCAAGAACTTGTAACTTCTTGCAGCTTGACAACCAAACCGGGATGTGGCCTTTAAGACCACAATTTCCGAGCCCTAAAACCATCAAGCTCTCAAACCCAATCACATTTTTTGGAATTTCCTCGCCAATGAAATTCTTTGCAAAGATAAGAGTGGTGAGATTTTTGCACTGCTGCAGCACTGATAGCGCCCTAGATAAGTCCACAAAACTATTGTTTGACAATGAGAGAAACAGAAGGGATTGTAACTTGGCAAAATTCTCAGGGAGTTGGCCAGTAAAATTATTCTTATCCAGGCTCAAAATTTTCAATTGATGACAATCAGCTAGGGAATTTGGAAGGGGTCCAGAAAAACGATTACTTGCGAGAACAAGAATACGAAGGCTAGGCAATCCAGTGAAATTAAGATCAATAGAACCGGTTAAAGAATTGTTTCGAAGATCAAGTACACGGAGCTTCGAGCACAGAGCCAAACTCAGAGGCAATGGACCAGAAAAAAAATTCGAGTTTGCAATAAAGAATTCAAGGTTTGTAAGGTTTCCAAATACATTAGGAAGTTCACCTGAAAAGTGATTTCCAAAAATGATCAAGTAATTAAGGCTAGTGAGCTTACTCAATTCCTTGCTTAAGTGGCCTGAGAAGTAGTTCTCAGAGAGAGAGAGTTGTTGCAAAGATGGGAATGAATACAAAGAACCCGGAAGTTGACCCGAAAGTGAGTTGACATCCACATGCAATTCTTTGAGAGAGGAGCTGCAATTGTCCAGGCCTTCAAGATTTCCCTCAAAATTATTCATCGACAAATCAAGAATCTCGGTCCCATTTGAGGCACTCCAGATTTGAGAATTAAGCATGCCAGTGAATGAATTATTGCTTACATTGAACACAAGAAGATTTGGAAATCCCCCAAGCTCCAACAAGTCCCCACTGAATGAATTACTAGAAACATTCAGTGATTGGATCATTTTCAAACCGGAAATCACCTGTGAAACCCGTCCCGTTAGCATGTTATGGCTCAAATCAAGAACTTGTAGCTGCTTCAAATTTGAGAGCTCAGCAGGCAAGACGCCTTCAAAATGATTGCAAGAAAGGTCAAGCAATTTCAGCTTATCCAAACGGCCCAATGAGCGAGAAATTATCCCTTTAAGTCCCTTCTTGGGCAGAATCAACATGGCCACTCTAGTGGCAACTGATTCATTGCCTTCCTTTCCACAGACAACACCATCCCACTGACAGCAAAAAGAATTATTGGACCATGATGTGATGATAGATTCATTTGTGAGGTTTCCAGCAAATTCCTTCAACGCCAACAAATCACTTGGATCGCAAGATTGGCTTAGGGTTTGAATCCCCAAAGATGAACAAACAAAGCAAGCAAAGAATAACCATCTGAGGTAAGTCATTGGAATAAATTCCAGCCAAATACCTAGACCATAAATTAAAGAATTCCACAACTATTTCAACTTGAAAGTGCTAATAATTAAACATTTACTCCATATAGTCAGCAAACCTGCAAATGAATTAAGATAATGAAGATAATACCACAAGGATCAACTAACAACAACCTGCAGCAATAACACACTTCACCATAAATGACCGGAACCAGTGAGCCCCAACAGGCAAGTCAAGTGGTCACCACCCGACATTAAAGACATTAAAGATTTTTTGCTATCAAGACAGCAAATTTCAAAGTTGGAAACTGTTAAAAACAAATTTAAACCTTTCAAGTTATAAAATATCCATGAAAATTTGACATTGTAAGGCAGTTGTTGAGTTCATTCTTCAACAATTGCCATCGTGAAAAATCTAATCCGTTGATATTTAATTGTTTTAGAAATCAAAGACCTAAAACATATTTAAAAATGGAGTAGGTAGAATCCTAGTTACATCCAAAAATCTATCAAAAATGGAGCAGGTGTATTTACTACTTTGAATAAGTCCAATTTGGTATTTTATTGATTGTAACCGTATTACAAAGCTCTCAATTATACAAGTAACCTCTAGCTAACACGCTATCTACATGGAATCCACATCAGCTAAGATTGTTACTAACAGACAGTTAACTGTTATCCTAATCAATTCTAACAGCTAACTAACTTTCTTCACTAATTAGACATTAGTATACTAACGCCTTCCATCTATCACCGTTGGTTTATTTGGTGCTTTTAGAGCTCTGCTTTTGATGCTCTGTTTAGACTCCAGACTATCAACATATTGAACTCTATTTTTGATGCTCTGTTTAGGCTTCAGACTATCATCACATAGAGTCTGTCTTCTGATGCTAAGCATGCTCGTAGGTGCCCTTGTTGCATCAGTGTGCGACTCCTTTACAGGTGGCCGGCATAATAGAAACACTGGAAACCAAACAGATTGGTGAAGCTAGATTGAATGGTGGAGAGAATCCGATCAGTTGGTTATGCAATAATGAACAAAATTTTCCAATTCCAAGCAATTCATAAACTGAAGTCAGTCTTAGTATTTCTAGTAGACTTGACAATGGGTTGAATTGAATCGTATATGTGTCAAATGATAAATGAGTCGGACCCAATTTTACTCGATCCAAACACACTCGTTAGCTTAATGGGTTTTAAAATGTAAACCCAAACCCATTCACTAATTTAATGGGTAACCCAAATCTGATCAATTTAACCCGTTATTATTATTATTTTTTTATTACTTTTAGTAAATAATAATTTTAATTGTAAAAATAAGAATACAATAATAAAAATATTTGAATACTCATAAGTATAAACAAACATATTATAATACAATAGTAATATATTAAAGAGTAATGCTAGGTTTCCCAATTTTTTTCCTAAATTCTTTCCTGAATGTATGTAACACGTGAGGTGTCAATATTTTGTAAATCATGAGATTATGTGGTGAACGATGTGATGTTGATACCTCACATTCTACAAACATTTGGGAAAGAATTTAGGAAAAAAATTGGAAAGCCTAACATTACTCTATATTAAATTGAAAATAAAGTGTATGTCAAAACAATCTTACAAAAAACTTTTTATTAATCAATTTAGGAAATGTAAGGTTTTATTTTGTAGGTATGGATAATCCAAGTGAGGCTTTTGTTTTTTCTGCTCAACAGTATTCCAATATTGCTGAAGGTGTTGGATCGGGTATGAATCTTGATAATGGAATCTCGTCTAAGAGAGCGAGAGCGGAGAGCGATGTCATAGGTCGGAATGAGGTTGATGTTGATAATCTAAGGAAGGATCCCTTGGGTAGCTTTAAATCAAAGCTTATGAGCATGTCTAGTCCTAGTTCTTGGTCTGGGTTTGGTACTAATAGGGAAAAACTAAGAATTGAACAGGACGAGATTGTGGTGGAAAACGGTCCTAAGGGTCCTGCGATGAAGCTCTCGCCCAGTTTGAAAGAAAAACTGCATAAACCATGGTCGAATGCTCTAATTCTGAAGAATATGGGCAGAGTGCACACGCTGAACTTCATGGTTACTAAGCTCACACAGAAATGGACGCTTATAGGAAAATGGCATCTAACAGATCTTGGAGAGGGATATTTTGTGGCTCGGTTTCAGATGAAGGAGGATCTTGAGTACGTGCTAACTAATGGGCCATGGGTCATCACTAATCAATACTTGGCGGTGCAAAGATGGAAACCCAACTTTGTGCCTGGAGAGGGCTCAATCAAGACTATGCCAATTTGGGTAAGACTGTCTAAATTACCTATGGAATGGATGGTATCAGAATTGTTATGGAACATTGGTGGTATGTTGGGAAGGATGTGCAAGGTGGACCCGATTACAGAAGCTCAGGCTCGAGGTAGGTTTGCCAGGATTTGTCTTGAAGTTGATATCACCAAACCTCTCTTAGGATCTCTGAATATTGATGATAGGAGTATTAGGGTGGAATATGAAAGCTTAGGTTTAGTTTGTTTTAAGTGTGGGAGATATGGACATAGTAAGGAGAGTTGTACAGAAGGGTTGGAGAAGCCAGTTCAGGTGGATGTAGAGGCTAATTGTGATGTCCAGGAGGCTAATAAAAGTGAAAAAACTCCTTATGGTCCATGGCTCCTTGTGTCTTATGGAAAACAAGGAAATAGATTCTTCAAAGGAAGGTATGGGAAGGTTGGAAATGGTGCTAGTGCTACTAAGTATGGGGATGGTAAGGCCTTTCAGAATGGGAATAATTATGCTAGGAATATGGAGGGTGATTCTACGAAAGTTATTAGTGGTAATAAGAGTCAGGTCACTAACAAGAATAAGAATAGTTCTGAAGGGATCATCAATAGTGCAGGGGGATCCAAGTTTGACATCTTAAGTAAGGATATGGATGAATTAGTGGATGAGGGACTTCCTACTGGAGCTATGAAGACGAAAGGCAAAAGTGCTCTTGTAGACATTACTAATCTTGATAGTCCAAATGGAAAGTCTGGTCAGTGGCTTAAAAAGAGTAGTAGGAGAACTAGTACAGGTGACAAAATGATGACTAAATTAGTCACTCACCAAGGAGCTATTGGCTGCTCGAAAGGTAACAAGGTTGCTCAAGGTAGTCTACAAGTTCAAAAGGCTATTGATCAAGATGTTGCTATAGAGGGGCAAGATAGTGCTAGTATTCTGCGACATTTTCATAAAGAGGTTGTAGCCTTTGAAGATAAGTGTAGTAAAGGGAATGATGGTGGGTTGATGCAAGACATTCCAGAAATGCATGCTGTGAATCAGTTTGAAGTTGTGGCCGCCAGTTTAGAGGAGGCTATGGCGATTGTAACTGAATAAGTGTTCCTCCCTGTCTCCCTTTTAATGATTTGTGTCTGGAATGTTAGAGGAGCTGGTAGAAAAGTGTTTCATAGAACGATTGCGGATTTACGAAGTGTTCATCACTTTGAAATTTTGACCATTCTTGAGCCTGGAGTGAGTGGGTCTAAGGCATTGAACATTATCAAGAAGCTAGGTTTTTCTAATAAGTTTGTTGTGGATGCTGAAGGCTTTTCGGGGGGTTTATGGTTAATGTGAAATGATTGTAACATCAAACTCCATGTTATAGCTAAGTCTAGACATAGTATTACAGCTCTAATAGATGATCATAATAACTTATGGGTCATCACTGTGGTTTATGCCAGCCCATGCTCTACCACTAGGAAAACGTTATGGAACTATCTTGACTCGATTAGAAGTTGCTTTCGGCTGCCTTGGGTTGTTGCAGGAGATTTCAATGAAATTATTAGCTCTTCAGAAAAGAGAGGGGGTCGACATAGTTTCTCTAATAGTGGTTTTGCTAGTTGGATCAATAGAAACCAGCTGGTTGACTTAGGTTTTATTGGTCCTAAATACACTTGGATGACCAAAATGGGGATTGGTGAGGAGATATGGGAGAGACTTGACAGAGGTCTATGTTCTATGGACTGGAGACTTTGTTATCCTGAAGGTTTCGTGAAACACCTCCCTAGACTGATGTCTGATCATTGTCCCATCCTTATCCAGTTGAGCAGCCATCAAATTCCCAACCATAGTAGTAAACCTTTCCGTTTTGAAGCAATGTGGTTGAAGCACAAGAATTTTGCTGATTTGATGCTTAGGAATTGGGGTTCTCAGAGTTTGAGTATTGATGGAAAACTGTAGGAGTTTACTGTGGCTCTTATGACTTGGAATAAATAAGTATTTGGTATTTGTTCCATAATAAGAGAAGGCTATTTGCTAGAATTCAGGGGATCCAAAGAATTCTGAGCAACAATTACTACCACCATCTTGCTGTGCTTGAAGAGAAATTGTTAAAGGAATATAATGATACTCTCGACCAAGAAGAGGTCTTTTGGCAGCAAAAGTCAAGGAACTCTTGGCTGAGAGAGGGTGATAAAAACACCAAGTTTTTTCACCTCTCTACCATCATTAGAAGGAGAAGAAATAAACTGGAAGGGTTGAAAAGAGATGATGGCAATTGGTCAGAGGACACTAAAGAGATGAAGGAGATTGCTGTTCTTTATTTTCAAAATCTTTTTGAGAAAAAACCAACCACGAGCAACTATACCTGTTTGCCTATGCTGTTCCCCCAGATTAATGATTATGAGAAGCTTAGCCTGAATGCTACAATCTGTGAGCAGGAAGTCAAGCAAAGTCTCTTTAGTATTGGTGGATTAAAAGCTCCCGGGCCAAATGGTTATCCGGCTCTTTTCTTTCAGAATTACTGGAATGTCTACAAGAGGGACCTTGTAGGGCTGGTTACTGATTGTTTTTGTGAAGGGCGAGTACCTGCTAATCTAACCAAACTTTCATTTCCCTTATCCCTAAGGTGCCTAACCCTACCCATATGTCCCAATTTAGACCTATTAGCCTTTGTAATACTACGTACAAAATTATTAGCAAGGTTCTTGTGCAGAGACTTAGGCATCTTCTTCCCAATATCATAAGTCCTAACCAAGTTGCTTTTGTGCCTGGTAGGCATATCCAGGATAATATTATTGTTGCTCAGGAGGTGTTGCACAAGTTTAAAAAGAGGAAAGGAAAATTGGGCTTTATAGTTTGGAAGATAGATTTAGCTAAAGCCTATGATCGAATTCAATGGGGTTTTATTAATTCTGTTTTGGAGGAAGTGGGCATTGAGGGAAGACTCAAAAATCTGATTATGAGTTGTGTTTCAGGGGTTAATTATAAGGTTATTGTTAATGGCGAAATCTTTGATAGTTTTGCTCATGGTAGTGGCATTAGGCAGGGTGATCTTTTATCTCCCTACCTCTTTGTGTTATGTATGGAGAAACTCTCTCATACCATTAATCAGAAACTCATGGAGGGGATTTGGAAACCAGTAAGAGTGTCTAGAGAGGGTCCTGATATCTCTCATTTGTTTTTTGCTGACGATCTTATTCTTTTTGGGCATGACTCGGTTCAGCAAGCTCATGTCATGAGGGAGTGTCTTGATAGTTTTTGTGATCTTTCAGGTCAACAGATTAGTTTCCCTAAGTCAAGTATTTTCTGCTCAAAGAATATTTCCAGCAGTTTATCCAAGGAAATGGCTGATATATGTGGTTCTCCCTTAACTAAGAATCTTGGTAAGTACCTTGGTGTTCCTCTCATCCATGGTCGAATTACCAAGGATACTTATAAGGATATTTTAGAGAAAGCTCAACAGAGAATGGTGGCTTGGAAATGTGCTTCTCTGTCATTTGCTGGCAGATGTACTCTTATTAAGGCTGTCTCCTCGGCGCTCCCTATCTATGCGATGCAAACTATTAAGCTGCCTTCAGATGTTTGTTCCAAGCTTGATAAGTTGAATAGAGACTTCTTATGGGGCCATATGGTTGAAAATAAGAAAATCCATCTTGTTAGTTGGGACACCGTGTGCCTTCCGAAGTGTAAAGGAGGCCTTGGTATCAAAAGAACCAAGATGATGAATCAAGCATTACTTGCTAAGGTGGGTTGGAGACTTCATCAAAATGACAAGGGTTTATGAAGTAGTATGATGAGGGATAAGTATGTCAAGAGGAATAGTTTTGCTGTTAGTAATGTCAAGACCACAAGTAATTGCTCTAGTACTTGGAGGGGAGTCTGCTTTGGTGCTAAACTCTTGGTCTAAGGTCTGAAATGGAGAGTTGGAAGTGGGGGTCAGGTGGCTTTCTAGACTAATGATTGGGTTTCCAATGTGGGTCGGCTGCAGGAGTATGCTACTCTTCCCTTATCCTCTAACCAAATTCTTGAAAGAGTCAGTGACTACTTGATTCATGGGGAGTGGGACTTACAAAAACTGAATGCGGTTTTACCTGGGAATATTGTGTATCGAATTGTTAGTATCCATACGACTGATACTCAAAATAGGATTGATAAAGTCATTTGGGGCTGGTCTAAATATGGAGATTTCTCTGTCAAAAGTGCGTATGAGGGACATTTCAAGGAGGAGGATGATCCCAATTGGGAATGGTACTTCATTTGACAGCTAAGACTCCCTCCTAGAATCAGACACTTTATTTGGAAATTGCTCCATGGTAAGCTTCTTACTAATGAGAGTAGAGCTATTAGGGGTCTCACGGAGGACACCACCTGTAGAAGTTGTATGAAGCATTGTGAGGATTTGGATCATGTTTTTAGGAAGTGTGATGAAACTATCAAAATTTGGGAAGATATTTGCAAGGGGATTACTGGAAATGATTTGTTTAGAGCTGACTGGTGTAACTGGATGCGCCAAAATCTGAAGTGCAATACTCTTATCATGGGCAAAATTCCGGGATACCTCCTCTTCTCTGTAACTCTCTAGTATGTTTGGAAATAGAGATGTAAGCTTGTTTTTGATCCTGACTTTAGGCTTCCTTTCAATCCTGGTATGATCATTACTCAATTTGTAATGATTGGCTAAATGCCAATGCTGATATTGAGAAAAAGAATGGTTTGGATAATTGCTTAATCTCTTGGGTGCCTCCTTCTTATGATTGGGTCAAGCTCAATGTGGATGGTAGTCGGATTCCGGACCATGGATTCATTTCTGCTGGAGGTGTTATCAGGAACTATATGAAGGACTGGTTAGGTGGTTTTACCGTGAACAAGGGTATGGGTAGTGTCATTGAAGCTGAACTGTGGGGTATTTTTGAAGGATTAAAGATCATATGGAAGATTGGGTGGAAGAAAGTTATTATTGTAACTGATTCTAAGTCTGTTGTTCTTCTGCTGAGCAACAACCCCCCCAAGAATCATCCCCTGTTCAATATCCTATATGATTGCAGATCTTGGATCAACAGAGATTGGAGTTGTATCATTCAACTTGTGTATAGAGAGAGCAACAGGGTTGCTGACTGTTTGGCCAAGATGGGGCACTCTTTAGCTCTGGGAACCTCTTATTTTGAGCATCCTCCTTCTCAGATTCTTGGTATTTTGGAAGAGGACCGTAAGGGTCTTTCTACTGCTAGGCTGGTGCCTAGCTGCTAGTTTTTGTTTGTTCGGGCTCTGCCCTCCCTTTCACCAAAAAAAAAAGTCTTGGAAATTTTGGTGCAAAGTCATGAATTGCAGCTTCTATTTAGAAAGTAGAAACCATAGGTCATTGAACAAGTGATTGGGAAATAGGTGTCATAATCCTACATAAAATAGGTGTCACTTAGACAATCCTCTAAACAAAATAGCCCAAGTTGATTTAATTATGAAAGCTAATTGTGTATCTGCTGTTATTTTATTATTATTATTATTATTTTGAAGCAATTATGTATCTGCTGTTATTTAAAAAAATAAAAATAAATAAAACTATGTATCAGCTGTTATTTCAAGATATAAGGGCAAATGGTCTTTTCAACCACATAAAAAAATGACAAAACAATTTATTTATTTTGTTATTAATTTATTATTTTAAAATATTTAATTTATATATAAAATAAAAAATATAAAAAATAAAAAAGATAAAATGGAGATGGAGATCTGCTGCATCTCAATAGAGATGGGCAATTTCCATCTCTCCACCAATTTTTTTTTATATACAGAAAAAATAAACAATTGATCTCTAGAGTGATCGATTCAAGCTCGATCATTGCTCCATCTCAATCACTAGTTCTCAATCAGGATTTTTTTTTTTTTTTTTTTTTTTTTAAGAAAGAAATATAGATTTTGGGTGTGTGTTATTTAGAAAAAAAATCTAGATGGTGTTGATTTTAAAATAAAAAAATTGGATTTTGTTGTTGATCTTATAAATTTCTATTGTAAATTAGTTTATTTTATAAAATAAAATAATAATATATAATAAAACATTGAAGGAAGGCCAATTTGATCGTTTCATCATTCAATGTGATCAATTGTTATTCAAGTGCAGTCAACGGTTAGTCAAGGGTATGTTCTTGTGATAAAAGGAAATTTCAATGTAGCTGTGATATTAAAAAACATCAAGGTATATTGTTACAATTAACCCGATTAATATTTATTTCACGTAAAACTACATAGCTTTCTTCCATTCTTAAACCTTTTTGGGCCTACATGGGCTAGTCTAAGAGTAAGAAGAATTTCGGCCCATTATAAAAGACAAATGATTTGGTCTGTCTTTCGTATAATAATCATCCTCTTTCATTGGCAATAAACTCTTTGGATCTCCACCGAAGAATTGTACTGTTATTACCATTATAACACCTAAGCATGAAAACAAAGAACAAGAAGTGGATCGGTTCTATGTAAGCATGGCTCTTGGATTTATGGTGGACTTCTAGAGTTTAATTGGTCATTTGCTTATCAACCGAAGGTGGCGATATATGTATGGTTACTTCTTGGGTAGACAAATTTTATTTTGCAGTTTGCTAGTTTTTGTATACTATGCTTTAATAAATCGATAAAGTGTTATAATTCTTAAAAGAACTTCATTTTTGTTAGTGATTATTGCGTGGTTGCAAAATTCATTAGATTTATAATATTTATCATCAGCATAGGCAAATTTTAAAAGTCTTGGAAATGTTGGTGCAAAGTCATGAATTGCAGCTTATATTTTGAAAGTAGAAACCAGAGGTCATTGTGCATGTGATTGGGAAATGGGACATGATCTTGATTCAGTTTGTATGGGAAATGGGAAAGTAGAAACCAGAGCTTCACCTTGGAAATCCATTGAGCTATAATTATTACACATCTGATGCTGAATATGAAGCTTATGAGAGGTCAAAGTTGCGTGGCAAGATCAATCCCTCTTTGTTTGATCTTAAACATTTGGTTTACTTGGACTTGAGCTATGACTATTTTGAAGGAGTACTTGATGGGATTCCCACATCTGGTCTAATGTGTATCAAAGCTCATAAGTCATAACAGAGGAGCTGGTAATCTAGAGTATCGTAATACAACCTCAATTGATCAACAATATCTATCATCAGGAGATCATGCTATGATCAAACGATGATAGATTTAATATTCTTCATTGGCTTCCATTAATGGAGCTACATCTTTCTCCGTTTTAGCTTACTTTTTCATTGTGTACTTTTATCAAAAACTTTATAGTGTTTACAGCTCTAAGGCCCCGTTTGGTACACGGGATTGGATTTGACTATTTCATGGGATTGGATTGGATTAAGATGGGACTGGGACTAAATGAGATTGGACTGGACTGGATTGGACTAAATGAATACTATACTGTGTTTGGGAAAACATGGGACTGGACTGAATTAATACTATATTTTGTTTGGTGAAACGTGGGATCGGACTAAATATAATAATATTTTTAATTTGATAATATTTTAAAATTGGATAATAAATTATCAAGAAAATAGAATTTTAATTTGGGAAATAATCAAGAAAATTTGTTTTGATAACATTTTAATTTGTAAAAATAGAAAATAATCAAGGAAAAATAATTGGGGCAGATCTGGGTTCAAAACCCAGATCTTTATCATCAAGACATCAACTTTAAATTTTAAAAAAATACAGGTAAATTGAGAGTTCCCTTACACACAACAAAGAAAAAAAAAAAAAAAAATCAAAAAAATCTCCATTGGAGATCAGCAATTCTTCATTCTCAACCAAAAATCAATCATTTCTTTAAATCTTCATCACCAGTTCTTCATTCTCTACCAAAACTCAAAATCAATCCAGATTTTTTTTTTTTTTCGGTGGTGCTCTGTGTTTTTCTGGTTGCTTCTTGTTGGCTTCTGGCCTACTCTGTTTTGTTTGTTTTTCATATGGGTGCTTTCTTGCTTTAGTCTTCAACGTGGGTTAATCTCAGGCAAGATGTCGTTTTTTTTTTTTGTGGGGTTTTCTTCTTGCTTGTTTTGGGTTGGGTCTGTTGCTTGGTTTTTGTTTTCCTTCTCCTATATGGTCTTCTATATATTCCAGTTGTTAAAAAAAAACCAATGTTGAATGAGGAGTTGAGATAGGTTGAAAGAGGAAGAGAAGAGGAAGAGAAGAGAGAGTAACGTTGGGTTAGGTGGAATGGTGGGGACGTGGGGTTGGTGGTTTAAATGAGAGAGATGAAATAAATATGGTGGGGCCCATTTTAAATAGTCCTAGGACTAATAAAGATGGGGGTGAGGGTGGTATTATTTTATCCCATAGTTATGGGACTATTTTGCTTCTTGGACTATTAATCCCATCTTCCAAAATTGCACCAAACACCGGATTGGGACTAAAATAGTCCAATCCCAGTCCAATCCGGTGTGCCAAACACGCCCTAAGTTTTTTGTCACTTTCAGAGAAGCTCTGCTTATAAAATCATGATTGTCTGAAATGTCTATATATATATATATATATATATATATAAATTATTCAAATTAAGCGCAACCATATAATGTCCATATAAAATCAGTTTGCATTTTTATATGCTGCGTAATGGAGTTTTTCAGTAAACAATTGATATGTGGGTCAAATATATTATTATTAGATTATACATGGAATTTTTATAGCGGACAATTACTGTGGGTGGCGGCCTCATGTTTCACACCCAAAAGTTGTAATAATAAATCACAGATCTGGTATTATATAAACAATGAAACAAATGTCCGGATATGTAGAAGAACCAGTCAATTGTTGCTAAAATAAGAATCGGACAGGTACTAATTAATCATAGCTTTTTTAACTACCTTATGATATTTTCAGTTAAAATGGGGTTGTGATCTGTGAATTTCTTACAATATAATCTTTGATTATTACTTGTAATTATTCTTATCTTGATATATCATCATTAAAAAAGTGTCATAATCCTACAGAAAATAGGTGTCACTTAGAAGATCCTCTAAACAAAATAGCTCAACTTGATTTAATTATGAAAGCTAATTGTGTATCTGCTGTTATTTCAAGAAATAGACCCCAAAATTCATGGAGATAACCATGATTAGAAAAACAATAATGGGAATTTTAGATATGCCAATATATACATTTTTTTTTTCTTAAATAAGTCACGATTCTTTTATTATTTTTTGGAGTTGGACATCTGTCAGGCCATAAATTTGCCGATATCTGGCGAGATCAATCACTATAACTATGACCCGGAAAACAACTCTCACTATGATGGAGGGTTTCCCCACACTTAATGATTTTATTGACAAAATTGGAATTTGAAAAAATGTTAAAAAAATTATCAATTTAATACCACTAAATTTTATCACCTTTTGAATTTAGTCCTCTCATTTTATTAAAATGTAATAACTAATAACCCTTCTAAACAAATTTTTTTTTGGTTCTGCCCTCAATCAGGGATGCTTAGAGGAAGTGCAAAATTATATTGACCATTAATTTTGTGATATTGATCGAAAAATATATAAAGTCTCAACGTAATAGTATAATAAAAAAGAAAATAAATTTTAAATTAAAAACAAAGTTTTTGTTTGTCTGGTACTGTTTTTTCATTGTTTAAGGTTGTTAATTCTAGTAATATGAGATTTATGCTCTCTAATCTGTTCAAAAGATTAATGTTTCTTGAATTTGAATGAAGAATCTTTGGTTCATTATTTTGTTACCGTAAAGGAATTAAAAATTAAATGGATGTCACTTTTAGATTAAGTTAGATGGTGTAACTCTCTTTTCATATTTGGTGCCTCACTATATACATTTTACTAGGACATGCGATGAATATACTTTCTGGCCGAACCGAATCATAAAATGTCCAAACAAACTTCTAACATGTTAGGTATGGAATTTAATTGGGGACAATAATAATTCCAATTCTACTGTATTTGTTATAAATAGGCCTCGTCAACAAGAAATTGAATATGGGTCATGTTCGTAAAGATGGTGAGCTTTATTTAGTAATATAAATTAAAGCCCAAATGTTTTTGCATACATTATGGGTCGATATTGGTCTCACTTAAAGACCGACCCATATAGGTAGAAAAGAACTAAAAATAGGGGAGGGGAGGGACTATGGAGTGTTTTGATCTCCATTTTCTCCAGAATAGTAATTTTTGTTCCAATACTCTTTCTCATATGCTCATGATATTATACAGAATCTATACACCGTAGTGTGGGGGTTAGTAATTGGATTCCAGACTAGCTAGTGGAAGAAACACATTTCATTACATTGATTTGTTCACATCATATGTAGATGCTTAAAATAGCGACCTAGTGTAAACAGGTTGTTTTGTTTTGTGGGACATATACACCATGTGTTTCACAACAATGTTTGGGTCCTTGGTAGTCATTAGTAGCTCCAAAGTGTATAAGCAAAAGATCATAAGAATTGTCTTCATCATTTCAATACTATGACACAACTGGGGAGGAATAAAAAATGCAGTCAATATATCATGATTCAATATCCTTAGAAAACCTTTTATATTTAGTTAACTCCAATCCACCATTATAAAATAGCTCTATTTTCTTATATCTTTATAGTAGGTAATTAAAGTATGATTAGTTAGGTTGAATTGAAAAGGAAGTTAATGTTTGTCACAACTCACAATATTGCAACACACAATGCATTTTTGTTTCCTTTTATTTATTTATTTTTTGTAGGCAAATGGCACAAATTTAGACATTTACTAAAATTGCAATTAGATTGCACATTTTCTAAAATGACAGATTAGTACTATTGACCAAACGATTGACCGTTAAAGTTATTAGAGATTTTTATATCAAAAAGGTAATAAGGTAATTTTACACTTAAAAGAAATTTAAGAAATAAAATTCTTTAAAAAAATTGAAAGAAAAAAAAAAAATCATTTCCTTTTTTTTTTTCAACCAAAAATAAAAATCATTGTCTTCGCGATAATGGTTTTAGCCTTTTGGTGGAAGAAAAATGAAATTTAATTGAATGGCAACAATTTTTTTTTATTTTTTTTTAAAGAAATTATTGGAAGAGATCATCCATAGAGATATCTAGGGATCGTCAACCTCCATATCTCTTCAAAAAATTGCAAAGATTAGAACCCAAATGATAAGAATCAAGAAGCATCACCAAAAAATCTATTGCAGTTCCAGTTGAGCCAATTATAAGGGCAGATAAATTTTAGAACTAGAGAAAATGCCGAAAGACCAGATAACTGGTGTTGTTGTTCTCATTAATATTTATAGCTGAATATAGATAAGATAACAACAAAGAACGTAGTTTGGAAAAATTGAAAGACAGAGCTACAAGAAATTGAAAAACAATTGTGATAAGATGGACTCTGTCGTGTTTGATGATAAGATAAGCTTCCTCTGTAACTGTTGTGTTTGATGATAAGATAGACTTCCTTCTAAGTCTTGACTTCTTCCTTAGTCTTAACATCCACATAAACAAGAAGGATGAGAATAGTAGTACCAAACCTGAAATGGAACAATGAATTGTCAGAAACTACATTGCAAAAACCCCAATGAACAAGAGTTTGCCGAAGTTTCTCAAACCAAGCTCGAGGAGCTTGCTTGAGACCATATAATGCCTTATGTAACTTGCATATATGGGTTGGACAACTAGGATCAATGTAGCCTTCTAGTTGTACCATGTACACATCTTCTTTGAGAACCCCATTTAGAAATGCATTATTAATATCAAGTTGTTGAACCCTCCATTGAAAACTAACAACAAGAGCAAGTATGATACGAATCGTAGATACCTTGACAACCGGACTAAATGTTTCTTTATAATCGATACCCGGAGTCTAATGAAACCCCTTAACTACCAAGCAGGCTTTGTGACGAGCAACTGAGCCATCAGGATTCAACTTGAGTTTGAAAACCCATCTATTACCAACAACATTAAAAGATATCGAGTGCGGAACAAGAGACCATGTATGATTCCTTTGAAGAGCTTGGTATTCGGTATCCATTGCTTGTTTCCATTCAGCATCTTTCAAGGCATCCTTGACATTTGTGGGTTCTACTAAATGAGACGGAAGTGACACACCAGGTTGCTGAGCAATACTAGAAAAAGTTTTAGGCTTAAAAATTCTATCCCGTCCTCTGGTAGTCATTGAATGTCTTGGAATATGAGAAATTTGTTTTGAGGTCAGCACGGGTTGAATAGAATTGTCTTGGATGGTAAGAGTAGTGTCGGGTGGTAGAGGAGAATTAGATATAAAACGTGGAGAAGGACTTGGCAATGGTGGGGTTGGATGAGATGATGAAGATGTCGTTTGTGGATCGGAAGATGGTGTATTAGGCTATGTAATTTCTGGTGGTATATTAGACTCAGAAGATGGTGTGTTAGGCAGAGTAATTTCTGAAAGGCTGTGATCATATTTAGGTGATTGTTGAGTATCATGATCTCTATGTTGGTCAAGTGACATGACCACTCCTGAGGTTCCTGCATCAAAAAGAGCTTGTGAAGAATTAAAATAAGTGGTAACATGTGATGTAGAGCCAACGGTTGGGTAGGAAGTGGGCAAGGAAAACCAAGACATGACAATATTAGGAGAAGAAGATATGTGACTTGGAGACTCAAAACATCCCGATGAATACGGAAATTCACATTCATTGAACATAACATGATGGGAGATATATATTCGACCGAAGGACTAAGAGTATCTCCAATACTATTATGCATTTGGAGAAAATGGAGTGCCACATAGGATAGATATTTAAAAAGTTAGAAAAACTCTTTCCAATGCTATTATCTAAGTTGAATATGGAGATGATGTGGCAAAAAAAAGTTAGAGAATATGGAGTTGAGTTTCTAATTCTGGAAACTCTCCTAGAAATGCTGACTAGGATTTCTAACTCTTTCCACCAATATGATTAAACCTCATTTAATTATAAAATAAAATAGGAGAAAGAGTGTAATAATTGTTTTATTATGATTGGACATAAAATGGATGCATATTTGACTTTAGATAATTGCATAGGAGATGTGACTATACATTTCTTTAAATTTTTTTCAAAAGTGGGCCCATAATATATAGAAACTCAAAAATGCATATTTGCATTGGAGATGCTCTAAGACATCGATATCCTTTATGAGAATCACTGTACCCGAGAAACACATATTTACATATGTGAAACTGAAATTTATTTTTATTGTATGGCCTAAGGTATGGATAACAAGCACTGCCAAAAACACGAAGGAATGAGTAAATTGGTGAAGTATGAAAAAAAATTTCCCATGGTGACAAACCTCGAAGAACAGAGGTTGGTAAACGATTTATAAGATAAACCGCAGTATGGAAAGACTCCGACCAAAATTTTAGTGGTAATGATGCCTGAGCAAGTACGGTGAGACCAAGTTCAACAATAAGGCGATGTTTTTGGTCGGTCTTCCCATTTTGCTCATGAACATGAGGACATGGATGCCGAAATTCTATGCCATTTTAGGCAAGAATGTTGGCAAAAGACCGATATTCACCCCCCAATCACTCTGAACAATTTTAATTCGTTTGTCAAATTTATTTTCAACTAAAGATTCGAATTGAATAAAAATTTCAAAGCATCAGATTTAGTTTTGAGGGGATAAATCCATGTAAATCACGTAAAATCATCAACGAAGTGAATATAAAAACGAAAACCATTTGTGGAGTACATTGGTGCAAGGCCACAAAGATCAGTGTGAATTAATTCGAGAGGTAAACATGTTTTAGTATTAGACAGTGAAAATGGAAATGCATGATTCTTTCTGAGTTGGCAAGCGTGACAAAAATCAAACAATTTATTTGACTCAAATTTTTTGTTACAACTTTTCAAGACATGAGACATGACTCTACTAGATGGATGGCCCAATCGTTGGTGCCATATTTTATTTTTGGAAACACTCAAGGAAAAAATGACTTGGGTGAAGATGCAACCAAATTTGGATTGTTGGTTTGAACTGCAAAAATACTTGGATTTTTCTGGACTTGAGAAAGATGAATAGTAGGCATGTCCAGCTGATATAATCCTTGCTTAAGTCTCCCTTGAAAAAGAACCTTATGAGTTGCCTTGTCCTTCACAACATAAAAATCAGAATGAAATTCAATAGTAATATTATTATCAGTAGTTAATCTGGAAATACTCAATAAATTCTTGGTTATATCAGGGACATGTAAAACTTGTTTGAGGTTCACAATAAAATTGGGTGTGTAATTTAAAGTGACCAACATGTGTTATTTTCAAATGACTAACATCACCAATAACAAATCTTTTCTTACCATGATAATCAGATTTTACCGTGAGATTGCTCAGGTCACTGGTTATATGATTCATTGCGCCACTATCCGCGTACCAAGAAGAGTCCCCAACAATATCAGGAGTAGCAGTGAAAGCAGCTGCTGAGTTGTTTTGATTGCTACTGTTGCCTTGATTGTTGTTAGTATTTCCTTGGTTGGTGTAGTTGTGATCAAATCTGTAGTAACAGATAGCAGCAACATGGCCTATTTTCCCACACACTCGATAAGTAGGCCTTTGTCCTTGATTGAAATGACCTCCGCCACGTCCCTGAGACCTACCTCGACCACGGAAATTTCCGTATTGCGGTGACCGGCCTCTGTTTTGAAAGTGTTTTTCTCTTGGTTTGCCATTGTTTCCTGCTTTGTTGTTTGTGCAACATTTGCTGAGACCTGGCTAAAGGAGTTCTGAGCATTTAGTTGTTCAATTCGACTTTCTTAAGTTATCATAATGCTTCCACTTCAGACCAGCTAATTGTAGCCTTCTGGTGCGTGATTAAGGAAACCACGCTATCGTATTCACGATCTAAACCTGCCAAAACAATAGTAATTAATTCAAAATCTTGAATGGGTTGTACCGCCACCTCCATTTGATCCGCTAAACTCTTCATTTTGGTGATATACTTATCGATGGACATTGATCCCTTGACTATACGCTGCAACTGTTGCCAATAATTCAAAGCATTTGCCATGATTTGGTTTGCAAAAACATTTTCTAACTTTGACCACGCCTTATGAAAGGTTGTCAGACCAACAACTTTTGCAAGAATTGTTTCTGACATAGAACTAAGCAGCCAACCTAATAAAAGTTGGTCATGCACAACCCAATCTTCATATGCTGGATTGGGTAGAGGGTGATCATTTTAGATTGTGGAAGGAAGAAATTCTTGAGGACATGGTTTTGTGCCAAGAAGATAGCCATCTACTTTATAGCCTCGAATAACAGGAAGAACAATTGATTTCCAAAGGGTAATGACTGCGATCCAACTTGATCACAGAGGAGTGCTAAGTTTTCCTCCGAATGGTGAAAAGGATTCAATAGCAGGTATATTAGAGACTCTAGGAATGGTCAATGTTCCCATAGTATCTGATGTGGTTGCTGGTACAGAGGCTGATGTGGTTGCTGGTATGGTAGACATGTTTTGGACATTTGTCCCTAGTAAGCTCTAATACCAAGATAAATTTTAGAACTAGAGAAAATGCTGAAAGACCAGATAACTGGTGTTGTAGTTCTCATTAATATTTATAGCTGAATATAGATAAGATAACAATAAAGAACGTAGTTTGGAAAAATTGAAAGACAGAGCTACAAGAAATTGAAAAACAATTGTGATAAGATGGACTCTGTTGTGTTTGATGATAAGATAAGCTTCATCTGTAACTGTTGTGTTTGATGATAATTATAGTCTTCCTTCTAAGTCTTGACTTCTTCCTTGGTCTTAACAAGGGCCAAGAGGATCAAAGAAACACTTAATGGGTTGATTCAAAAGATATGTGCTGATTCCAAAATGGCACATTTCAAGATGGGCCCACATGAAGACCAAGGTTTAGTTAACATCATCAAGGAAACATTATGGGCAGCGTATGGTTGGAGGAGAATCCAATTTCAACATATTTCCTATTTTATTTATTTCCCAAATAAATAGTTGATTTGTTTCCCAAATAAATAGTTGATTTGTTTCCCAAATTCAACTTTCCAAATAAGGCGCAAATCAACTAGCTGCTAGTTTTAGTCATTATTTATTTCCTAAAATTGTTTGCTTTTTTTTACTTTCCTGATTGTAAGGCATTAATGCCGAATATTTGTTTCCCTTTTAGTGCTAGGCGTGTAGCCTATTCCTTTTTAGGTCTTAGATATTTTTAGTATAAAAGGTACGCTTGTATGTCATATGATGTTAGTTTTTGAATTGAAATAATATTGATAGAAATGTTTTCTCTTTTGTTCTTTATAGAACTTGTGAACTTATCAAGGGATCTATCTTTTGGCGTTCAAACTTTGACTTATCACTTACAACCCTTCCTATTTCTTAAGTGTAGCATCTACAATTTTTTTATACATTTGGTTCTTATCTCTTTATAGATAACAGGTCAAGGTCCTTTTATTTTCTTTATTATAAATCTGAATTAGAAAACAATCCTTACATTGCCATTTATTGGTTCCAGGTCTCACTGCTCTTGGTAAGGTTCATATCATTTGGTATCAGAGCTTAAGGTTATAAATCAGGTTTGATCTATCCTTGTTCTTCATTCAATTGTTATTTCTTTTATTTCATTTGATCAAGTCCGATACTAAAAAAAAGTTTGATCAAGTCCAGTACCAAAAAAAAAAAAAAAAAATCCCAAACTTTTAGTACCAGACTTGATCAAACGAAATAAAAGAAATAACAATTGAATGAAGAACAAGGATAGATCAAACCTAATTTAGAACCATAAGCTCTGATACCAAATGATATGAACCTCACCAAGAGCAGTGAGACTTGAAACCAATAAATGGCAACGTAAGGATCTTTTTCCAATTCAGATTTATAATAAATAAAATAAAATAAAAGGACCTTGACCCATTATCTATAAAGAGATAAGAACCAAAGGTACAAGAAATATTATAAACGCCACACTCAAGAAATAGGAAGGATTGTGAGTGATAAGTCAAGGTTTGAACGCCACAAGGTAGATCCCTTGATAAGTTCACAAGTTCTATGAAGAACCAAAGAGAAAACGCTCTCTCAATATTCAAAAACTGATTACATAAGACCTACATGCATCCCTTTTATACTAAAAATATCTAAGACCTAAAAAGGAATAGGCTACACGTCTAGCACTAAAAGGGAAGCAAATATTCGACATTAATGCCTTACAATCAGGAAAGTTAAAAGGCAAGCAATTCTAGGAAATAAATAAAGACTAAAACTAGCAACTAGTTGATTTGCTCCTTATTCGGATAGCTGAATTTGGGAAATAAATCCGCCCTTTATTTGGGAAACAAATCAACTTTTATTTGGGAAATAAATAAAATAGGAAATATGCTGAAATTGGATTCTCCTCCAACCATACGCTGCCCATAATGTTGTTTTGATGATGTTATCTAAGCCTTGGTCTTCACATGGGCCCATCTTGAAATGTGCAATTTTAGAATCAGCCCATATCTCTTGAATCAACACATTAAGTGTTTCTTTGATCATTTTGGCCCTTGTAATTGGCCTAACTGGAACATGCAATTAATGGATCCTTTGGTAATGCTTCTTGATTCTCATCACCAAATCTCTCGTTATTTTGTTTTTTATTTTTCTTTTTATTATAATTTGCTTTTAATTTCTTTTTTTCCATTCCTGTAGTGAACATTATAATAATAAAGGGTTTTTACAATTTGGTCCCAACTTAATTGGGAAACATCACTTTTTTACTCCTTAATTCAAATTTCATCAATGTGGTCCTTATATAATTGAAAATCAATCAAATTCGACTAAATAACTAATTTGATTGATTTTCAATTATATAAGGACCAAATTGATGAAATTTGAATTAAGAAGTAAAAAAAATGATGTTTCCCAATTAAGTTGGGACCAAATTGTAAAAACCCCAAATAAAAAATAAAAAATTTCTTGCTACATCCTATATACTCTTCTAATTAAAATTGATCTGAGTTCAGTTTTCATACAATCATATACGACTCCATGTCACATGACGTTATTTTAACATGCCCATGTCCTGCCAAAGCTTTCTCAAGAGAAAACTCCAGCAACCTCCAACTATGTGTTTGTGTTCTTAGATGAACAATATTTGACATGTTATTGAATTGAATGTGTATAAATTATGAAAAATGAAATTGATAAAGAATAAGATTAACCAACTTCAGTAATAATGCTAGCCTGCTAGGCATCACAATTCATATCTAACTTCTATTTCAACTTTGACATAAGAATCTGATTAATATTAATCAACTTTAACATAGGAATCTAATTAATATAATATATGTGTCTAAGTGAGATAATTAAATTTATTATTTGTCGACTGATATGTCACCAAGTACTTGTACTAAATCTAATTTGTAAAAATGCAGTACTTTGGTTTTGGTTTTTGATTTTTTTTTTTTTTTTTTTTTTTTTTTTTGGTTAAAAAAAATTATGTAAACTAACAGAGGTATCACACTCATGAGTCATAGAGGAGATCAAACAAGAAGATCTCTTTATGGACGAGATCTGAAAATTATTTTTATTTATTTTTTATTGTAAATTTATTTAAATAATAATAGAGTAATGCTAGATTTCTCAAGTTTTTTCTCAAATGGTGTTGGCATGTGATGTGTCAATATCACATCACTCATCACATAATCTCATGATTTACAAGATGTTGACACCTCACATGCCAACATCATTTGGGAAGAAATTTAGGAAAAAAATTGAGAAACCTAACATTACTCATAATAATATTATAATATTTAAAAATAGCCAAACTAGGGGCATTATTGGTATTTCATTATCTAAGATCGGTCAACCTTTTTCTCAAAGTTAGTCAACTAGCATCAGGTATTTTTCTGTTTAACTTCGAAAAACTGTAATATCCTTGACATAAGGTTCCAAAAAAAAAAAAAAAATAGGACTCTTTACTCCTACTTGAAACTAGCACCAACTTAATAATTTAAGTTTTAATAGCACCTAAAAAGTGTTTCTGACAAAAATACCCTTAAAACACAATCACAAAAACAAGTCTTGTGCTTTTTTGTTTCTGAGACTTATTTTTGTATTTCAGATACTTGTTTAAGTATTTCTGAGACTTATTTGTGTATTTTCAAGACTTATTTTGTAATTTTTCGAGACTTATTGGGTATTTTTATAAATTTGGAGACTTATGTAGCAAAATACCAAATTTTCCTCTCTTTTTTCATCTTCTTCATCGACCTTCAATGGAGGGTTTTGAAAAAAAAAAAAAAAAAGAATTGAAAATGGCCTAAAAGTAATAAAAGAAGAAGGTGGGTATATTTTTATCCATTGGTGCCATTTAAACTCAAATTATTAATCTATTGTCAATCTCAAAAGTCACTATGAATTTGGTGCTTTTTAGGTCTATTTTACACTTGTAAAATATCAAGATACCTTAGTCGAATCAACCCAAAAAATAAAGACATGAGGCCACCATTAATGTTGACCTCTAGTGAAGGGGAGGAGTTTGCCACCTCTATAAGCAACCGCCTCCTCCATGACCCAGATTGTGGATACCCACCACAATCCAGGTCGCATAAGAGGTTGCGACCTCCTCCCCGAACCAAATCATGGAGGCGTGCCTTACATGATCTGGGTTCTAGATGGTCGCACATCCACCTTTTGGGTTTCCTGATCGTGGCGGCTACTCAACTATCTGAGTTTCCAAATCATGGAAGGTGCTCCTTCATGATCTATGTTTATAGATTGTGGAGGCATTGACTGCATGTTAAACCAGTTTGTGGATCAGAACCTCCTTCGGAGGCAACCATTTGTGGCATTCAGTTATCATTTTTTTTTTTTACTTTTTTTTTCAACGTAATATTTTTAATTAATGATGTAGGTCCAATAGGGGTGTGCAGGATCCAACCAAATCCAATGGGATTTATCATATCAGATTTGAGAACATAATTGGATTGGATTGGATTCTAAATTTTAAAATCCATCAGATCAGATCTTGGATTACCATATGGAAATCCGCCAATCCGCCAATCCGCTGGATTTGCCAAAATATAAGGTGTAATTTTTATTAGGCCAATTATTTTATCTTATACATATGAATATTGAGCAAATTTTGGGGTTTTTTTTTTTTTTTTTTTTTTTTTTTGACAATATCTATTAATTCGGTATCAGGTATTTTTTTGAAAGTTTTCATCATTGATAGAATTCAAGCCACTAACCTGGGAATTCTTTGCTCAAGCCCAAACTCGTCCATCTACCAACTGAGTGACGCCCTTGTTGGCAATTTTGGGAGCTATTATATTTTGTTACGATAAATGGTTCTATTTTATTTCAAAATCTTGGATGACTTTATTATGTTTGTAGTTGCCACTTATGTTTAATGTTTATAATTTGTAAAACTTTTTGAATTTTAAAGTGTAAAATTATGTTTTCTTTTATGTTAATTATTAGTTTGTTAATTATATTAGAAATACCGTATGAATTAATAATTTAATTTGTAATTTTAGGAATATTTTAACTTTTATATATTAATAATTGCTTCGTATGAATTTGATCCATCGGATCGGATCGGATCGGATTCCGCTCTAAAATTGAATCATATCATATTGTAATTTTTTTGGTTTAATGGATTCATTTCATAAAAAATAAATAAACAATAAAGGAAGAAAAAATAAAAATAAAAAAACATAAAAAGAAAGTCTCTTTAATTCAATTATTATCATGCCCATGCTAGCTCATGTAATTATGACATGAAATTCCCTTCAAAAGGGTGCAAATTTGTATCCATTGAACCAGGCGTCCAATGATACCAAAACTCGTCATAGTCTTTAGGAACATTCCTCAAGTAAAGACCCTTATCTCTAGCAATCCATATACAGTTCTTGTAATCACATTTTTGAAGAAGATCATCATCTTTCCAGAACACATTGAAATCGGCAAAGATATTGCCCTCCAGTAGCACCAGAAAAGCGTTGACCCGGAGAAGTTCAATTTGAAATGCCACTCAAACTCAGCCCCCGCGGTGAGATTTTGGAGGCCAAGATCATTGTCTCTCGACTTGCAGTGCACGGACAATATCGGCTCATCTCATTCTTGACATGTACGCGCCATTTAATTAAGGCTATTTGGGAGTACGCACGCCGGATATTGGTTAGAGCTAGCAGTACTGAAACCAGTAATACTATCATCAGATGATCATTCATGTTCACAAGTCACAATTTGGTTGTTGTTTTGGTTTTTGATTTTGAGGGAATATATATAGAGAGAGAGAGGGATAATGGTAGACATCCAACACTTTTGTCCAACACTGGCATTCAACTGTTAATGTGTCAATTAGTGAGTGAATACACATTAATAATGATTTATCCATGTTTCCACTCACCAATTGACACATCAACAGTTGGATGTAAGTGTTGGACAAAAGTGTTGGATATCTAACATTGTTCATATATATATATATATAGAGAGAGAGAGAGAGAGAGTGCTACTACTTGGAGTTGTAACGCTATACATATCATTAATTGTTCAAGTATTAAATTGAATAAGTCAACCCAGTTATCATTAACGCTATACATCTCTCGCTATAATATTTTCCTTGAACCGGGTCTAGGACTTGAATTTGGGTCTGACCCATTTGTGTATGAAAATAGGCCCTTCTATGGTCGGCAAATTGCGGACTCCAATACGGACCGGACTAAACCCGAATATTTTAAAAGACCAAAACTCAACCCGGTCAAGACCCGACCGGCAAAATACACTATTTTACCAATCTGTATTTTGACCTGCATTTTTAACCTGAAATTTTTACCCATATTTGTTTATTCGGATTTTTTTAAACCAATCTTTTTGGGCCAAAATTTTTATAACCCAAATTAACTAATAAAAACAATACGTGTACGGTGTACCCCTCTTTATATATTCACCTTATTGAAATCAATTAATTTTTATAACTCAATCTAAATAGACCAGGTTTCACATCCTGTTACAAAATCAATAATCATGAATTACGTAAAATCTAAATAAAATAAAACCTAGCCACAACAAAAAATCATGCTAATGACAATGGCTCTTTGTCATCTACTTCATCTATAGCATGTTGGGATGTGACCTAATAAAAACATTTAGCCTTCTTTACACCCATGGACGTAACCAAGATTAAGTAGGTTAGTAGGGATGGCAACGGTGCGAGTCGGGGTCAAGGAATGCTTTTTCCATCCCCATACTCGCCCCCCCCAAAACCATCCCCGTCCCCGTCCCCGCATCCGCATTAAGAAAAGCAGGGTCAGGGGCGGGGATTCCCCGTTGGAGGGGCCTTCCCCATACACGCTTCATTCCCTGTCTAATATAACTATACATTTAAAAATTACAACTTAAAACAAAGAAAAAAGTAGAAATTCATATTTAGTCCAAAGTTAAAGATTCTATAAAACAAACCAACTTCTAAAGTTTAATTAAAAAAACAAACAAACAAACTATTTATGTTAAGAAAATTAATGTTAAATGTTATTAAAAATCTGAATATTATATATATATATATATATATATATATATATATCGGGGCAAGGATGGGGCGGGGAGTGCTTTCCCCGTCCCTGCCTCGCTTTACCTTTGGGGACAAGACTTTATCCCTATCCTTGTCCTCATCCCCGCCCTATTCGGGGTGGACCCACGGGGCCCCGGCCCATGGGGAATACTGCCATCTCTATAGGTTGGAGTTGTTAATAAAAATAGGACAAGGTTAACTATACGTAACATTAGCTATAAAATAACTATATACTTATTAGATTACTATTTACTAACAAATCTAGAAGTAAAAGAATTAAAAATAATAATTAAAAAAAAAAAAAGGAGAAAAAAAAAAAAAAAAACCCTTAAAGAGCATGCATATAAATTTCAACCAAAACAACAATAAAATTTTCATTAATCAATATCATTAATTTGTAAATTTAAAATTAGATTACTCATAAATTCTATAAACTAAAAATTATAGAAATTCTAAAATTTCAATACAAAATAAAATATTTAAATCCAAAATGTTCATAAAACTTACCTAATTGGAAAACCAATTGTTGATATTGACAAAAAGATGATGTCAAATTTGAGTAAATTTAGAGAATGGGGAAGGGAGAGAATTATTATTAAAGTAAGAAAGTAAAATAAAAAAACTCACGCGGTCGTGGACCGAAACAAATATTAATATAAAAATAATTAGGAAAACTCACATCTCCTAACCTCCTGATTCAATTAGGAATTAATATTAATATATTTGATTAATTTTTACTATTATTTTTTTTTTAAACCCGCCCTAGCCCTTATGCAAGTCGGTCATTGTTTACACTATCAACTTCAACTTTTGTCAACTAACGTTTCCCGCTTTTGTTTAAGCCGCCTGAAGTAGTACTTTGGCAAAGATGTGGGAAGCATGTACATTTGTTTTGGCATTGGCTCTACATTGTTGTAATTTGAGATCAAAAGAATTCTTAGGTTGGGAGACCTTCTTCATAAATTAATATAACTTAGGGCAATCATAAATTAATTTCAGCTTAGGGCCATAGTGGCAGCCGTGAAACAGTCAATGCCTCACCTCGTGGCAGCAGCGGCCACCCCTCTGTCAACGGAGATAAGGGAGATGGGAAGAACGAAAGGGGATTAAACATAGATGCGATACAAGTCTAGCATATCTTTTTCTTCACATATGGATGTGTCTTCTTTCTATTGGCACAAACTCTTTGCAGTAACAAATATGTTTACTATATTTGTATGTCACTATGGAGTTGTGTAAGTTGATAAGGATGTACAAAACAGAGCATACAAGGGAATTGCAAGTTAACGTCTGCTATGTTTCTATTAATGAAAGTTAGCTGACGTGGACACACTATTATAAGAAATAAGAGTCAACGTGTTGGTAGTTAGACGTCAACCCAAAAGTTTGTTAGAAAGTCGTTTACTTCACACACGATAAGTGTGTTCTCTGATCTCTATATAAACAGAGCTTGTAGCTTGTAATCATGTTAACGAAATACAAATATCAGAGCTCCAGTCTCTGGTTCTCACCATTAATGGTGATTTGCAAAGCTTTACTTATTCATTTCTTTCAGACCTTTTTACAAACACATTTGTGTATCTCTCAAACACTTTAGATTTTACATGGTATCAGAGTTGTTTTGACTAACGTCATGGTAAATCTTCATCAATCTCCGATCCTAAGTCTGAATCACGGTATTCAAGGCGTTGCTGCTTCACCTTAATCTTGAAACATGGAACAGAGTCAGAATACACAAGCTATAGTCGCACCAATGGAGTTTTCAACACTGTCAAAGAGTTTGAACTATCACATGCCTGTCAAACTCAGCAGATCAAACTACCTTTACTAGAAAACACTGGTATTGCCTTCTATTAAAGCTCTAGATTTAGAGGATTATCTTTGTGGATTGAATAGGCCTCATAACATGTTCGAAGATGTTGAAGTAATGAGTAAGCAAGGAATTCACTAACTGGAAACGCAATAAACAAGCTACTCATGGGTTGGATTTACTCAACCATTAGTGAAAACATTATAGGTCACGTTATAGGCTGTCAAACCTCCTTTGAAGTATGGAGTCACCTGGAGAGATTATATTCTCAACAATCCATAGCTAAAACAGCTCAACTCAGAAGTCAGCTTCAGTCTATCAAAAAAAGGATCGGATTCTATAGGTGATTTTGTTCTCAAAATAAAAAACATTGGTGATGCATTGATAGTAGCTGGTAAGGATATGAAAGATCGAGATCTTGTGTTGACTCTCATCAATGGAGTAGGTCATGATTTTGACTCAGTTGTAGCTGTGATTTCAACTCAGCAGAGGTTCATTTCTCTTGGAGATGCACAATACTTGTTGATGATGTATGAACAGAGGTTAGAGCACCTTGATTCTCCATCTCAAATTAAAGGAATACAAGCATCGATCAATTATGCCTCCAACAATTCATATGATAAGAGAAATCAAAAAGATGGAGGCACTCGGTATAACAGAGGTGGTGGTGGTTACCATGGCAGAGGAAGAAACAATAACAGATATGGAGGAAAAGGAAGGCTGCACTGTCAGGTTTGCAACAAACCGGGACACAGTGCTCTCAAGTGTTATCACAGGTTTGATCAAGGCTTCCAAGGCCCTCCATCTCAGCAACAAAATCAGAACCAACCAAATCAGAATCAGGCCTTCTTCAATCAGTATCAAGGTGGACAACAAAGCTTCAACAGACAGCATATGGTGGGATCTTCACAGGGATATGTGAACTTTGGTATAGTAGATCCATAAGCACATTTTCATCAAAGTTCAGCTTATCAAGCATCACCTGAATCCGTTAATGATTTGGCATGGTATGTGGACAGCGGAGCCACCAATCACATCATAGCAGACCTGGGCAACATCTCACTGAAATCTAACTACATAGGTAATGAAAAACTTCTTGTAGGAAATGGTCATCAACTTTCAATCCCTTATATAGGTGACACTTTTATTAAGTCCCACACACATCCATTTAAGAGGCTGCATCTTAGAAACATCTTGCATGTACCACAAATCACAAAAAATTTGTTAAGCATTTCCAAGTTTACAGTTAACAACAATATTGCAGTAGCTAAACTTTATAATGATAAATGTCTTATAAAGGATCTACAAACGAGGAGAGTTTTGCTCCAAGGAACCCTTAGAGATAGGCTGTACAGTCTGACGATTGTTGGAGATCCTGTTTCTAGTCATTTCAGTCCCAAGTTTGGTCAAATAAATGGTTCAAAATTCGGTCCAACCACTATGTTGTTAGCTATCACCAATTGTATTTCTACTATCAATAATACAAGCCTTGGAAAATTGTCAAAATCCAAGTTACAGTCAGCTCATATTACTGCTGTGAGTTCCTCTGTTTGGCATGCTAAGTTGGGGCATCCGGCTCCTCTAATATTGCAAAAAATGCTGCATAATGTACATTTTAGTAGTAGGTTTCATGCACCACGCTTTTGTGATTCTTGTAAACTTGGTAAACTTCATAGATTACCTTTTCCAAATCTTGAAATCACTACTACATCACCACTTGAGCTGATATATTCTGATGTTTGGGCCTGGCTCTTATGTTGTCAACAAATGGTTTTCGTTACTATATTTCCTTCATTAATGCCTTTACTCGATTCACTTGGTTGTCTCCTTTAAAACTTAAGTCCGATGCTCTTGAGGTGTTCATTAGATTTCAAAGAAATGTTGAACTCCAATTTGGTAGAAAAATCAAAAGCCTACACTCAGATATGGGTGGTGAGTTCATTGCCTTTACCTCTCACCTAGCCAACAAGGTATCCAAACTAGGTATTCTTGTCCACATACACACCAACAAAATGGGGTTGCAAAAAGAAAACATAGACACATAGTGAAGACTGGTTTAACACTTCTAGCTCATGCCAAAATGCCCTTGAAATTCTGATGTGAAACTTTTACCATAGCTGTTTTTCTTATAAATAACATGCCAATCGCAACCTTCAAATTTGTCTCTCCCTTTGAGAGGTTATACAAGAAGAAACCGAATTATAGTTTCTTCAAGGTATTTGGATGTAGTTGCTTTCCTTATCTTAGAGATTACTCTAAGACAAAGTTCAACTTTCACTCCACAAAGTGCATATTCGTTGGTTATATATAGTCAAATTCACAGAGGCTACAAATGTTTACACCCATTTGGAATGGTGTATATATCAAAACATGTGGAATTTAATGAATTAGAATTCTTATATACATCTCTTTTCCATACTACTAATGTGCCACAGGTCAATATTGAAGATTCTAGCCTTTCCTTGGCTGATGTGTAGCACACTTTATCAAACATGTGCAAACCAAGTTCTTTTAATGGAAATCTTGCCAACTTTTCTTAGATTTAATATCAGCCTTCATGTGATCATGTGGACTATCCTTTATTCAACAATTCTCGGTCTCCAAGACAAATCTCAAGACAAGTTTCATTAGTTGATAATCTTACTACAGAATCAGCTCCCTTGGTTGATGTTATTGCTGCAAAATCAGCTCCTTCATATGTTGATACAGTTGTTATTCCTCTTCCAGTTCAGCTGTCAACTTCATCCTCCACACATCCTATGATTACTAGGTCCAAAAGTGGGATCTTCAAGCCTAAGGTGTTTAATTCAAGTTGCTTTCTAGCTGAACTAGATCCTACATCTGCCAAAGTTGCATTAAATGATCTTAGATGGCTGAGACCTATGCAAGATGAATTCACAGCCTTGCACTGAAACCATACTTGGTCTTTGGTCCCTTCCACACCTGATATGAATCTTGTAGGGTGTAAATGGGTATTTAAGACAAAGTACAAACAAGATGGTAGCCTCCTAAAGCATAAGGCTCAATTGGTGGCAAAAGGATTCCACTAGACACCAGGTTTAGACTTCATGGACACCTTTAGTCCAGTTGTCAAAGCCTCCACAAGTAGAGTCATATTTTCCATTGCTGTGTCCTACGACTAGCAAATCAAACAAGTTGACATTAACAACGCATTCTTGAATGGGGACTTGTCCGAAATTGTGTACATGACTCAGCCTAAGGGCTTCATTGACTCTACGAAACCGCATCATGTCTGTAGACTTCATAAGAGCCTTTATGGTCTAAAGCAAGCTCTTGGAAGTTGGTTTTATAAGCACAAATTAGCTCTTCTTTCTTAGGGTTTTAGAAATTCTGCATCTAACAACTCACTTTTCACAAAGTTTACTGATAAGGATTCCTTGTTCCTACTAGTCTACATCGATGATATACTTATCACAGGAAACAATCAGTTGGTAGTCCAAAAATTGATTGCTACTCTTCACAGTTCATTTGCCTTGATGACCCTTGGATCGGTGAATTTCTTTCTTAACTTTGAAACATTCCATAACTCAACTGGTCTCTACATCACTCAAGCCAAATATATTTTTGATCTTCTCAAAAAGACCAATATGAGTGACTCTTGGGCCTGTAATACGCCTATTGCTGCTGGCACTAAGTTGTCTCTAGCTAATGGTGTTCCTTTTGATGATCCAATACTCTATAGAAGCATTGTTGGTGCTCTTCAATATCTCACTAACACTAGGCCTGATATTTCCTTTGTGGTTAACAAGTTGAGTCAGTTTTTAACGGCTCCTACCATAGTCCATTGGCAAGCTTGTAAGCGTGTGCTTTGTTACTTGAAGGGCACTCCCTATCTCAGTCTTCACTTCAAACCAGATACCATGTTATCTATTGAAGCTTTTTTGGATGCCGATTGGGCGAGCTGTATAGATGATCAACGGTTCACAAGTGGAAATTGTGTTCTATTTTGAGGCAACTTGGTCTCTTGGACTTCTAGAAAGCAACGGGTGGTTGCAAGATCAAACACGGAAGCTGAATATCGCTCCATGGCTCAAGTCACCACAGATATTCTTCGGCTTCAATCCTTGCTCACTGAGCTACGTGTGGCTGTGAAGAGTGGATCGATTCTTTGGTGTGACTACTTTGGTGCCAATTCCCTTGCTCAAAACCTAGTCTTCCACCAGCGAACAAAACACATAGATATTGACACCCATTTCATTCGAGAAAAGGTGTTATTTGGTGAAGTTGATGTTAGGTATATGCCTACTCAACACCGGCTCGTTGACATTTTCACCAAAGGTTTCACGATAGAACGATTCAGATATTTGTGTTCCAAACTGAACCTCAACAACTCTCATCAGTTCACTTTGCGGGGGGATGATAAGGATGTACAAAACAGAGCATACAAAGGAATTGCAAGTTAACGTTTGCTATGTTTTTGTTAATGAAAGTTAGCTGACGTGGACACTCTATTACAAGAAATAAGAGTCATCGTTGGTAGTTAGACGTTAACCCAAAAGTTTGTTAGAAAGTTGTTTACTTCACACACGATAAGTGTGTTCTCTGATCTCTATATAAATAGAGCTTGTAGCTTGTAATCATTTTAACGAAATACAAATATCAGAGCTCCAGTCTGTGATTCTCACCATTAATGGTGATTTGCAAAGTTTTGCTCATTCATTTCTTTCAGACTTTTTTACAAACACATTTGTGTATCTCTCAAACACTTCAGATTTTACATAAATCATTTCATATTTTGTATATGGTCTCAAACTATTCGACGTATTTCTATGGTAATTGAAATGGTCTCATTAATGGTTTATATGACAACCTTTGACTATTCAAAAATGCTTGACATGTTTGTTGGGAATGTTCAATGCCTTATCTCACGGCGACGGCGATCACCCCTCACGGTCCATAGAGAAAAAGGAGATGGGAAGAACGAAAAGGGATGAGACATAGATATGATACAAGTCTAGCGCATCTTTTTCTTCACATATGGATGTGTCTCCTTTTTGTTGGCACAAACTCTCAGCAGTAACAATATTTTTACTATATTAGTTTGGTCACTATAAGAGTTGTGTATGTCATTTCATATTTTGTATATAATGGAGTAAAACTCTTGAGAACTCAAACTATTCACAGCATTTCTATGGTAAATGAAATGATCTCATTAATGGTTTATGTGACAACATTTGACCATTCAACATTGATTAACATGTTTATTGGGACCTTTCAAAAAAAAAAAAAAAAAAAAAAAAAAAAAAAACATGTTTATTGGGAATGTTCAAGCCATCTTATAGTTACTAATCACATGTATGGGAGTTGTTATGGGAATATGCTTTATCAAGAAAAAGTTTCTTCATAGAGATTAGAGGGTGAAAGATTTAATTGCTTTGTTGGTTAAAAGATTAATGTTTAGCTCTACAGTTATAACCATTATCCTGAGCTGTTGTATTCACTATCGTCACTGACGCTTATGGGTGGTGGCCATCATCAGTTGCTTATGAATTGTCCGGAATAACCATACTTTGATGCAAGTGCTCCAATGTATTTGTTGGTTAAAAGATAAGAGGGTAAGAGGTTTAACTGCTTTGTTGGTTAAAAGATTAATGTTTAGCTCTACAGTTATAACCATTATCCTGAGCTGTTGTATTCACTATCGTCACTGACGCTTATGGGTGGTGGCTATTATCAGTTGCTTATGAATTATCCGGAAAAACCATACTTTGATGCAAGTGCTCCAATGTAATTTTTACTTTCGATATTATATTTCTTTCTTTTTACTGCAATTTTAGTTATAAAATGACTATTATGATTTCTACAATTTGAGATATAAAATGACTATTATGATATATGGCTATTAGGATTTCTTTCATTTTTTTTTTAGTACAATCTGATATATGAAATGACTAAATTAAGTTCTCGAGTAAATGCACAAAGATTTAAATGGAGTAACAAATGAGGAACTATTATTATAGAATTCAATATTAACATTTTCTAATTAGATTTTCAAATTCAATAATTGTCATATTTATGGCAAGAATGAGAAATTTTTGCAATCACTTAAACACAAGAATACTATGGTAGAAAATGATAAATCTCCCAACCAACTTGGCAATATTGTATGAGATTGCAATGAAAAGCTTGTCAATATTTTATGAGCACTACAAAAAAAATAAAAATAAAAAAAGGGCTATTGGGACGTTTTTTTTTTTCGTCCCAATAGCCCAAAAATCGTCCCAATAGGTCTATTGGGACGAATAAAATTCGTCTCAAATTACGTCGCCTCAGGTGGGTCGCAATAGCTTCTTTAGGACGAAAATTGAAATTCGTCCCAATAGACTACTTGTAGGGACGATTTTTGTTCGTCCCCTTTGACAACTTGTAGGGACGAAATATTTCGTCCCATTAGATAAATTTTCGTCCCTTTAGATAACCTATAGGGACGATTTTTGTTCGTCCCATTTGACAACCTATAGGGACGAAATTTTAAAATAAAATAAAATAAAATAAAAAAAAATTGTTGCCCACTCAAGCCACCCCCACCCCACCCATGCCCAACAAATATTAAATAATATGTGTTGTTACTGGGTGTTGAACCCAGCTCGCCCACACTCACCCACCCTCCTTATCCACTGTGCTGCAGCTTCAAATATAATAATAAAAGCATAAGTTTTATATATAACCTCTAATTGTTATTAAATTTTTTATTGATTTTTTTTTTAATCAAAATTTATTTGTAGATCGATTCCACTAATTTAAATTTTATTTTTATTTGATAAACAAATTGATATTAAAAAACATTTATTATAACATTTAATTAAATTATTTTTTTTTAAATCATATATTGTCAGATCAAATGGTCAATCGTTAATCGTATTCGGAATTAGACATGACCTCCGTTCCGGTTCTTGATTCGGAACTAGCGGTTTCGATTTTCAATTGGGAACCAGTGGTTTCGGTTTTTGATTCCGAATCAACAGCTTCGGTTCCAGTTCCAGTTCCGACGATTCGGTTTTTTGTTTATTTTTAATAATAGAAAATCTCTCAAGACTAATAAATATTGATCCTTATGAAGAATTTATTGGAAAAAACAAAATTCATCTAGATAGAGAACCACTTTGGACGAACAAAATGATCCATATTGTATCATTTTCTAATTTATATGGTAATTTAATTATTAATCTACCTTTAAGGAAAAACTTTAAAAAAAAAATCAAGAATTTTCAACAAAATTAATTAATTAGTTCTTTGTTTTTGTTTTTTTTTTTTTTTTTTTTTTTTTTTTTTTTTTTTTTTTTTTGAATTCGTCAAAAAAATTCCAGTAAAAAAAAATTCGAGTACTTTGAAGAATTTTTATCAACTATGTATTTATTTTATTTAAACATTTCTATCAATAAATAAAAAAGAATGCCACAAGTGAAAATATAAAAAGAGATGAAATAAGAAATGTTATAAGATGAAAAGAAAATAATAGTAATAAGAGAGTAAAGAGAGAAATAAATGACTAGAGAGAAACAAATAAAATGTTTAGGAAAAGAGAAAAAATATGAGAGAAAGAAACAATTAAGATAATTAATGATCATGAAATCTTGACCATTCAGACAAATATGATCTAATGGATACATAAGTGTGACAAATTCTGTATAAAATAAAAAATTGGTTAAGATGTACTCATAACCATAAATACAATAACTATTATACACATCAAAATAATATATAATTTTTTACCTCTATTATTTACCTCATTTTCTCTCCTTTCATCTTAAAGTAATATTTTCTTCATTTTCGTCTTCTAATACTTTTTTCACGTTTCTTTCTTCACTCACATTCTTCTAAGCTTTTTGAGGATTAATTGAAAACACTACAAAAAAAGGGCTATTGGGACGATATTTTTCATCCCAATAGCCCTAAAATTGTCCCTATAGACCTATTGGGACGAAAAAAATTCGTCCAAATATGATGTCTATTGGGACGAATAATTCGTCCCAATAGGCAGTCTATTGGGATGAATTATATATTTCGTCTCAATAGGATACGAAAAAAATTCGTCCCTAAAGATCATACCACATTGGACAAAATTTATCCTAATAAACATTCTATTGGGACAAAAATCTATAGGGACGAAATATTTTCGTTCCAATAGGCAGTCTATTGGGACGTTTTTTTTTTTCGTCCCAATAGGATGTTTATTGGGATGAAATATATAATTTGTCCCAATAGACTGCCTATTGGGACGAAAAAAAAAAACGTCCCAATAGATTTCTCATTCCAATAGGTCATTTTTCTTGTAGTGGAGATAGCAACTTTTGTAGAACAATTGTTTCTTTATTGTGATCATGAAGAATGTTTTTTTTTTTCACTTGAAAACTAATTCATTTACATCTTATTATCCTTCAATTTGGTATTCTCGGCATCTTCACCGTCACTGACATTTTGCATCTCAAAAATAGAAAGTTTGCCAAGAATATGTAGAGGTTTTTCCAACTCACTAATCAAGATAATCTAAATTGATTTTAGATTACCCATGCTTGTAGGCAATTCAATAAGTTTTGTACAATATGACAACGCCAATATCTCTAAGTTGTGCAAAACCTATGTTGAGTTTGACAATATTGTGATTGGATTGTATGAAAAATCTAAATACCTCAAATGGATCAATTCGTTAAAATCATGAGATAATTGATGTTATAACCATAATAAGTTGTACAAAACCTATGTTGAATTTGACAATTGATTGAGCACCTTGAGAAATATCATGTCGCTTGTCAATTTCAAACTTAAAACAAGACTCACTAATTGTATATTGAGCTAAATCATTATTAAGATCATACATAAATATATAATTTGTTGAAACTATGTGCTTGTTGAAAGAATGACCAATTGATAGCAATTCCTTGAAATATCCATTGTCTACCACCTATATTGTCCTATAACTTTTTCACAATAAGAAATCGTTTGCCTTCCATAGCAAATCAGATTATCCTTTTCAAATATATAACCTTTGGGGAAGAAGAATAATAAGAAAAACAATGTTACAATGATGAGGAAGAGAATAATAGTTAAAGCCTAATGATGGAAGCATGTTGCTCTTATCGCCCTACGATTCTCATATTTTGCTATTTAGAATTGTCTTCAATTCATAAGTGAAACAAATTAACAGTGTGTTCGATATATTAATCTAGAGGGGGGTGAATATATTTTACCTAATTTTACCCAATTTTCGTGTAAAGTCAAGATTACGAAAATACCCCTAATAGACAATATAATATAGCAAGTGTAATATGGTGCGGAAATTAAATAACACTTGATATATACGTGGAAACCCAAACACTGGGAAAAACCACGGGCTGTTTAGTGCGCCACACTCGAACCTCGAAATCCACTAATTGAAATGGAGTTGACAACCTATGTAGATCTCATCTAACACTCCGGTCAATAACCCCCCACTTTTACCACGCGGGCCTTTAAAAGTGGCTCTAGTCCAAATTGCTTGAGGCCTAAGCAATCTTAGCCTCAAGTCTTAATTCTCAATGAAGAGATAATGCAACCTATGTGAATATATGATGATATTCAAACAACAAACAAGACTAGGGAACCTTAGATGCTTATCTAGAATGATGATATGACAATTGAATCAATCCTAAATATCAAAAGCTAAATACCATGTCAAAAAGCTTAGCTAAACATAGATTATGAAAACCTAAATAGCTATCACAATACAACACTCAATCATGTCAACACAACAATCTCTATTTTGAATATTAGATGTTAATCTAAGAACAAGCAAATAATAAAAGAGATGTCTTGATAAATAAAATATTTAATTATAAATAATAATAGTGAAGAACATACCAAGGGAAGTGTGTTGACCAAGACCCGTGCAAGTAAACATCCTAACTATGCTAGAAAATGCTTAGATGATATTTTTATGCATATGAAAATGGGTTTTGAGAGTTAAAGACAAGTTCTTGAGAGTTTCTCTCTTGAAGATATTTGTCTCTCAAAAGTGTATGGCTTGGTCAAGAAGAATATAAATATAAATATATATATATATATATATATATATATATATATATTTATATGTATCAGGTTTTGCAAAAACAAAGGTGCACGCTTTTATGAATATATATATATATATATATTTAGTTTAACAAACAAAAAACGCACCTGTTTTAAAGTTTTATCCATATATATATATATTTATATTATCACACACACAAAATGCACACAGCTTGCATGTGTGATAATATAAATATATATATATATATGGATAAAACTTTAAAACAGGTGCGTTTTTTGTTTGTTAAACTCTATATATATATTAGGTTAGACAAATAAAACTACACCATTTTATCTAATATATATATTTATACTATCCAAACAAAACGCACAGCAATGTAAGCAAGTCATGAAAAATGCAAAACGCACCGGATTTGGATCATAGAAATGTGAGTGACAAAGGAGAAAATCATGTGTTGTGAGCTCACATGAGAGATACGCAAGAGGACAAAAGATTTGACAAAGACATGCACATACAATCACAACACATAAGAGCTTACAATAAAACAATATGCACACAATTAAATGGCTTTGAATTTCAAAAACAAAAAGCATCAGGTGTGTGGATGCCGTGTGAGCAATGTGGACAGAGAGAGCAATTTGGCGTGTGAGTGGCGTGGGGCAAACCGCAAACGGGCTGTGAGACAATTTGTCATGTGTTGCACAGCCCTCTCACGCCACCTCATGCTTGGTATGGCTATCATGTCACACTAAGCCAGCTTCCGTTCCGAGCGATTTTCGGTCCAGTGGTCTCGAAATTCAGAATTCGATTCTGTCATCGGAATATAGATCCGGACTCAATCATAAATATAGAAAATTACATAACTTTTCAATCTAAACTCGGAATTGAATTTCGGTTTCCGATAAAAACACGGAATGTCCCAAATATCTCGGAAATCATCCGAAACACATAGATAAGTCACCGAATCGCTCGGAACTCATCTATGGATTAATCCACACATAAAAAAATAACAAGGAAGTGCAAGTGTGGAATGTGACATGTAAAGAGAATGCACACATATGCAATGTATGTTAAGTGGTGTGTGCAACTAATCTCTTCAAAGAAAAATAAGCACTAGAGATATGCCTTTGGAGTGCTTGTCACCTTGAGGTCTTGAAAGGGCATTTGAGCTTTTTTCTCAATCACCTAAACTACCCTTACACATCAAACCCCAAAATGTGATTTGTTCACGAAATAAACCAATCAATGAAATGAGACCTTACAATAAGCTTTTACCTTAGAGTACAACAAACTCCCTAATAGGTAGTTGGATGTTCTTCACCAATGTATTTCAAGTTTGGATGTTCAAGGTAGTTGCCACCTTTAAATTAATGCATGAGTTACACAGATTGACCAACAATATTTGACACACAACTATTGCAATGGATAAAAAAAAAACATATATGCATGGTTGATGCAATGTCCCGGCTGCATGTTGTCACAATAATTCGACTCTCATTGACTATCTCAACTTTCAAGATATTCCGCAATCCTATTTAATATTTTAGTATCATGCATGTTATTGAGGAGGGGATTCCTATTTTATTGATGTGTGATAGTTTTCCCCAAACGTTTAATTATTTGAACTCTTGTATTCTTATGGTTTAAGTATGAGACAAAAATAATATTTAGAGTCGAATTGAAAGATAAAATTTGCTTCACAATTGTAAGCACTGATTTGATTGTGGAAGTTAAGTATTGATGTGCTCCGTGGATGTAGTCTTAGGTCGAACCACGTAAAATCTTGTATCTCTCTTTATTATTATTTATTTTCTTTTGGTGAGTGATTGTTTTGATTGCTTTTGGATTTACACATTCCATAACAAAATTTAGTTCTCCAACTATCATTAATAGTTTCTTTAACATGTATTATATCTCGTCTGTTATAAATACCTATGTAATGTGAAGAAAAAAAAATGAAAGGGTCTAATGGGAAGCTCTTATCATGCAGTTCATTTGATAACTTGTTGTATCAAACTTGTTAACAAGCCAAGCACAAAGTTCACACAGAAAAAAAATCTGTTTTTTAACATAAGTCTTGGACCACATCCTTTTGCAAATGTTAAAATATTGCCACAATCTAAGAAAAATGTGTAGGAGTACACCGAATGTCGAATGGATGAACATTTTTATTATTAATTATGTCCTCGACATGACCCTTTTCATCAACAATGTCATTCTTAGGTTTTGTGCATTGCAATTTTTCATTCTTAGAAAGAGTGTTTAATGTATTATGTATTAGGAAAGTATCATTTTATCCCCTGACTTTTGCCCTATTGTAAAGACGAGGACAAGGTTTGGCCATATTGGCTTTTAATCCCCCTAAAATGGAAAGAATGTATAATATACCCCTTCCACACTTTTCATCCAAATTAACATTAACCATTATTGTGAAAGGGGTAATTTCATAATCTCATTGGTGTATCACCAAAACCTCAATAAAAAAAAATACATTTCACAAAAAAAAAAAATTAATAAAATTGTAGATCTGGTGATCTCCACCAAATCCATCTCAAACAAAAAATTAAAAACATAAACATATTAAATCAACCCTAAACCAGATCAAACCCAAATCAAAAAGAAAATCACAAATCAACAATCCCAAATAAATCCACAAATTAATAATCCTAATTCACTACCCACAAATTAATTAAGAAAAGGATTCTTCTTGAACTTCATTCCCTGCTCAATTCAATTTCTTAAAACCCATAACCCAGATTTGTTACTTTATTTGTTTTAATAATAATATCTTCTTCTTCTTCAAACCAATCTATCTCTCTCTTTAATTAGACACACACTCTCTCTCTTTCTTCCCCACCGATCTCATCTCTCTTTCTTCCCCACCGGTCTCTCTCATTTCAAACCCTAGCCATCGATCCATCGATCTCATCCTAGCCACTCTCTCTCTCTCTCTCTCTCTCTCTCTCATCACACCAATCTCTCTCTCCTTCAATCGATCTCTGGGTGGTGGCAGTTTCTGAGGGATTTTTGGTTGGGATTGGTGGCGAGTTCATGGTGGTTTTTGGTGGGTGGTTTCATTGGTGGTTTATGGGTGGGGTTTGGTGTCGGTTTCTAAGTGGATTTGGTAGGGATTTCATGGAGGTTTCTGGGTTTTTTATTTTATTTTTATTTAGGGTGGTGGTCGATTTAGGTTTCAGGTTGGTTTTTGTATTAATAAAAAAAACTCATTTTTTTTTTCCTTTTTTTAAACAAAAGAAATTAATAAATTCAACACGTTTTTTTTTTTTTTTTTGTGATTTTGTCTGGGTTTTGATTTTGAAGTTGTTCGATTTTGTGTTGCAAGTTTTGTGTGATGGCAGTTTGGTGATGGTGGTGGCAGCATGGATTTGGTGGTGATTTGAAGGTGGTGGCTCATTGGGTTTTCTAGAAATGATTCTGGGTGGATTTTTCTTTTTAATTTATTTTTATTTTTATTTTTTTAAAATTTTTATAAAGAGATTGATTTGGTGGAAGTCCAGATTGGATCTCCACCATCCATCTCATGAGATGGATGATAGAGATCTAATCTGGACTTCCACCAAATCCACAATTTTTTTTTAAATACTTTTTAAATTATTTTAATTTCATTTTATAAAATTAAATAAAAAAATCTTCACCGTCCATCTCAAAGATGGATATGGTGGAGATCCATCTTTTTTTAATTGTTTTTTATTTTATTTTATTTTTTGTTTTCTGTTTTTTTAATATATTTTTTTATTTAATGAATATTTTGAGGGTCAAATGGTAATTATATGAAGCAAACCGAAGGATAAAACAGTCATTTGCTTCAATTTTAACGGTCAAAGGGGCATATAATACATTTAATGGATGGAAAAGGTAACAGAAGGGGCATATAGTACATTCTTTCCATTTGAGGGGGGAGACCGGCCAATATGGCCAAAACCTGTTCTCATCTTAATAATATGAAAAAAAGTTGGGGGGGTGGTGGTGGTGGTGGTGGTTGTTGTTGTGGGTGGGTGGGTGCGGTGGAATGATACTTTCCCTTATGTTAACAATTGAAATTCATACCATATTTTGTAATTTACAAACTTTCTTCCCTTGTGCATTTGTAATTTGACACTCTTTTTTGATGCAAATATTACAAAGCACAAAACTTTCGATGTCTAAATATAAAGCTGAAATAATCGTTCTTTTAAAAAATACTCTTGAAAAAATAATAATAATAATAATAATATAGATAATTGCATTGTTAATGTCACTGATGATAAAAATGAAATTGTCTCTATGACATATTATAAATATTTATAGTTTTGGTAGCTTGATTTGGTTTTAGTTCGAGTTAATCTGAAAGTGACTAATAATATATTTTGTTTATCGTAAACATGGAATGAATCTGTAATGGAGTTATTATAATTGTAAATGTAATTTATTTTTCTATGAGGAGATTCAACTGTGGCAGAAAAGGCAGAAAATCAAGATTTCTAGATTAGTCAAAAATTAAATCACACAAATTGTGACTATATTTTCATTATATAAAAAAAAGCCTGTATAAAATCAATTTATATTTTTAACTTTCCAAATATTTGGATTTACAAAATTAAAATGGAAAAGCTTAAATGGTCATTTGAAACAAATTAATTTTATGAAAGAGTAATGTTTTGATAATTGAAAACAGTTTTGTTGATGTAAATTTTTCTACATAGAGTTGATTTTTCTACATACAGTTTTGTTTTATGTAGTTAAAATTAGATTTTGATCTAATCATATGTGACTCAATCTCTAACGACGTGTTTTAATTGGATCCAATCATATATATATATCAATCTAATAATATATGACTCACTCGTGCCACCAAAGCTTTTCTATAGAGAAAATTCAACTCCAAGGATCTTCTGGGTGTGTTTCCACTTTCCATGTTCTTAGATGAGCATTCAACATCTTAGCAAGTCCCAATTCTCCGACAGCAAAGTGGCACATTGCATCTCCAACAAGCTTAACGTATCCATATAAGTTCATTATCAAACAAATTTATATACCTCCACACATATATATCTAATCCATATATGGATTGTTAACTAAAAGACTACGAAGGATTCGATCTCCAATGTAAAATGGGTTGTATTATAATAAAAATTGACATGTCAACAATGTCATAGATTTGCTTCTTAGGTGATATAAAAGTATACTTGATAATCAAATGAAAAATCTGTCTTCAATGTTCCTATTGAAAATACAACTTATTAATGACATCTTTTCTTTTCTTTTTTTTAACCAAACAAATTGCTTAACAATTTTTAAATATTTATCTCCAATTCTGAGCCAGTTTACAAAATAGTTATTCAACAATGACCCCGGTTCGGTTTCGGACCGAAACCGGTGGTTTCGGTTTGGGTGGCACCCTAAACCGAAACCGAAACCGAAAAACCGGAATAGTGACCTGTTTCAAACTGCCAGTTTTCGGTTTCCGGTTTCGGTTTCGGTTTTTTTTATTTTTTTTATTTATTTTATTTTATTTTTTATTTTTTATTTTTTATTTTTTTAACCTTTTCAACCTTTCCATTGTCCATTTGTCCATTGATTATTACATATATCATAAAGATTGTTTGGGTTTCCATTTTTTTTAATATTTTTTTTATAAATTTTTATTTTTTGAATTTTTTACCTTTTCATTGATTATTATTATAATAATATAATATATCATAAAGATTGTTTGTATGATTAAAATCTTGACAAATAATAATAAAATCTTGTATTTATTAAATATAAAATCATGAAGTTGTAAATAAAAAAATATTTACAAACATTTTCATTGAAGTATTTAAGTATTTCACAATGTTTAGAAGAAAAAAAATTGACATTTATTAATAAATACAATTTTACAATTTCACAAAATAAATAAATAAATTACAAATTGGCCTTGAAGGCTTGAATTCAAATATACAATATTACAATGTAACAAAGTTAAAATTTAAAATAAATAAATAAATAAATATTGGCCTTGCACTTAATTTTTTACCACAATTAAGCTACCTACGTATCCTCCACCAATGTAGAGAAATCAAAGGCCACGTAGTTCTTTTACCTTTAATTACTTGCTCGGTGTTGGAGGTTGGAAGTTGGAACAGAATCTATTCGCTGCCTTCCGTTCCCGTGGTTTGGTCACCTTCGAAGAAGTCGTTCACTATCTCCGGCTGGAGTTCTTGTTGTCTATATTTTGCCTTCGTCCAATCATCAACACACGCCTACATTTCAAGTGATTGTGGAGACATAGTCGACCGTCTTGGGTCTAAAATATTTCCACCTGCACTAAATTCTTGTTCCACAGCAACTGTAGAAACCGGTGTTCCAAGAATTTGTTTGGCAATAATAGCCAAAATTGAATAATCCTGTTGATGACTCTTCCACCAATCCTGAAGACTAAATTTATCATCTGGAAATTTATGCTCGTCTTCTAAATACCGGTCAAGCTCAGAGATAGATGAGGATGAAGAAGAAGATGTTTTTAATTTTTTGGATCTTTGGGAAAACAGTAGATCTCTTAAACCCTGTAATTTAAATTTTGAGGAAGAACTACTAGCACCAAATAGTCCAGATGTGGGTTGGGGTTGTGAAACCGGCACGTTCAAAGACTGACCATATATTTTAAGATATTCATCGTATAATTCATAAAGCAAAGTCTTAATGGAATCACAACAATCAAGAACATCAACATCAACTTCTAAATCTAAACATTTGTAATAATTAGATAAATAGACCTTCAAACATTCTAATTTAAAGCGTGGATCAAAACACGATGCAAGCAAGTAAATATTTGGAATCTTCTCATAATACTGACACCATTTTGCTTTCATGGCAGCAACACATGGACTCAATTGAACATCGAATTCACAGGCACTAAATGCACCAATAACATTAACACTTTGAACAAGAAATAAATGAGTAGTGGGATAGTAAATACCAGATAAAGCATTGGTAGCATCATTAAAAACACGTAACAATTCAAGAATTTTTATACATATATCACAATGGTTCAATTGAAGAGAAATTGAAGGAACATTATAATTAATAAAAGAAACTAATAAATCATTATATTCAACACTTTCACAAAGTAACTTATAAGTTGAATTCCAACGTGTGGTAATATCTCGAGAAATTTTTTTTGGACGCATACTATTCTGAGAGCAATATTTTAACCATTATTTCTGGATTTTGCTATACCTCCAGATATAGTTAATACTATCTCTAATTGGTCTAATAAAAGCAGAAAGCTTTGTTAATCCAGCTTGAACACATAAATTTAAAACATGGCAGGCACAACGTTGATGAAATAATTTACCCCCAAAATAGGGATTGCACAAATCTGTTAACATAGGAATAGCTGCGGTATTGCTTGCAGCATTATCAAAGCTAATAGCAAAAATTTTGTTTAGTAAATTATACTCTTCAAAAATGATTTTAAGGAGTCGAAAAATATTTTTAGCCGAATGCGAGTCATCAAAAACACGAAATGCGAGAATTCTTTTTTGCATGTCCCAATCATTGTCCATATAATGACATGTGACACCCAAATATGAATGACTACCAAAATTGTCACTCCATATGTCGGCACATACAGAAACGCGACCTTGAAATTTTTCAAAAAATGTTTTCAATAATTTTTCTTCTTTTTTGTAAATGTCATTTAGTGTACGTGTGAGAGTGGTTCTAGGAACACGTTGCATTGCAGGATTTAATGCATTTTGACAGTAATTAACAAAACCTACTTTCTCACCAAAACCGAAAGGTAAGCGTTTAGTTGCAACCATTAATGCTAATTGTTCTCTATTTTTTTCAGACGTGTAATGAAATAATTGATTAGAAGAGGTTGCGTACCTAGCAATTTGGGCTTGGTTATTCGCCATCGCGTATTCAGAGGGGTGAGTTTTTCTGACATGAGTCCACAACGTGCCATATCCGAAGTTTCTTGGAACCTTGTATGTTTTGGGGCAGTAATTGCACTGGATGTGCCAACATGTACCATCAAAATTAGTTTTCTTCATATGCACTTTGAAGAGATCGGACTTCGCCGGCTTTTCTTCTTCAGCATCACCTTCACCTGTAAAAAAATCATCCGAAGGGGGTGGGGGATTAGATACATTTTCATAAATATTGGGGGTATTGTAAGCGGGGTTGAGTTCGTCGAACTCGGGATTAATTAGAGGGGGAATAGGAGTAGAAGGCTGATTGGATCCAAATCGATCTTCAATGAACTGTTGAAAAGTCACATCGTCGGCAATGACAGCATCACTAATGTGTTGCAACAAGTTTTCCACGGGACCCTTTCCTCTATTCACATTTCTTGAACCATCTCCCCCACTTCCACTTCCACTTCCACTTGCCATTGAAAAATTAATAATAATATAATATAGATATATGTAAAAAAAATATTGTTGGAATAATGATGGTAACAAAGTAAAAAAAATAGATGATTGAAAAAAATATATATTGTTGGAATAAGACTATAAGAGTGGTGAGCAAGTAAAAAAAAATATATATGATGGTAAAAAATATAAGAAATAAATATTGTATGCTAGAAAAAAAAAAAAGAATAAATTTTTTTTTATATGATAATGATATGAGAATTAAAGAAAATTGTAAATGTAGAGAGAATTTGGAATTTGAGATTGAGAGAGATATATGAATGAAAAAAATATATTGTTTGAATAAGAGTGGTAAGCAAGTAAAAAAAATAAAATATATGATTGAAAAAAAATATATTATTGGAATAATAGTGGTAAAAAAATAGAAGAAATAAATATTTTATGCTAGAAAAAAATATATAATAAATTATTTATATATGAAATGAGAAATTGAGAATTAAAGGAAATTGTAAATATAGAGAGAATTCAGAATTTGAGATTGAGAGAGATTGAGAGAAGTTGAGAGTTGAGAGTTGAGAGTTGAGAGAGCGAGAGTGGTGTGAAGAGAAATAGAGTGGTGGGGGGTATTTATAGTTTAGAAGAAAGGGGTGGGTTTGCAAATAGAGAAAATGAAAGGCTAAAAAAAAAAAAAAATAGAAGTGTGCCGTTGGGACTGGGCTGAAGGTCAGAACGGTCGTCTGGGCCGTCTGGCACTGAGCCGCCCAGTGCCCAATGGCACAATTTGAAAAAAAAAAATTCAAAACTTATGCCACGTGTCAGTGGCTGATTCGTTAATTTTTTATTTTTTTTTCCCTTCCAACGGTTGGAAAGTAACCAACCGTTACCTTTGCTCAGATGCTGCCACGTGGCAGCGTCTGATTGGCTGTTTTTTTTTTTTTTTTTTTTTGTAAAAACCGGCAGTTTACCGCAGACGAAACCGTCGGTTTAACCGCCGATTTTATTCGGTTTCTGCCTGGTTTACTCTATTTTTTAAAGACGCTGCCACGTGGCAGCGTCTAATTGGATAATTTTTTTTTTAAAATTTTCGTTAATTAAAAACCGGCGGTTTAACCGAAACCGCCGGTTTTGTCTGGTTTTCTCCCACCCAAAACCAAAACCGAAACCGAAACCGAAAGTTTCAGTTTCCTACCGGTTTCAAAACCGTCGATTTCGGTTTCCGGTTTTCGGTCCGGTTTTGACCGTACGGTTTCAGTTTAACCGCGGACAAAACCAACAGTTAACTGGAACCGTGGTCACCACTATTCAACAATACCTTGGGAAGTAGACATTCATGTTGATACGGTGTTTATAATTTTTTTGCCACGTCAACTTGATATTGAACAACAATGATTATATTGAAGAGACATATTTTAACAAAATGTCTATTTGTCCTACGTGGCTTATAAGTTTTTCACAGTTCATTGTTGGAGCTATAAGACATAAGATAAGGGAGGCACCATATTTTGATATGCAAGTTTTGATAAAGTAATGTTACTTTATTTAAATTTGGTGTCCAAATGATGTGGCAACACTTTAATCCATTCATTTAAATCATACAAATCTAATACAATCTCAATGAATGAATAATGTTGCCACATTATTTGGGCATCAAATTTGGACAAAGTAGCATTACTCTTTGATCAAATATGTTTTATATTCTTATCACAACTTTTAGTCGCGTGACAATTTTCACATTAATTAATTGCAATATATACTACACCATTAGGATTTTTAATTGCTTATACTTTGAATGGAAGAAAGAATATTTATTATCTTTATAAAATCAATCAAAAGTAAAGATTGAGATGACAAGATGAGGTTGATCCGGTGATAAAACTCCTCTGTAAAACTCCTCACACCTACATAACGAGATTGCGGGTTCGAGTCCTCCTTCCTCCAAAAAAAAAATCTCAAATTTATGTTATTATGTAATACTTCAAAAAAAAAATTAAAAAAAAATAAAGATTGAGTTACAATTTTATTTTTTTTATTTTTTTTAAAAAGTACAATTACCGGAACTATAAAAACAAAAAGAAAATGTTAAGTGAATGGGCGATAAAAGAAAAAGATGCTTCAAAAATCCAACTGAACCTAGACATTAAATTGGCCGCTATCGGAAAAGTTATTGCTAAACAATCTTAAAAGTAGTCATCACTCATCAGTCATCACTCATCACTACATCAGCCCAAAAATATATATATATATTAAGCTTTTTGATATTCCCTACAAGAAAAAAAGATGTTTTATGACAGAGAAAAACCGTCATAACAGGTTGTTCATGATGGTTAAAAAACATCATTAATCTCAGCATTAAGAACATTTTCTTGACGGTTTTAAAAGCATCATAATTTTATGACGTTATAAAAGCATCATAATTTTATGATGTTATTTGGTGTCATAAATTTATGATGGTTATGAACTATCATCAACTTGTTTTTTTATATAAAAAAAATATATAATAAAAACCATCATAAATTTAATTATTTAGAAAATAATAATTAATTTCGTAATTTTAAAAAATAATAATAATTAATTTTATTACATTTATAAATAGTAAATAAATATAATATCATATAATTGATATTGTATACTACTAAATACAAAAACCTTCACAAACAAGAACTATCAAAACAATCTGCAATTTCATTTAAGCTCAACAGAAATTTCATTACATATATTCTTAAAGAACATAAATTTTGTTACATATTCTTCTACTAACATAAATGAAATCAACTATGTGTAAATCTCCCTCCAAGGTATCAACATGTTCTCCTTTCAAGAACAAATCTGCAAAAGATGAATTAAGTTTTCGATAATAATATTTTCAAAACGACTATAAAATCACGGTGTGTTGACGATTTGTGTGGTGTGTGACGACGTGGTGATGAAAATCTGCGGTTTCGAAGGGCGTGATTATGAAATCCGGCAACTTTAGATGGCGTGGTGACAATTTCGGTAGCTTTGGACGCCGTGGCGACAAAATCTTGTGGCGTTGACGAAGATGTTGGTAAACATAAAAGAGTAGTTATGAAGTTTCAAGTGCAGAACAGATTTTGGATAGAAATTGCATCATATAACAATGGAGAGCAAAAGAGAGGCTGCTGTGAAAAAGATATAATAATTAGGGTTAGGGTTGTGATCTATTTATATAAGAGAAAAAATTGTGTGCACTCATGAGTATGGTACACTTTATAACAACCAGTAAGGATATAACATGTCTCATTTTAGAGTAAATAATTAACTTATATATAAAATTATACAGTGGTTCTCTCATAAGGGATCCCTTATTTTAATTTCGGTAAGGACCACCATGAAATCATATCGATTTGAATGAATTTTAATCTGAATTTTTTTGTGAACTATAAGTTCGTTGAAATCTACCTATGAATAAAATTTGAGAATTTTTCAAGCACGAAAACTATTTTTCTTGAATTTCCTATATTTCGCCTATTTTTCTAATGCCTTCGTATTTAAAAAAAATCGGTAAAAATAGTTTTCGTACTTGAAAAATTCTCAAATTTTATTCATAGGTAGATTTCAATGAACTTATCATTCACAAAAAAATTCAGATTAAAATTCATTCAAATCGATATGATTTCATGGTGGTCTTTACCGAAATTAAAATAAGGGATCCCTTATGAGAGAACCACTGTAAAATTATATATCAACTATATAAATAATCAAAATTCTGAATTGAAATCCACGATAAATACTAATATTTTAAGATTTTTTTCAATAATTTTATTTTTATAAATATAGCATAAATACTAAATTTATTTTTCTTTCTTATTTTCAAATTATTAACAACGTATTATGATTTTAAGTATTAACTTTTCTTGATGGTTTTTAAATATGAATTATTCTTGATGGTTTTTAAATATCAACCTCTCTTGACGGTTTTTAAACGTCAACAGTCCTCGATGGTTTTTAAAACCATCAACATTGAATGACGTTATCTACGAGTGTCATTAAGTCTTGACGCTTTTTAAAAACCATCACATTCTTATGATGGTTTTTAAAAACCATCAAAGAGGGTTGATGGTTGAAAAAAAATGTCATGAATAAGTGTCATAAAACTTCATATTTCTAGTAGTGATTGATAGGATTCGAGTTGATATTCAAACTCTAAACTCGTCTATCTACCAGCTGAGCTATACTTTTGGTGTGTTCAAAAATAAATTCAAACGATATGAAAGTGATTTGACTTTATCATATAATTTATAAGGTGATATGATATTGATGTAAATAAAAAATCACCTGCAATGACATTTTTTAGATTAATTTTTGAACTAATTTCTTTATTTATTTATTTATTCTTTTTGATATATCACACAATTACATAAATTCGGGTTTTTTTTAGAATAGGGACTTGAATCTTCAACCTTGTGGTACATGTGTGAATGGATTTACAACCGGCCAATCTCATCTTGTCTTGAACTAATTTCTTTAGGTTTGGTAACATTGTTGTAATTTTTGTAGTTGGATACTTGGGTAGCAATAGTGACATTAATATCAATACACTATTTTTCTTAATTTAATAATTGTCATGAATTTCATGACAATTATTAAATTAAGAAAAATATAGAGTGCAATTGTGCAAGATCAGCTTTTACTTAAACAAACACGTTTAAGTTTTCAAATAACGAGATGCGTTTACTTTAAGAAAGGTAAATATTACACACCCCAGTGACCCCACACCCACCAACTAATAAAATATTAAAAGTTAATATAAGGAATAATATCAACTTCTTTTGGCCATATCTCCCTCCCTTTTTTTCTTTTTCAAAGTCAAGAAAGAAGTACCCATTTTCATTTCTGATAAGAGAAGACCAAGCACATCCACACACAAAAAAAAAAAAAAAAAAAAAAACACCAGAGCAAAAATGATGATCAAGGTATGGTTCTCAATCCTAGCATTATCTCTAAGCTACTGCTATTTCATAGCATCCAAGATCCCAAAAGGCATTTTCAGGCTCTTCTCTCTCCTCCCAATCATCTACCTATTCACAATCCTCCCTCTCTATTTCTCCTCTCCATTTCTCATTGGTCTCTCTGGTTTGGTCTTCACTTGGTTGGCAAACTTCAAGCTCCTTCTCTTTGCATTTGATCATCAAAATCACCCACCACCAAACTCTTTTTTTCACTTCATTTTCCTCACTTGTCTCCCTATCAAAATCAAGCAAAATAATAACCCATCTTGTGAAAACCCTAAAATACCCTCCAAATTGGCTCTTAATTACCCAACTAAAGTTGTCTTCTTGGCTGTGCTCGTCCGTTCGCTTGACTACAGAGGTAATCTGCACCCGAGAATTTTATTGGTGATCTATTGTCTCATCTTGTATCTTTTGCTTGACGTGGTTTTTGGCGTGTTCAACTACGCGGCACGTGCTCTGTTGGGGACCGAGCTCGAATCGCCGTCCGATGAGCCTTACTTCTCCACGTCTTTGCAAGATTTCTGGGGGAGGAGGTGGAACCTCATGGTAACGAATGCTCTGCGTCACACTGTATACAAACCGGTGAGATCGTGTGTGGGAAACGCGCTTGGAAGCAAGAGGTGGGACCCACTCGCTGCCGTGATGGGCTTGATGTCGACCTTTTTGGTCTCCGGCTTGATGCACGAGCTCATATTCTACTACATCACGCGTGCGACTCCCACGTGGGAAGTCACGTTGTTCTTTGTGTTGCATGGAGCGTGTTTGGCAGTGGAGTTTGGTCTTAAAAGCTTGTCAACCGGCAAGTTCCGGTTACATTGGGCGGTTTCCGGGCCATTGACGGTGGGATTCGTGGTGGCGACCGCCATGTGGCTGTTTTTTTCCGCCCGTAGTGAGGCCAGGGGTTGATGTTAAAGTGATTGAGGAGTTTAAGATTTTTATTGATTCTCTATTAAGAGAATATTATACCAAAATTAATTCTAGGGAATTTTGAAAGTAATAGAGACCAATGTATTCTTATTATTTTGATAACAAATCAGGCTTTTTAGCACATAAATATTACAATTGTTGTATTTAGGGCAATTACTGATTAAGTCCTGGAATTTTTTTTAAATTCCAAATTGTTTACGACTTTTATAAAAGTGACCAGATTGGTCCTTATATTTTTCTCAAGTGCCAAATTAGTCCTTGTAACTAAGTTTCATCAGTCAACTTTAATTCTGTAGAATTAAAATTGTACTTTACTCCTAAACAATATAATAATAACACATACATAGTTTTTGTTTTTGGTTTTTTTTTTTTTTTTTTTTTTTTTTTTTTTTTTTTTTTTAACACATGTATATTTTTGTTTATTTATGAAGGGTTTTGATTTTTGAATAATTTTGACAAAAGTACTTGTATAATATTAACAAAAAAAAAAAAAAAAAAGCAATTATATTAAAATGGTAAAAGACTAAACTGAGAATGAACGGTAACTAAGTATATAATTGACATTGTCTTATTAAAATATTTTTAGACTTTTTTAGAAAATTTTAATTAAAAAAGGTACAAATGGTGTTTCATTAATAATATTTTTGGATTTTGTTCTAATTATAATGGTGAATTTAATGCACAAAAACAAAAAATTTTGCTCTAGTTTGAAAAATCAAAGGTATTTACGTACTTTAACTAAAATTATTAAAGTCAACTGTTATATTTAACACCGTTAAACCGTTAGAGGGATCAATTTGGTCACTTCTAAAAAGAGAGGGACTAATTTGGCACTTAGGAAAAATGTGAGGACCAATTTGGTCACTTTTATAAAAGTCGCAGATAACTTGGAATTAAAACAAAAAACAAAAAAAAAACAAAAAAAAAAAAAGTCTAGGATCAAATTGGTAATTGCCCTTGTATTTATTTAGGTGTGGAACTAGAAATTGACTAATTTCATGGAATTATAATTTTATTTTATTTTAAAAGACATTGAGTTATAATTACTAATTTACTATATCATATTATTATTATTATTAATTTGTAATTGGTAAATCATCTGCGATGTATTGACTTGAACTTGGGATATTGTCTAGCTGATTGAACGTTGTTTACCACCAAACTACATTGGCCAGTGGTTTATATCCCTTTATTTATTTTGTGATATACCACTTGCGGTGGCGGCGACTCGAACCTAAAACATTGATAGGTTAAATGAGCATTCTTATCACCAAACCACATTTAAAGTAATATGACATCTATTTATTAATTTGTTTTTTTTTTTTTAAATATTGCACTATTACAAAAATTCGTGATTTTTTTTTTAGGGGGAGGACTTGAACACGCAACTCGTGTTACAGGTGTGGGTAGTTTACCTTCAGACCAACCTTATCTCGTCAATATAACATCTAATTAATCAATATCTGTGGACTATAAAAAATTGAGTTGATTATTGTCAAATGACTTTAATGCATTTGCCCCCAGGGCATAGCTCTGCTGGTAAATGGACGAGCTTGGTGTTTGGGCAAATGACTCCCAAATCAGCGACTCGAATCCTACTAATAGCAAAAAGCTTCAACCAAAAAAAAATGACTTTAATGCATTTTGGTATGTTGAGATTATTAATTATGAATTTTTATCATCTCATATATATTATGAAAATTTCTTTAATTATAGACAAAATTAAGAAAATATGATAGTCATTCTCTCAATTAGAACTATCAACTGCCTGCTCCTCCTACAAAGATTTAACCTAAAAAAAAGTGTAAACTGAGGGGTAGTGCAAGTGTGTTTACACTTTACAACTTCTGTGTCTTGGGCTATGTTATTTGTCAAATACTAATTGGGCCCCCAAAATAGTTAATTATTTGTAAATGATAAATTAGGCCCAATTAAATATTTAGTTAATTTTTTATTTTAAGTATTTTCAAATTAGGCCGAATGTCATGGGCTTCGTTTGATTTCAAGTATTTTCATTTTTCTCTCCAAACCCCATCCAAATTCTCCCTTCTGTTTTTCCCAAAATGAAGACACTCATGACTCATCCGTCGACTCCTTCAAGTACACCTCCTCTGATCCACTGCCGCCGCCTCCTTGTCACCGACTCCTCCCAGTATAGCCTCACTCATCCGCCACTGCTGCTTCTACTTCTCGTCCCCGACATATCGGCCATGGCGCCAAGTTGTCGTCTTTTTTTGGCTAGGAGGTCGGTGAGCACGAAGGCGGTGACAGAAGGGGCACGTGCTGGTGTACGTCGACGAGGAGATGGAGTGTTTCGTGGTGAGTACGGATCTACTGAACCACCTGGTTTTCGTGGGTCTGCTGAACCACCCGGTAATTGAGAGGAGGCCGGCCAGCCTCCTCCCGTCAAATGCAGGGAGGACGCCGGTCCTCCGTTCACGATTCATGGAGGTGGCGGAGGTGGCGGCGGCGCCGGCGCCACCTCCTCCTCCCATGAGATTCAATGTTTGGGTTAGGGTTAGGGTTTGATAGAATTGAGGTTTTTTTTTTGTCAAATGTTTTTGTTAATAATTTAATTATTTGAGGTTATTTTAGAAAATTCATATTAATGTCTTAAATATGACTTATTTAATAAGAGTCAAAAAAATTTAGCTTTTGTAGTTTAAGATATTTTTAACTTAATTTAAGATATAAATTGAAAAACAAACAGAAAAAAAACCACTTAATTTAAGACTTAAGAGGTGAAAAACAAACTGCACCTAAGTTATATAATCAATTATTTTTAAAACCCCAAAATAAAATTTATTAAATCAAATAACTAATGAAAATTGTTATATAAGACAAAAAAAAACAAAACAAAAAACGAAACAAATCCTTGAATTAAAGTCCAGAGTTAGCAATCCAAAAACTAGTAAAAAGAGAACCAAATCCTTGAATTATACAGTTGATTTATTTAAAGAAGATTTGAAGCTAAATCTCTTTAGCCATAAATTGTGCTGACAGCTTTTTGAACAAAACAATAAATCTCTTCAGCCAAAACAGCATAAAATGAGGTACTCCAAACGAGATTGTAAACAGAGGTCAACAATTAAGGAATTGAACAATAAATTCTAAGTCCATTAATTTTTCAATGTTTAATTTTCCATTTATTAAATGCTTATCTGCATGTGCAAATAAATTTCAACTGAACCAGAATCACTAATCAGGATCACAAAAGTGTATTGCAACTAACATCAATAAGCAGCTAACAAACATAGAAACTAAGAACAATATTACAACCTAACGATTGTCATCTATTCTCTGTTAATCATAACATAATCTGTAGATAATAAATGTTGAAGATACAGGGCAATTGTATCCCGATATTCTGTTTTCGTTCTGACAGCACCGCTTCTATTCTTCCAAACGCTCAACATGCTAGTTGGTTGTTCATTGACATTGTCTGCAGCATACCTATGCTTATCACTCAGTACCAATAGATTTATTTTAGTTACTGGAGTTCATTAATAATTAGTTCTCTATTTCAAATAATTTATTTTAAACTACATTTTGACATTTGTATAGTTCATTGGAGATTCCTTTGACATTTCATGTGCATATTTGGTGATACTTATTAGTTTCCTTCAATATTTCATTTGTATTTTCTTTTTCACCGAATGATCTATAATTTTTAATATCCATCGACAATCATTAAATATAACCATAATTCATTGGTGATAAAATTATGAACTATATAATTGTTGACGAATATTAAATTAAATATCTACCCATTGGCCGGTCACCCCATGCAAATACAAGACATCATTGAAAAACAATCCCATAATTAAATTACCTATTACTGTAAAATTGAATTGAAGTACTGGAAGCAGGAATTTAAGAGACAATTAAATGGCAAGGAATTGTAAAGCTGAGGAAGTTTGTGTCATATATATAAATTGTTCTCTCACACCCAAAAGGGCATAAGAATTTGAAGCACTGGAAGCATGTACTGTTAGATAAATTGGTGAAATTAGTGTGGTTGAAAGTGAAGTTAATATGTGCATGAATAAAAGTAGGTATGTGGTGTCACGTAGTATAAACAGGCCCAAATTGCACCAAATCCATAATGACTTTTAGGATTAATATTAGATTAATAATTTGAGTTTAAATGGTATCAATTGATAAAAATACCCTCTCCTTCTTCTTTATTACTTTTTCTACCATTACATTTATTTTATTTTATTTTTCAAAAACCTCCATTGATGTGGAAATCCTCCATCAATGGAGGTGGAATAAACTTCCATGGAGGTCGAAATCGACCTTTTGATGAAGAAGATGAGAAAAAAAATTGGAAAATTTTGTATTTTTCCCAATAAATCTCAGAATTTGTAAAAATACCCAATAAGTCTCGGAAATTACATAATATATAAGTCTCAAAAATACCCCAAATAAGCCTCAAAAATACAAAATAAGTCTCGAAAATACCAAAATAAGTCTTGGAAACAAGAAAATAAATATCGGGAAAAAAGTGGGCGACTTATTTTTGTAATTGTGTTTTAAGGGTATTTTTGTCAGATTCATATTTTAGGTGCTATTAAAATTTAAGTTATTAATTTGATATTAGTCTTAAAAGTATGAGAGTAAGTGTTCATTTGGAAGAGCTTGTCTACTGGCTAAAAGAGTTTTTTTAATTAAAAATGCTCTTTTCAATTATTATTTTTGTATCATTTGGTTGTCATTCAGCAGAGTTTTTGGATGATAAAAAAAGTTGTTTTACGTCTACTTAAAGAAACCCAAATTTACAGCTTTTCCAAGTAGATCTTTTGAAGTTTTTTTAATAACACTAAAATCTCTAATATAACCTTATAATTTAATATTTGTTAGAGTATTTTGGTAGTCTATCATTAATAAAGCTCTTTTTTAATTGACAACCAAACGACCAACGATTTTTATTTAAAAGCTCTACCTCTAAAAGATCTACCGTAAAAATATCTATTTGAAAAGCTCTTCCAAACATACTCTAAAGAGTGCTAGAAAATTTTTAAACCCGTGGTGTGCCACACACCTACTTTTATTATCAAATTAAAATTATTTTTAGGAAATTTTAAAAGTAATTGAGACCAACGTATTTTTATTATTTCGGTAAAAAAAAAAAAAAAAAAAAATTAAATTTTAGCATATAAATATTACAATTATTATAATTATTTAAGTGTGGAACTAGGAATTTACTGTGGCAAATAAAAATAAAATTAGGGATAATTACCCCAATGGCCATCAATTTGATGACATACTATCAAAATGGCCACTAACTAAATTAGGAATTTGTTTCAAAATGACCATTTTTGGTGAAACGTGTGACACTAATGGTCATTCCATCTAATTCCGTCCAATGGGTGGCATTTTAATAAATAAGGGGATGACAATAATTTATTTTAGATGTTTTTTTGGAAATCAATTTTTTCATTGAGTGGCATTTTGGTAAATAAAGGGATAACATTATTTATTTTAGATGTTTTTTGGAAATCAATTTTTTCAATAAGTGGCATTTTGGTAAATAAGGGGATGACATTAATTTATTTTAGATGTTTTTTGGAAATCAATTTTTTTTTTTTAAATGAATAATTATATTTAGTATGTGTGTGTATATATATATATATATATATATATATATATATATTTGAGATATGTTATACGTATATACACACACTAAATATAATTATTTTTTTCAAAATACAAAAGAAATGGTTCAGATCATTACAGGTGTCTCTTCTTTGTTTTTTAGTTTTTTTTTAGATTTTATAGCCTTAATCTTCTCAAATATATATATATATATATATATATATATATATATATATGAGATATGCTGTACATATATATACACACACTAAATATAATTATTCGTTTAAAAAAAAATTGATTTCCAAAAAACATTTTAAATAAATTAATGCCATCCTCTTATTTACCAAAATGCCACTCATTGGATAGAATTAGATAGAATTAGATGAAATTAGATAGAATGGCCATTAGCATCACACTTTTCGCCAAAAAGGGTCATTTTGAAACCAATTCCCAATCTAGTGGCCGTTTTGATAGTGTGTCATCAAATTGATAGCCACCGGGTAATTATCCCTAATTTAATCGAAGGAAATTTATGTTATTACAGGCTACAATCATAGAAAGTGATTTTTAATAAATAAATAATAATATTCGATCTATGCGATTCGCAGAAATTTGGATGATTTTGGTCACATTGAGGTTGTGTATGATTCCAGAGCCTACAATTCTTTTACGGATAGCTTGGCCAAGATGGGGTCTAGCTCGAGTGGCGATTTTGTGGAGTGGAGAGATTTTTGAGTTTGGCTGCGGTTGGTTGGTTGCTGTGGTGTCGTGTCTGGTCTGTGTTGTTGTGTTTTTTTGTGGATTGTTCAGCTTTGTTGTTGTGTTTTCCCTGGTGTTTGTTTTTGTTTTAGTGGTCTAGTTGCTCTGTCTTGGGCGTGGCTTTTGTTGGGGTTTGTTTCTGTTTGGGGTCTTCCCCGCTTGCCTTTGGGCCTTAATAAAGCTTCTTTTCAAAAAAAAATTAATAATAATAATAAATTAATAATTATTAAATTATAAGTGCATCATTCTATGAACACCCTTCTCTTGCAAGCCCCTTTTTTTAAGGAACTTATTACAGTAATTTAAGGTTTAGGAAGGAGACATGAAACCTTACCTCATGGTCATGGTCATGGTGTATGTGTGAAGGACATAGCAATTGATCAACCTAATCGTGTCGGAAAGTCTTCTTATTGGATAACAATTTGAGTCGTTTATTCACATATTTTTCATGATGAGTAGATAATTTTGATGAAATATTGTCAAAACATCCCATTCTCGAGTCACCAACTGACATATAAGATGAGGATCATTTAAAAGACATGTTGCATATATATTTCTTACCCTTTCAAGAACTAGCACTACTTTGTTTCCTTTATTACATGCTAAAACTTTATTTTTCTATATAGTACATTACAATATTACATATAAACCAAAATATCTTTTATACTCTGAATTTTTTTTTTTTTTTTTTTTTTTGACCTTTTCCTAGACCAGTTATTTTTTAAAGTTTTTACCATTGGTAGGATTCGAGCCGCTGACTTGAGAGTCATTTACCCAAACCTCAAGCTCATCTATCTACCAGTCGAGCTACGCCACTAGGGGCCATCTTTATACTCTGATGTGCATAATATTTGAGTCCAATGTATATATATTTTGAGTTGAGCCCAATATCAATATTAAATAATTTGAAATCTCATGTAACTTGAACGTATCCAACTTCATTTGATGTTTATATGAATTGACTAGAATTATATCAATCATTGGTAAAAATATTTATGGGTTCGAATAAATTTTAGACTAATTTCTTAATGAAAAATCACCAATTAAACCGATTAATATGTTGATTTTTAAAAATTTGGATTCAATTAGATACGTAAAGGTGGTTAATTTAAAGAATATTGGGTCAATTTAGATCTAATAAATTGATGAGTGACAATATTTACATCCCCCTTTAAAATTATATGTCCGCATTAAATTTATAAATTTTTAAAAATTTCAACATTAACCTTAAATTAAATTATTAATATTTTAATAAAGATATTATAATTTTTTTTAAATAATAATTACTAGATAAATTAAATTTTAAAAGAAATGAAAATAAAAAAATAATAATAATAAATAAATAAACCTAAATCGAAAAGTCGGGAAAAGGGAGCCCACTCCAAAGCTTGAAATTGAAAGGATGGAGGTAACCTCTTTCATCACGGAATGGAAAAGATGGAGGAATCCATCAAAAGCAACCCAAATCTGGGAGGAATTCAGGAAGAGGCTCCTCACATTTTTGTTGGAGTTTCCTTATCTAATTGAACTATCATTTTGGGTTGAATTTGTTGCCATTGAGACTCCATCATCCAACGTCTCTCCATCAATATAGCTTGATTTGCGGGAGTTACCAGCCTTATCTCTTCGACAGTTTTGGGACTCCTTATCAATCCGTTGATTCCCGCAAATCATGCCGAGCTGCTGGGTTGTGCTAATAGCACTGTCATATGTGTTGTCATTCTCTTAGTGTCTGCATTAGTACTCAGAGAGTGCACTTGTGACACAAAGGATGAAGACCGTAACAAATCTCAAGCACTAAAATTGAAGTTTGCAGTCATCGCTTCGATACTCATAACCGGAGCAATCGGAGTTTGTCTTCCCCATTTGCTTTTTTCCACTCATTACTTGACACGTGTACACTTTTTCATTTAATAAAAAGGTCTCACTTTTTGCTGCAAAGGTTTTTTACATCTTTATCCTTGACGACTGCTTCTATCATTTCATTAATAAGGGGTGAAGACGTAAACAAACTTTACAGCAAAAAGTAAGAGCTTTTTATTAAATGAAAAAGTGTACACATGTCAAGTAATTAATGGGAAAGGCAGATGGAGAAGGTAAATGAGAAAGGTAGATAGCATTCCCCTTAAAATAATGAAGGGGAATGCTATCTACCTTTCCCATTTGCCTTCCCCATTTGCCTTTCCCACCCATTGCTTGACACGTGTACACTTTTTCATTTAATAAAAAGCTCTCACTTTTTGTTATAAAGTGTGTTTACGTCTTTACCCCTGATAGCTGCTTCTATCATGTCATTAATAAGGGGTAAAGACGTAAACACACTTTGTAACAAAAAGTGAGAGCTTTTTATTAAATGAAAAAGTGTACACTTGTCAAGCAATGAGTGGGAAAGGTAAATGGGGAAGGCAAATGGGAAAGGTAGATAGCATTCCCCAATAATGAATGATTTGTTTTTTAGTATAAGAATGTAGGGAATGCTATCTACCTTTCTCATTTACCTTCCTCATTTGTCTTTTCCATTAATTACTTGACATGTGTACACTTTTTCATTTAATAAAAAGCTCTTACTTTTTGCTGTAAAGTTTGCTTACGTCTTCACCCCTTATTAATGAAATGATAGAAGTAGCCATCAAGGATAAAGATGTAAAAAACCTTTGCAGCAAAAAGTGAGAGCTTTTTATTAAATGAAAAAGTATACACGTGTCAAGTAATTAGTGGAAAGGCAAATGGGGAAGACAAATGAGAAAGGTAGATAGCATTCCCTTTATTTTAATTACAGTTTGACTACATTAATTTATTACAAAATTTAAAAACAATAAAATTGATTATGTTTTACCTGTGAAATACAACCACCCAATCCCACGCCTTCATAGAATTGATGAAAAGTCAACGCATTGACCAAAGGCCTTATAGTTTTTGAACTTTTAGAGGCACCAAGTGATATCCCTACGATAACTGAATGCACCACTATTCCAAGCTCTAACACCTACCAATGTTTCAACATAATTAATCATCAACATCACTCAGTAACACATAACACAACATCCAAATTAATATAAGTATTATTATTATATTAATTATGTTTATAATAAGCCATCAATAAAATTGTATAACAATCTTGAAAATCACCTGAGAAATAGCACGATGTCTTAGAAGCTGGTGATGTTAGATTCTCAAACGCATCAAGAAGTACGTGAATGAACCCAGTTGCCAATATAACCCCCGCAGTGAAGGCCTTTATTATGAAGAAAATGTTCTTTTCAAGACTCAAAGCCGGAATAGCTTTTCCAAGCATCGGAAGACAAACTTCGATTGCTCCGGCTACGAGTATCGAAGCGATGGCTGCAAACTTCTATGTAGGTCTCAAAAAAAAAAAAAAAAATCAGAGTATAAATGATGTTTTGGTTTACATGTAATGTACTACATAGAAAAATAAAGTTTTAGCATGTAATAAAGGAAACAAATTAAAGTAGTGCTAGGTCTCGAAAGGGTAAGAAATATATATGCAACATGTCTTTTAAATGATCCTCATCTTCTATGTCAGTTGGTGACTCGAGAATGGGATGTTTTGACAATATTTCATCAAAATTATCAACTCAAGTTAGCAGAGCATGACACTTGTAGTTGTGTTAATGAAAAATATGTGAATAAACGACTCAAATTGTTATCCAATGAGAAGATTTTCCAACACGATTAGGTTGATCAACTGCTATGCATGTCCTTCACACATACACCATGACCATGAGGCAAGGTTTCGTGTCTCCTTCCTAATCCTTAAATTACTGTAATAAGGTCCTTAAAAAAGGGGGCTTGCAAGAGAAGGGTGTTCATAGAATGATGCACTTATAATTTAATAATTATTATTACATATTTATTAAAAATCACTTTCTATGATTGTAGCCTGTAATAACAGAAATTTCCTTTGATTAAATTAGGGATAATTACCTGGTGACAATCAATTTGATGACACACTATCAAAATGGCCACTAGATTAGAAATTGGTTTCAAAATGGCCATTTTTGGTGAAAAATGTAACACTAATGGTCATTCTATCCAATTTCATCTAATTTCATCCAATTCCATCCGATGAGTGAAATTTTGGTAAACAAGAGGATGACATTAATTTATTTAAGATGTTTTTTTTGGAAATCAATTTTATTTTTTTTTAACGAATAATTATATTTAGTGTGTGTATATATGTTCAGCATATCTCATATACAGTCTTTCTATTATCAGTTCGAACTGACAAAAGTTATATCAGTTCCTTGTATGTGGGCCACTTGATTTAAATACGTTGACTGACAAGTGAATACAGCCAAGTCAAAGTATATAAATCCAGTGGCCCACATGCAAGGAACTGATATAACTTTTGTCAGTTCAAACTGATAATAGAATTTCTCATCTCATATATATATATATATATATTTCTTTTTTGAGAAAATTAATATTACAAAATCTAAAAAAATCTAAAAAACAAAGAAGAGACACATGTAATGATTTAAATCATTTCTTTTGTATTTTGAAACGAATAATTATATTTAGTGTGTGTATATACGTATAACATATCTCAAATATATATATATATATATATATATATATATATATATTTACACATACTAAATATAATTATTCGTTTCAAAAAACAAAAAAAAAAAAATTGATTTACAAAAAACATCTACAATAAATTAATGTCATCCCCTTCTTTACCAAAATGCCACTCATTGAAAAAATTGATTTTCAAAAAACATCTAAATTAATAAATTATTGTCATCCCCTTATTTACTAAAATGCCACTCATTGGATGAAATTGAATGAAATGGCCATTAGTGTCACTTTTTGCCAAAAATGACCATTTTGAAACCAATTCCCAATCTAGTTGCCATTTTGATAGTGTGTCATTAAATTGATGGTCACCGGGGTAATTATCGCATAAAATTATTGATTTTCTTATTTTTCATATGAAAAATAATTATAAGATTTAACTAATTTCATAGAAGAGACGAGGAGTTATAATTAGTCTATCCCTCTATTTAATTTTAAGAAATATCATCCATCAATATTTGTGGACTACCAAAAAAAAGGGTGATAGGACTTTTATGCATTTTGATATGGTAAGATTATTAATTGTGATTTTTATCTTCTAATATATATTTTTAAATTTTATTTAATTATAGACAAAATTAATTAGAAAATATGGTAGTGATTATCTCTCACTCTCTCAGTTAAAAGTTAAAACAAAGGAATGTAATATAAACTGAGGGTAGGGATGGTAAAATTATCCACAGATACAAATATCCGTAATAATCCATTCCATTTAAAATGGGGATAGATACTATTATTTTATGGACGGAGCAGAGATGAATGTCATCCTAATATTCATTTTATTTTCGGGGATGAGGATGGATATCGTCTATGGATATCCATCCCCATCCGGATCCATTATAGATTTCAATATTTTAAAAATATAAAAATTTATTATGTAATTATTAATTATAATTATATAAGTGATTATTAATTTTTATATTTGAACTTTATTGGATGTATTTGTTTCTCTTTAAATAAGATAAAATGTACCGTTACATATATTAATTAGTTACATTTTTCTCTTATAAACTATAAAAATTTAAAGTATTTTCATCCGATACGAATATAAACGGAGCGAGGATGGATATCTCTACCTTAATTAGCGGATTATCCGAAGCCGTCCCGCTCATTTAAAAATAGGGATGGATGCAGGGATGGAGATATATATTTTTAATGGATATGGGGATGGATATTGGGGTATCCATCCCTAATCCGATCCATTATCATCCCTAACTGAGGGTAGTGCAAGTGTTTTTAATTATTCTGCGCCATGGGCTATTCGTCAATGATGAATTAGGCCCAATTAAATATATACTTAATTATTTGTCTGGCCATTGTAATTCTAAATCAATTTGGCTTATGTTTTAATGGAATTGTATTTCCTTCTGCCTTTGTAAAAGTGTGATGGTAATGCCTTTATTAGTATTTTAGGTTTACAATGGAAAGAAAAAGATTACTTGCAAGGGCATAGCTCAGCTGGTAGATAGACGAGCTTAGGGCTTGGGTAAATGACTCCCAGGTTCCTACCAATGACGAAAGCTTTAAAAAAAATACATGGTCCCGGATTAATAGATATAAAAATAAAAATAAAAAATAAAAAATAAAAAATAAAAAAAAGATTACTTGCTTTTCTTTTTGCTGCCACTTTTTTGTATTGATTGCATTTAATAGTTGTAGTAATTGGAGTGATTCAATAACAGCACTTTCATCATGTTTATATTTCAATTTCATATTTTTTTAGATGGAAAAAAATATTTTTTTATCGTTAAACTTAACTGAAAAATATATATATTAATGGGATGCACTTTATTATTTTTGTTGAGACTACTTGAGAGGATTACGATCAACCGATTTAGATGACAGAAGACCTAAATCTAGTCGTGACTGTTATTAATTTTATAGGCCGATTCTAAATAAAATTATTAAATAATCTATTTTTATCACAAAAAAAATTATTAAATAATCTCATTTGTCCATCCAGTTAGGTATAACTTGCCACGTAATCTTGCACCAATTTCCTTCAAAATTTGATCAGTGTGCATATTTGGTGACGCGCATTAGTTTCCTTCAATATTTCATATGCATTTTTTGACGGTTGTAGAGGATCATTCAAAATTAAAGAACCCTAATTCATTGGCAATAAAATTATTATAATTGTTTACGAATATTAAACTAAATATCTACCCATTATAACTTTGAAAACAATCTCATAAATTACCTAAAACTGTAAAATTGAATTGAAGTACTGGAAGCAGTAATTTATGAGACAATTAAATGGTAAGGAATTGTATGGCTGAGGAAGTTTGTGTAATATAAAGACTGTTCTCACATACTCATAAAAGCATAAGAATTTGAAGCACTGGAAGCATGTATGTATTAGATAGATTGGTTAAATGTGTATGGTCGAAAGTGAAGTTAATTTGTGCATGAATAAAAGTAGGTATGTGGTGCCACATGACATGTCCTTTTATCCATAACAGTTGCTACTCGATCGATCTCTTTGTCAATATTAGGGATGGGCGTGGGGGCCCAATGGGCCGGGGTGGCTGATCCCCCTTCCCTCACACCCAAAACCCCTTTTCCCCATTTCTTTTTAATTTCAATTCGAAATTTTCAATTTTCAATTTTCAATTTGAAAATCGGAATTCAAAATTTGTAATCTGGACATTCCAATCTTTAATTTAACACTATCAAAATATTCTATATAATTGTTAAAAATTTTATATATAAATAAAAATAAAAATAATATATATATTATTTTGGGAGAAATGGGGTTTTGGGTTTGGGGGGTGGTTGGTGGTACCCCCACCACCTTCCCCAAAATCTATTTGGGGGCAAAGTTTGCTCTCACCCCCACCCCCACACCCACACCCAAAATCCATTTGGGGGCAAAATTTGCCCCCAAAACCCCATGGGGAAATGTCCATCCCTACTTGTCATTATAAAATAATGTGCAATCAAACAAACTCCATATCTTTTATTAATGACATAATAAACATGTGTCTTTGACATCAATCTATGTTCATATAGCAACTAGGAATGGCAACGGGTGGGTTTGGCAAAATCCAAACCCAAACCCGCAAAACTTTGTGTCAACCAAACCTGCCCGTAAACCCATGAAAATAAATAGGTTCGGGTTTGGGTTTCGCCCACGGGTTTAGGGGACACCCAAACCCACCTATGAACCCATGAAACAAAAACCTGCGCGTGAACCTGCCAAAAAAAAAAATTGAAAAATATTTCTATATTATTTAAATATAAGAAATATTATAATTTTAAAGAATAAAAACATTTAATAGAGCGAAAATCTCAACTCATTTCAAGTGTATTTCTTAGTTGAGACTATATATATATATATATATATATACAATTTTTCTATTATCAGTTCGAACTGACAAAAGATATATAAGTTCCTTGCATGTGGGCCATTAGATTTAAATACTTTGACTTGGCTGCATGCACTTGTCAAAGCATCTTTTAAATTCAATGGCTCACATGCAAGAAACTGATATATTTTATATCAGTTCGAACTGATAATAGAAAAACTGTATATATATATATATATATATATAGCTATTTGTTGAACCTTGCATTCCTGTTTTTCCAATATGGGACTTTTGGAAAAACAATGTGGGACTTTTAAAAGTCCCACATTGGAAAAACAAGAGTACAAGGTTCTACCATATACATAAAGTCTCACATTGTAAAAACAAGAGTGCAAGGTTCTAATATATATATATATATATATATGAGAGTTGAGAATTAATTACAACTTAGAATGAGTGAAATGTTTATATTTTATTCTCTAAATAGTTAAAAAAAATTAGAGTAATTGGCACAAATCCCCCCCAGACTATACCAGCTTTTGCATGTTGCCCCCTAAACTATTTTATTAGGCACTAAACCCCCTGAACTATCACTTATTGGCAGAACAAGACTAAAGATGCCCCCTCAGGGGGGAAAAACCCAAAGGATTGCCAATAAGTGATAGTTCAGGGGGTTTAGTGCCTAATAAAATAATTTAGGGGGCAACATGCAAAAGCTGATATAGTCTTGGGGGGGATTTGTGCCAATTACTCAAAAAATTATTGGAGTTTAAATTTATAATATTATATCATTTTTATTGTTCATGGGTTCACGGGTCACCTGTGGGTTTGTTTTCCAAACCCAAACACACACCCGAACCCGCTCGGTTTTTACTTATACGGGTTCGCGGGTTCATGGATTGTAAATTCACCAACCAAACCCTCTCCAAGAGGATTGGGTTTGAGCGAATCCCATGAGTTCGGATTTAATTGCCATCCCTAATAGCAACCCGTTGTTTGATATCAAGATACAAAAACAACTATTCATTTTGTACTGATGTAAATTGGAATTTGCACGAAAAAATATATGGGATCACAATACACCTGAAACCTTCTAAAAACATCATAGACATCAAGTAAATAAATTAGTTAAAATATATAAATACTATTTAGTACAATTGATTAGATCTTTTACATACACTTAAGAGGTTTTGATGAAATAAGGTTGTCTACACCATTGAGATCATTGGTTCGAGTCGTATCCCTTCCGAACACTCTAAATTATATGTAATTAAAAAAAAAAAAGTTTTGGATTTGAAACCTTGCTCGCATATTCACAAGATCATTGCTTAGAAAAATCTAAAGTTCGAAGCTCAAACGGAATTAAATTTATAAGTAGAAACAACTCTGAAGAATCAGCTGCTTCAAATTAAATATAGGCATATTCTGTTTTTACTGATGATCAGGAACTTGTGTTATATCTATACCAAGTAAAAATGCAGAATAATGAAAATGTAGATACAGAACATTCGATCACTCTACCTTGATAACATTACATCGATATCGAACCAATATCAACAAGTCTATCAAATTAAAACTATGATTTATTATCGAATTTTTTCAATCATTCTCTCTCCAAAAAAACTTCTACCTGATGATGATGTGTAAATGAATTCAAGCATAGCCACAAGTTCCAAACTCACATTTGATCCCAGAAGGGCATTTCTTGTTGCACTTGCCACAATGTTTGTCATTGTAAGCAATATCGGTACAGCTTCCTTGGCAACAACGCTGTCCAAACTTGCACCTGTTCCCACACCTCCCGCAGTTGTTCCGGTCACTGAAAACGTTCCGGCAATGCGTCTTGCAGCAGTACAGAAGGCTGGTCCCTTTGTTAGCCGAAACCCCGTTACAGATATTTCTACCGGGATCACAATGTGCACCTTTCTTTATCATCATACTGGCAAGGAACCGGCTTCTGGACCGAAAATTGGGAACCAGGTTGTCGAGAACATACACTTCATCATCATCTTGATCATCAGTAGTAGTGCTGTCTTCAAATATAGGTAGTTGAGAATGATGATCAGTTGACAAAGCTGATATTTGGCCAGCCAAAGCTAAGAGTAGAGTGACAATGGTGAAGGAGAAAATGGTTGCCAGCTTGAGAGTAGCAGCAGCCATAATTCTCTCTAATTAAGAGTATTATTGGGTTTGGCCTGATGATTTTATGAAGAAGAGTGCGAGTGAAGGGAGCTTTTTAGGGGTTATTTGAAGGTGGAGGGTTTTGATAAATTATTCCATAATCTAAGGGAGAGAAGGTGATGGTGTGTTGCAACTTTTATTAACAGCCCAAGTTCTTATTTAATGAATTACTATTCATGTCTAGATTCTCGGTGGAAATCATTAAATTATAAACTTTGACTAATTCCACAATCCAAACACAAGTATGGCCTCTTCGAAATCTCTAATGTTGTTTTCTCTACAAAAGATTACTAAATATATAATTAATTCAAAATTATAGATTATTATAATACGGACTAAGATCCCCTGCTCATCTGATATATGCTCAGCTTTCAATAATCCGTTGACACGTGGCAGCCAAACAAATGAATGGTTAGGATTGATTTGTCTTATTTTTTTTCTCTCTCCACCTAACGAATGACACCGTGTCATTAAACAAGTTAATTTTTTTTTTTTTCATTTTTTCTCTGCTCTCTGATCACCGTCTTCCTTCCTCTTCTCTCTCTTTCTCTCTCTCATCTCCCATCACTTCAAACCTTTTTTTTCTTCTTGTTTGTTACCTTTTTGAAAATAATTGCTTCATAGTGGATTTGATTCATGCTATCATTTAGAACATATAACCGGGAGCCTTGATTTTGCTAATATGGAAGACGATCAAACTCTAATTGAATTCTTAAAGCATTAAATCCATAGAGAAGCAAGGTAATACAGTTTTTTCCTGAAAACTTTAACCCAAAAGAAGACTTCCTATTCCAGCATCATAGCTTGTGGAGCTTGAACCCATAATTCTTCATACACTCTATCTCCCTTTCACATATAGTTGTATACTTTTAATTGCATAGATAATTTTTCATACCCAAAAAACCCACTATCCGAATCCCTCTAAAAGCTAGGAATTTTGGGATAACTTCAGACCGATTTCATCAAAATGAAATCCAATCAATTAAAATCGGTCAAGGAATTGAGCCGGAGCTCTTACGTTCACAATCGGTCAAGGAATTGGTTTACCCCGGCTGTCAATGAAGAAACCTGTTATTAGCATCATGATTTTTTTTTTTTCAATTTTGCTTATAAGTGAGATTTTTCCAAAATCAAACCAAAAATCACAGTTACAAACCCCAAAAATCCCAACCGAAATCGATCCCAACCCCATCGAAATCCAAACCCTTTTGATTTTTCAAAATTTTGAGGTGGAGATGAGAGATTGAGTTGGAGATGTAGAGGAGAGAGAGAGAGAGAGAGAGAGAGAGAGAGAGAGAGAGAGAAATGAGAGAAGAGGAAGACGGTGATGAGAGAGAAGAGAAAAAAAGAAAATAAAAATTAACTTTTTGATTAATACGATGTCATTTGTTAGGTGGAGAGAGAAAAAAAATAAGACAAATCAATCATAACCATTCGTTTGTTTGGTTGCCATGTGTCAACGGATTATTGAAAGCTGAGCATATATCAGATGAGCAGGGGATCTTAGTCCTTATAATACTGTATACGTAGAAAAAAGACAGTACTTGATGATCACAAGGATTAACAGAGCTCTAGATTGTTAGAGATACAAATCATGCTCAAGCCCATCACTGCAGCTTCCAAGATAAAGCTCAAGCCCATCACTGCAGCTTGCAATTAACTGACATCAGAGTTGCTACACCAAATCCAGGCTGTGCCACAATGCTGGCCCATTTAGTTAAAGGTAACTATAGTTAAATCTCCATCACAAACCATGATGATTAAATCATGGTCATCATGATCATCAGTGGAACAGAGTCCTCAAAGAACTGGCGGGAAACTCAAGTTTCTGTAACAACTAAATTGCCAGATGGCAAAATGATTGGGTGACCGCGTTTGTAGGAAATCTGTTGTCAACATGCAATTAGTTTGATGTATATATTCTAACTTCTGCTCACTTTGTTAATCTATCTGAAAAAGGCAATAAAATCACGAGAGTCTCTCTCTCTCTTTATCGCCATTAACAAAGCTTCAAAGCTCTTGCTTTCTTCTTTACTTTGTTTCTTTTCTTTATCAAACACTATCACTAAATTCAATAAGGTATCAGAGCTATTCAAGGACTAATCGTCCATGGATTCGATCGCAAGCACATCCACAGATCAAGGAGCAGAAAATCAATAAGCATCATCATCTTAGTCAATGACAGGAGGTTTCTCATCGCTTGCAAAAGGATTGAACTTCAATCTTCAAGTGAAACTTGATAACGACAACTACATTTCATGGAAAGCACAGGTACTACCTATAATCAAAGCTTTTGAATTAGAGGATTTTATCTCAGGTTTAAAGCCTATACCACCAAAGCTTATAGAAGTAGATTCAGGAAATGGAAGTGGAAAACAAACTGTAGCAAATAAAGAGTATACACAATGGAATAAATCAGATCAACTACTTTTGAGTTGGTTGTTCTCTTCAATTAATCAAAGCCTCATAGGTCAAGTCACAGATTGCAGTAGTTCTTTTGAAGTCTGGAGTGTCCTAGAAAAGTTGTTTTCGCAACAATCTATGGCAAAAATACTTCAATTGAAGTATCAACTACAGAATGTTAAAAAAGGATCTGGTTCCATTAATGATTTTGTTCTGAAAGTTAAAACAATTAGTGAAAGTTTGAGAGCTGTTGGTCAGAAAGTCAACGATTATGATCAAATATTGAGTATCTTACATGGAGTTGGGCGTGAGTATGATTCAATAGCTGGAGTTATAACTTCTCAACGAGAAACAATGAGTTTGCAGGAGGTCAGCTACCTACTAATGACTCAAGAACAGAGAATGGCTCAATTTGACTCTGCTGGTCAAATTGATGTTCCTCAGGCAAGTGCAAACTTTATATCTTCTGGTAACCAGCAAGACAAGAGGAATCAAAGAGGAGGTTACAATAACAATGGAGGCAAATACAATGGAAACAGATCTAGAGGCAAAGGAAGAAACAATGGAAGGTGGAACAATAACAATTGACCAACATGCCAATTATGTGGAAAAATTGGGCATATCTCACTCAATTGTTATCATCGCTTTGACAGAAACTTTCAAGGCAACAACCAAAACAACTCTTATCAGATTTCATTATCTCAGCCACACAATAATCAGTTTTATAGACACAATGCTCCAGCACTCACAAATTCTCCTCATCAAGCCAACTTCCATCAATCAACGGCTTACTATGCAACACCTGAGACACTTTGTGACCCGGATTGGTATGCAAACAGTGGCGCAACCAATCACGTCACATCAGACCTCTCAAATCTCTCTCTACACTTAGAATACCAAGGCACTGATCGCCTAGCAGTAGGCAATGGACAGCAGCTGCCAATTTCACACACTGGTAAGACAATCCTATCTTCAATTGGACAATCTTCTAAAGTGCTGCATCTAAATCATATTCTCTGTGTGCCTAAGATAACCAAAAATCTGTTGAGCATCTCTAGAATAACCAAAGATAACAATGCATATGCTGAGTTTACTTGTGATTCTTGTGTCATCAAGGACAAGAGTACCAAGGATATTTTACTTCAAGGCAAGCTTGAAAATGGGCTATACAAGGTGCTTTTGGAAAAGATTCACAAGAGACCTGATGGTACATGCCCCTTGAAGACAGATTCTCATGTTGCTTTTTCAATTTCAAAAAATAATACGTCTAGCTCACCTTGTACATACAGCTTGAATGCTAGTAACACATGTAATAAACCTCTCTTGAATGAAAACATGTGGCATCTAAAGCTTGGCCACCCAGCTCCACTTGTTCTGAGAACTGTAATGAACAGATTACATCTGAAATATAGTGACTCTCATTTCAGTTTCTGCGATGCATGCAAGTTAGGTAAATTGCATCAACTTCAATTTCAGCATTCATCTTACTAAGCATCTGGTCCTCTCGACTTGGTGTTTACGGATGTTTGGGGTCCATCACCGTTACCTTCACTAGAAGGTTACAAATATTATGTCATATTTATGGATTCCTACTCAAGGTTTAGCTGGTTGTATCCACTAAAACTGAAATCAGAGGTTACAACAGTATTCTTTCAGTTCAAAAATCATGTTGAGCTTCAATTTAACTGCAAACTGAAATGTTTGCAAGCTGATCTTGGTGCCGAGTATAAACCTCTGATTCCTTACCTGAGAAACAATGGCATACACTTCAGGACCTCTTGTGCCTATACGCACCAACAAAACGGTGTGCCCGAGAGGAAACATCGTCATGTTGTGGAAACGGGCCTTGCACTTCTTGCTCAGGCCAACATGCCACTGAATTTTTGGACAGAAGCTTTTCAAACGGCTGTGCTTCTTGTCAATAATCTACCCACACCTGTTCTCAAATTGAAATCTCCCTATGAGGTATTGTATCATAGACAACCCAACTACAATTACTTCAAAAATTTTGGATGCTCAGCCTTTCCATATCTTCGCCCATACTCACATCAGAAATTCAATTTCCATACATCTAAATGTGTTTTCATTGGGTATAGCCTTAGCCAAAAAGGCTATAAATGTCTTCATCCATCCGGGAGGATTTATATATCAAGGAATGTCGTGTTCAATGAATTCGAATATCCATATCATATCCTTTTTCCTCCTACAATAACCTCTGTTCAGGCTCAGAGCAGCCTACCCACCTCCATTTTGTCGGCTGCCTCTTTTACAAACACATCAGCTGTGTTGTCTTCACCACCTAGTTCTAGTGACCATGGAACTTTACAAAATGCACCATCCTCGAATGTCCCTGCTGCTCCTCTTAATGACATTCCTGCTCATCCTTTTTGTGTGGATTTATCCCCAAATGTTGAGTCACCAGTGCAACCAGTTCATCCCATGGTCACCAGACTCAAGTCAGGAGCTCTTAAACCTCGCAGCTATCCATCAGCTTGTCAGGCTGCCAAGATTCCTCCTACTGTTAGTGAACCTAAGACTATTGCTGAGGCTCTTGCCAGTCCTCATTGGTATAATGCCATGACTGAAGAGCATTCAGCTGTCCTCAGAAACAACACTTGGACCTTGGTATCTCAGTCATCGTCTATGAACTTGGTGGGCTGTAAATGGGTTTATAGAACGAAATATAGGCCTGATGGCTTAGTGTTAAAGCACAAGGCTCGCTTGGTTGCGAAGGGGTTTCATCAAACTCCCAGTGTCGATTTTCATGACACCTTCAGCCCGGTCATCAAGGCTTCCACGATTTGTGTAATTTTCAGTCTTGCAGTCACTTTTGGTTAGGATATTCAGCAGGTTGACATTAACAACGCGTTCCTCAACGGCGATCTATTGGAGGCTGTATACATGGTTCAGCCGCCTGGGTTTGTGCATACTAAATTTCCTAATCATGTATGCAAGTTACATAAAGCTCTTTATGGCCTCAAATAAGCGCCAAGGGCTTGGTTCACCAAGCTTCGTGATGCCTTACTTAGCTGGGGTTTTGTCTCCTCACAGTCTGATGTGTCTCTGTTCATCAAACGGCAAGGCTCCAAGGTCATTTTTCTTCTAGTATATGTTGATGATATTCTTCTCACAGGTAATGATCAGTCTTTCATTCGCCAAACAATTGCTACCCTTCATGCGACTTTTGCCTTGAAATCTCTTGTTTCGGTGAGTTACTTCCTTGGCTTCGAAGCTTTTCGATCTTCAGCTGGTCTGTTTCTAACTCAAACCAAGTACATATTAGATTTACTTGGCAAAACCAACATGTCCAATTGTAGTCCTTGTTCTACACCACTGTCTGCAGGCACTAAACTCACCAAAATTGGCTCGTTATTTTTTAATCCTTCGCTGTATCGGAGCACCATTGGTGCTCTCCAATATTTAACATATACAAGGCCTGACATCTCTTTTAGTGTCAACAAGCTCAGCCAGTTCTTGGCCTCTCCGACAGTTGATCATTGGAAGGCTTGCAAACATCTTCTCAGATATTTGAAAGGTTCAGCAGGTCTTAGTTTGCATTTTAAGCCATCAACCTCTCTATCTATTGAGGTGTTTTCAAATGCAGATTGGGCCTCCTGTATTGATGACCGAAGATCCACGAGTGGATGTTGTGTCTACTTGGGTGGCAACTTGGTTACATGGAGTTCTAAAAAGCAAAATGTTGTGGCTTGTTCCAGTTGTGAAGCTGAGTACAGGGCACTCTCTCAAGCTGCTGCTGAGATATTGTGGCTATCTTCACTTTTTTGTAGAACTTGGCATTTGATTGCCTCACTGTCCAGTTTTATGGTGTGATAACCAAGGGGCTGGATCACTTGCTCAAAATCCTGTATTCCATGCTCGTACCAAACACATCGAAATCGATGTTCATTTCGTTCGTGAGAAAATTGCTTCAGGATTGCTCAAAGTTCAGTATGTCCCTACTGAACATCAGTGTGCTAACATTCTTACGAAGGCTCTACCTTCGTCTCGGTTTGAATTTCTTCGCTCCAAACTGAACTTGGCTATCTCTCCCACGTTCAGTTTGCGGGGGAATGTTAGAGATACAAATCATGCTCAAGCCCATCACTGCAGCTTCCAAGATAAAGCTCAAGCCCATCACTGCAGCTTGCAATTAACTGACATTAGAGTTGCTACACCAAATCCAGGCTGTGCCACAATGCTGGCCCATTCAGCTAAAGGTAACTATAGTTAAATCTCCATCACAGACCATGATGATTAAATCATGGTCATCATGATCATTAGCGGAACAGAGTCCTCAAAGAACTGGCGGGAAACTCAAGTTTCTGTAACAACTAAATTGCCAGATGGCAAAATGATTGGGTGACCGTGTTTGTAGGAAATCTGTTGTCAACATGCAATTAGTCTGATGTATATATTCTAACTTCTGCTCACTTTGTTAATCTATCTGAAAAAGGCAATAAAATCACGAGAGTCTCTCTCTCTCTTTATCGCCATTAACAGAGCTTCAAAGCTCTTGCTTTCTTCTTTACTTTGTTTCTTTTCTTTATCAAACACTATCACTAAATTCAATATAGATATATATGCTAATATCAGTCTTAATTAACATAGTAATAACATAGAGATAGTTATTAATTGATAATTTCACGGATGAGGTATGACTGATCAGTAGTATGCCACTCAGACGGTCATACTCACACCATTTGCAATGAGGTTATGTATTCTGAGTCTTTAAAAAAAAAAAAAAAAAAAAAAAAAAAAAAAAAAAAAAACCTAAGAGTCATTGTTTAGAACATGATCCCGAGTTTTGTTAAAATTATTATCTCGATGTTTTAGCGATTAGATGAATCTAACGGTTAACAATATACATTCCTTTACTATTTATCTGCACAAAATAAGTAAAAAAGATCATATACTTTTATCAGAACTTGTCGCAAGATTAAACGCTACGTGTATGGTCCGAATATCTATCCCATAATGGGAGATATTTATACTCACCTATTTACTTATGGTTGTAAAATATGTATGGTGGAACTCGAACCAGTTCAGCTCCTCAGCTAATGTGGAATGTGAGGTGCACTACCACCTTTGTTGGGAGATGATGTCCAAAACCCCTTATCATTGCTTGACCTAAACTCCACCCAAAAAAATGAAATAACACAAATCGTGAGAAATGCAATTGAAAAATCCAATTGAAACAGCAAATGCTATTGCTTCACCTAGTAATAAAAAACTGAAAATAAACACAACAAAAGACAAGCCCGAGCAATTGTTTGCTTGAGCATGAAGAAGAGGATTCCCTGTACACGTGTAAAGGATCTTCTTTCCCGGCACCAATTGCGTAGCTCTCACACTCCCCGCCCCACCAGATCCCGGCCGGTGGCGCACCGCCACACACGTGTCCCAGTCTCCATGGTTGATCCAAGAATTATACACATGATCATCAGCCGCACAGATCCTGATAAATTCATGGAACATTGTTTGACTTGCTAATATGCTATATTATATTAATCGTGCCTCGACAGCTCGACTCACTCATTTTTTTTCACCTATCTCTAACCCAGATTACGCGTGTTGACTCGATTATCTTTTCTTTTCTTTTCTTTTTAATTGTCTTTGAGGAGTTCTAAAAATATTAAGGGATAATTACTCCGGTGGTCATCAATTTGATGATACACTATTAAAATAGCTATTAGATTGAGAATTAGTTACAAAATAGTCATTTTTGGTGAAAAGTGTGACACTAATGGTTATTCCATCCAATTTCATCCAATGAGTAACATTTTGGTAAATAAAGGGATGACATTAATTTATTTTAAATGTTTTTTGTAAATCAATTTTTTCTTTTGTTTTTAAAAACGAATAATTATATTTAGTGTGTGTAAATATATATATATTTATATATATATATACAGATTTTCTATTATCAGTTCGTCCTGACAATAAATATATCAGGACGAAGAATGTTGACCACTAGATTTACATACTTTGACTCAAAGTGTATGCACTTGTCAAAACTTCTCTATAATCTGTGATCCACATTCTTCGTCCTGATATATTTATTGTCAGGACGAACTGATAATAGAAAGACTGTATATATATATATATATATATATATATATATATATATATATATGTTTGAGAATCACAATATGCTATATGTATATACACACACTAAATATAATTATTTGTTTCAAAAAACAAAAGAAATAGTTTAGATCAATACACGTGTCTCTTTTTTGTTTTTTAGATTTTTTAGATTTTATAGCCTTAATCTTCTAAATATATGTGTGTATATATATATATATATATATATATATATATATATATATATATATATTTATATATTTTTTTTAGATATGCTATATATACATATATACACACACTAAATATAATTATTCATTTCAAAAAACAAAAGAAAAAATTGATTTCTAAAAAACATCTAAAAACGATTGACAAGATGAGGTTGCATTCGGTGGTAAACCTCTCACTCATGTACTATGAGATTGTGTTCGAGTCATGCTCCCTTACCCAATCCCGAAATATTGTAATATTTTTTAAAAAAAATGATTTTAGTGATTTTAATAGGTAAGGTTGTCAAAAACACAAAATAATGTCTTTATCTCCGACCCTTAAAAAACATTTGAAAATTCTCATTAAAAAAATTATAAATTTACTTCTACATTATGTAACTTGTGCACTTTACCAACCTCTCAAATAATTTGTTTAATGTAATAAAACTTCCAAATAAAAATTTCTGAATTCTGACTCTGCCCCTAAATGAGATTGAGTTCATGTCATTTTTCCAAACTTCAAATTATCATAGTTAATGAATATTTTAACTTTTAAGTTTAAATATTTGGTTATATAGGTACTCCAAACAAAATGCTGATATTAACTTTAAAATTTTTATAATTTAGTGAAATTAAACTATTTAATTAAGAGTAATGCTAGATTTCCTAAAAAATTTCCCAAAATCTTTCTCAAATTGATATGGCATATGTGTTGTCAACATCGCATCACTCACCATATAATCTCATGAGTTACATAATGTTGATAACTCATGTGCCACATCAATTTTAAAGATTTTGGGAAAAAAATTAAGGAAGCCTAGCTTTACTCTTTAATTAATTATAGTAAAACACATCTTATTGATTGCTGTTAAGCATACAATTTAAGTAAATTCCATAATATACCCCCAAACCAATGTAGACATCCAATCCAATGATATGATCGAATATATGATGCAGACGGTAAAAAATAAAAATACCTCGAAATTCATAACATAATTATATGGTAATCAGCTGTATTTTGTAATAATTAATAGAATTATGTACATGATTGCTTCGTTTATAGGCCACCTCTAGTTTAAAAGAAAATGAAAAAGAAAAAATATTGAAGGATTATGATTTATCTTGATACCGTAACCACCTTCCAAGTTCCAATGTGTGTCGATGGTTTGAGGGATATTGTTCAAGTAATTAGCAAGTTTTAAAAAGTTACTTTTCATGATTTAAATACAATGTTATGTTAAAGAGCAAAGAAATACCATATAAAAGAACTCTGTATATGGGTATAATCTTCAAAATTATTTATATGAGAGATGATTTTTAATTTGTTTTTAGATAACGGAATAATGCGATTAACTTATAAGTCATTTTTCATATTATTTAGGATGAATTTTGATTAAAAAAAATTATTATCCAATAATTATACAAACAAACAATGTTCACCAACTCACTAATTTTTCACCAATGTACAACCTAGATTACGCGTGTTGACTCTACTATCATTTTTGTATCAAATAATTTTCTTGTTCACATAGGTATTTCATGTGCAGCACATAATTTATATATATATATATATTTGAAATCCGACACAAATTCTTGAACCTATCGATATCAACCATTACAAGCACGATTTGAAATATAATTCTTATTACAAATAAGAAGTCTTCTCATACTTTTCAATTTAATGAGTAAATATGAAACTCAAATTCCTTAAAGACGTGAAAGGGGAGTTTTTGGGTTTTCTTTATATATGAATATATGTCACCAGAGGCATAACTCAGCTGGTAGATAGACGAGCTTAAGACTTGGGCAAATGACTCATAAGTCATAAGTCAACTACTCGAATCTTACCAAAGGTAAAAAGCTTCCAAAAAAATACATGGTCTAAATAGATCTATAAATAGATATTGTCAAAAAAAAAAAAAAAATTATGAATATATGATTATATTTTAGAAGTTAAAAAAATATTTTTTTTTTGGTAATTTTGGGTGTTGTTGAAGAAGTAGTAGTATAAGCACATGCTCGTATCATGGCTCCACCACCCTCTGAAAAAAAAAAAATTAGGGATCTTGTATAGAATTAAACTATTTAATTATAGTGAAAATACTAAAATTCATGTTACTCATCCCATAAATTAATGACATTTAATCATTTTGAATTCAATTAAACTAAAAAAAAGATGCCGAAATGTACACAAACATGAAGTTGACACGATGAAAGAAGTAAAATTAATTACTTGGCCATTTTCCCCTGGGCCCCAAAACCCCGCTCCCCCATCCCCATTTGGGGGAAAATTGGGGGGGGGGGGGGGGGGGGGGGGAGCTTTTTAACCCCAAATTCAAATGGGGTTGGGGATGGGGGGACCCGGCCCCAACCCCATTTCCCCATTTCCCCATTTCCCTCATAAAATTCTGGAAATGGGGATGGGGATGGGGTTGGGGGTAGGTGCCCCCATCCCCATTCCCCCATTTTCCCCAAATATTATAATATTATAATATATATATATATATATATATATATATATATATATATATATTCAATATTTTTATTATTTATATTTTACTAACTATAAATACATATTTATAACTTAAAACCTAACCCTAAATCATATTCCTTATTTCCTTCCCTAAATCATTTCTCACTTTCACTTTCCCTAAATCGTTTCTCATTTTTATTATTTTGAATCTTGAAGTGTGAACTTTTTGTGTTATTATGATGAAATAACAATTAGCTTTCATTTAAATTTGTATCGGATGTTATTTTGTATTTCAATTTAATGGATTGTCCATTTGTGTGTGTTTTTTTTAATATATAATTTTTACTGATATAAGGAAAACGGGGGAATGGGGAAACGGGGGACAGGGGGGAAATGGGGAAACGGGGAAAACGGGGGAAAATAGAGAAAATGGAGGAATGGGGGTGGGGGGACCTCCCCCCAAAACTACCCCATCCCCATTTCCCCCAAATGGGGGGGGGGACCTAACCCCACCCCAAATCCCCCATTGGCCATCCCTACTTGGAACTTCGAACCAAAATAATTTGCTAATGAGCTGGACTTTGGTAATATGACAGTTAATTGTTCCAACTTCCAACCAAATAAGTTTTTTTTTTAAAAAAAACCAAATATATATATACTTTGACAATAAAAAAAACCGTATATTAGTCATTCTATTGTCAGTTCGAACTAATATGAAATATATCAGTTCCTTGCACGTAGCCCATTGGATTTAAAAGATACTTTGACAAATGCATACAGCCAAGTCAAAGCATTTAAATCCAGTGGTCCACATGCAAGGAACTGATATATTTTATATCAATTCCAACTGATAATAGAAAAACCGTATATATATATATATATACAGTCTTTCTATTATCAGTTCGAACTGACAATAAATATATCAGTTTCTTGTATATGGACCATTGAATTTAAAAAATACTTTGAAGCCAAGTCAAAGTATTTAAATCCAATGGTCCACATACAAGGAACTAATATATTTATTATCAGTTTGAACTGATAATAGAAAATCTATATATATATATATATATATATATATATATATATATAGCTCTTCTAACTAGGTCCTTGGGATTGGGACAAGTTTTATGGATCGATTTTAGGTCTTTATTTGGCTTGATGTGGTTTTGTTAATTATATGTTTTGGATTAGAGGTATGACATTTGTTTAATTTCTAATTAATTATTGTGTTATATATATTAATTATTAATCTATTTATGCTCTGATAAAACATTGTTCATGTGAAACCACCTACTTTTTACATACAATCTGTTTAATGAGATGCATGAATGAGAAATTGTGTATTTTATTATTAAAACAAACCTTGCAATTATTTATATCACTTGTGTATTAATTCGTTATTGATATATGAATCATCCAGGTTCTCAAGAATATGTTGGAGACATTTGATGAAATCAAGTATTATTAGATAAATTTCATGGATGTAATTTTTCAGTTGTAACATTTTTTTTATCTTCTAGCTATGATTTGTTTTTTGTTTTTTGTTTTTATATGAAAAAAAAATTAATAAAAATTATATTGATTTTGTGTAATACTATGGAAAATCATTGTGTTGTATACATTTTTTTTAGTACAATTTTGCTCACCCACTTTAACTAGAGGTAACCATTAATTACCTCCCTCCCAAATGTTGCCACGTGTCCCAAAGTTAACCCAAAGTCCAAAGTTAACCCAAAGTTAACCAAAGTTTGGGGACACGTTGCAACATTTGAAAAGAGAGGTAATGGTTACCTCTAGTTAAGGTGGATGAGCAAAATTGCACTCCATTTTTTTCAAAATGTTTAACGATTTACGATGGATTTTAACCGTCATGGTTTAATGATGGGTAATAACTATCCAGATTTTACATTGTATAAAACCGTCATAACTTAAAGGCAGAATTTCATGTAAGTCCCATTTTTTTGGCGATTTGTCACCTTTATAAATGTCTTTCCATATTCATCATTTTAATCCTTTTTTTTTTTTCCAAAACTCGTCACTTTAGTCCATTTAACTAAATATTGGCATGGGTAGAGAATCTTTTCGTTTTCGTTAATTGTTTATTTTTCTCTTTTTGTTGTTGGGTCTGCACACCCTTGGCTTTTTTGTTTGACTATTTGTTTTTCCTTATTTTTTTCTTTGCTTATATATTTATATGGTTATTGCCTAGGGGTTTTGCAGCATATAATCTTCTGTGATGCTTTTTCCCCTTAGGTCAGTCCAATTTTAGAAAGAAAAAATATATATTTGAAAGTCAATTATTTTAAAACCTGTGAAAGTACACTTTTGCCCTTATTTCTATTTAATTTAGCTAAAATGATTATCTTAGCTTTAAATTAAATGAAAAACAATAAAATTCTTAATAATTAAATCTTAAATAAATAGATTACAAAAATAGATCTTAAATAAATAATAAAAAAAAAATCCATTAATTTTTGTCCTTATTAAATAGCAATAAGGGCAAAAGTGTACTTTCACAGGTTTTAAAATAGTTGACTTTTAAATATTTAGTTAAATGGACTAAAGTGATGAGATTTGGAAAAAATAAGGACTAAAATGATGAATATGGAAAGACATTTATAAAGGTAACAAATTGCTAAAAAAGTGGAATTTATGTGAAATTCTGCCTAACTTAAATTGCCATAAATCATTCTTGACGCTGGATTTTTTGACCTTTTTAGCCTTCCTAAAACACACTTTTTCTAGTGATAGTTAATAAAATTTCAAATTTTATTTATATCCAAGTATTTTATAAAGGTCTTTATTTACTTTAAATCAAAATAAGGATCCCAAATTGATAATTTGTTTTATATCGTTTATATTTATGGTTAGAATACCAAAAAACCTAATAATTACTCACTCCCAAGTCTTAATAAGTTTGAAATCTATAAAGTCAAAAAACCTAAAACACAAGCATGGTGGCACATTTTCACCAACCAAAGACGACTAAGCACAAGTGTTTACTATATACTATTATCATTCTCTTAGGTTTCTATTTTCAAAAGCTAGCTAGCTATGACTCAAATATTTAATTTGCATGTGACCTGAAACCCTAAATAAATACAACTCCAAATTCTCTTATTTATTGTGAACATTTTTTTGAATATATATTTATTGTCAACATGATTATTGGCCCTTTGCCTAATCCAAAAAGCTGTACATAATTATTCTTTGTATTGTTGATCGTTTGATCAAAAGAGAATGGACAAATCGACACCCTAGCTAGCTTAGTGGTGAAATTAGCGTTATCAAAAGATTTCCAGAAATTACTAAAGACTCTTTCTCATGTCTTAAAGTAATTATTTGCTATATGGGGAAACAAATCTAATGTTACAAACTTTTTTTTATTTTATAAAAAAAATATCGATCAATAAAATTAAAACCGTAGAGAATCGAGAATCAAGGTTGCTATAGTAGCAGAATTTTTTCTTTCTTTCTTTTATCAAATATCGTAGAAACCCAGTTTCATATGTATTTTCTTGCCAAAAGGCCGAAAGGGTACCTGAAAACAGGAGGAATAAATTATATACACAAAAATGCTAAGTCTTTGAAAAAACATTGAAACAAAGAAGAATAAAACTGGTAATTAATTATCATATAAATATATATATATATAATTTTTGTCTAAGTTACGTAAAGATGTAAAATAAGGTTACACAATTCCCGTATCTAAGCATAAAATTATGATGCACATTTCCTCTATACAGGGGCTATGCTACTAGAAGTAGGTGAGATGATAATTGATGTGTGTTTGTTCTTTGACAAAATTTAGTTACAAATAGATGGGGCCATGTTACAGAGATTTAGGACTACTACTACAGAAACTAGGGAACATTTGTTAATGAATTTATTATATATATTTGTTTTTTAAAAACAAGTGTTTTTGAAAATAGTAGGAAAAGTTTAAAATTGAAAAACAATATAGAGTCTTTATTTTTATTTTTATTTTTGTTTTTGAGTTTTTTTAAATATCAAATCTGTTTTCATATACTAAAACTCACACCACTACGCAGAATGGTTTGATGATAAATGATGCTCATTCAGCTTGGCAATATTTTAGATTCGAGTCGTGCCGACATAGCCAAAATCTTTTGTTTAGAATAAATGTGTGGATATTGACACCCATAAATATGATAAGCACACATATATTTATAAATACACACGTCTACAATTTAAAATTAAATCATTACTATGAGCACCCATTTCAATGCCAATAATACCCTTATTTAATGAATATATTCATTTTAATACAATTTATTTATAAACCCTCATAAGTTATTAACACATCCAATTTCATAAATGATAAATTTTTAAGTTCTCCATGCTCGAAAACATAGTACAATCATAGTAAATTCTTTGCCATCAACAACTACATCAGATATCTTCTCAACATTTACAAATCTCAAGCATCGTCTATGTTGATAATAATCAAGTTATTGATATCTATTACAATAGATTTCACATCATCATACCATCGTTAATCTCCTGAATACACAATGATATATATTGTTATCTTTATAAATAAATAAATAAATAAATACTTCTCACTTTTTGTTTATGGATAGAGTTCATAAAAATAAATAAATAAATAAATAAATAAAAATGCGTACCTCTGTATGATCAGGGTCCTCTGAAAAAAAAATTTCCATTACTTTGTTATATAATAATGGGAGATTTTGATACTTGAAATATAATTAGGGTTTAGTGTTTTTTTTTTTTTTTTTTTTTTTTTCCTTAATAAAGAGATATGGGTGTCATAGTATTTGGTTTATTTTTAATTAAACTAATTTGTCCTTATTGGTAAATTTTTATTGGGATATTTTTGTAATTAAATTTTTTATTAACATATGGGTGTGCTTATCATATTTATGGGTGTCAATACCGGCACTCTTAGAATAACCATATAAAAATAAAAAAAGATGTGAGGGTCAAAGAGCAAAAGTTAAAAATTACAATTGTAACTTTTTAAGGAAAACTTTAAAAAAATTATTGATGGAAGGGATGGCAACAGGTTGGTTCGGAACCAGATCAACATCCCCCATACTCGAAGCCCAGTTGAGGCATGGTGTCCTATACCCGACCCGAGCCTCGAATGGCCGGTTTTTGATTTTTGCCCTATACCCAATAACATTTGGGGCGAGGTGACCCATACCCGATCCGAACTGACCCATTCATTTGACAAAAACAATGTTCAAACTATTAAATATACAAATTTTACCATATCATTGAATTTTAAGACAAGAATTTAAATTTTAACATTCATTCAAATTTAAAAATACACTTAAATTAAAATATATATTTAAATTTAAATATACACTTAAATTTAAACATAAATTACAAATAAATTAAAACTTAAAATTTAGGGTACATTTAAATTTCATATATAAACTTAAATTTAATAGAATATAACATCTAAATTATATATACCTTAAATTCTAATGTAAAACACAGTTAGATAAAAAGATTAAAATTTTATATTTCATTTTATATTTTTAATATTTTAAAAATAATTATATAAATACTGGGTTAATTGGAGCGGGTCAGGGAATAGTAGTTCGACCCATATCCGACTTGGTTACAAATCAGGTCAACAACGTTTGACCCATACTAGACCCAAACCCCGTTTTAAGTACTCAAAATCCGTCCCAAACGGATTGGATCCCCACTAGTTTGGAGTGGGTCATGGATTTTTTTCCATACTTAGGGAAAAGGTGGGCAGTTTTTTAAACTTTTAATTGAAAAATAAAATTCAATTAGAGACTTTTGTTTAAAAGAAAATTCAATTACAAACTCAAAAAACAAATAGGTAAATAACATGAAAAAAGATAATCAACAAAGCCCACCTTCTGCCAACCCGGACCAATAGAGCCCAACCCTCTCATTCATCATCCCCACCAACGGCTCCATAACCCAACAAAATTCAAATTCAAAAAACTCTACCACCCTCTCTTTTTCTCTCTCGCTCTCATTTGTGTTTGTGAAAAAAGTTTTGGATTTTACTGTTCAAATCCAATGGCGACTCCAAACGGCTATCTCACCACACCCACCAAAACCCCATCAGAGAAATCCTCCTTAAAACGTCACCAGAGTTCCGTAGACTCCGCCGCCAAACGGTCGTCCCGGTTCGAGGCTTACAACCGTCTGCAAGCAGCCGCTGTCGCCTTCGGAGAGAAGCTTCCCATCCCTGAAATCGTTGCCTTGGGTGGCCAATCCGATGGAAAGAGCTCTCTCCTCGAAGCCCTCCTCGGCTTTCGCTTCAATGTCCGTGAAGTCGAGATGGGTACTAGACGACCGCTCATTTTGCAGATGGTTCACGATCCCACCGCTCTCGATCCGCGTTGCCGATTCCAGGTTTGAAGTTCTCTATGTTTCGATTATCAAATTATGTGATCCGTGTATATGATGATTAGGGTTTAAAATGTTGGAGATTGTTGGGTTTTAAGATTTATGTATTCTGCTATGATATCTGATCATTTGTTTGTGTTTTGGGGGCATTTGATTCTTACAATTTTTTGAAATGTGGTCGGTTAACCGAGTATTTTAATGTTTTTGTGGGTCTATTTCATATATCATTGTCAAGTTTAGGGTTCAAAGTTGTGTGATTTTGTAATGTTTTTTAAGATATGGGTTTTTGAACATTCTTTTAAGTTTTGAATTGATTATAATTTGTAACGTGATTCCAATCTGATGTTTCTGCACAAATGGCCTCCAACTTCAATTTTAATGGCTGAATTTCATTCTGGCTTCTAAGATCATTTGTCACTTCTTTTTGGCAATATTGGTGTTATTGGGTATTAGATTTGTGTGTTATTGGATCTGTGTTAATTTTAAATTTGGGTACTTTGGTTGATAGAGGTGTTATTCAGTGGTGACTGGTGAGGATTGGGTTAGGGATTACATTATATTATTGCTTCGTCTTTGAGAAAACAAACTCTTGGTTGGAAGATCCATGTATTTGGGGTTATATTATGCAAGATATGCCATTTTCCTGGTTCATGAGAAAATAGAAAGTACAATCAATCAAAATTCTTGGTAAATGTGAGTAAATAAACAAGTTTTAGGGTTTGGGTATTGACAGCTTAGACTATTTATGGATATAATTTTATAGAAAATCAGTGTTGTTCTGATGTGAAACGCTAAGGAATTTCTATGAAGTGGAGTTTCAGCTGGAGTTTTCATTTCCGTATCAATTATGTCTTGCTCACTTTCCCTCTTTTATCCTCTGATTTAATGTTTACTTTGCTTGCGACACTGAAAATTGATCATTGAAATCAGGAGGAGGATTCTGAAGAATATGGAAGTCCTGTTGTTTCAGGAACTGCAATTGCAGATATCATAAAATCCAGAACTATGGCACTCTTGAAAAAGACTAAAACTTCAGTTTCTCCCGATCCAATTGTAATGAGAGCTGAATATGCACATTGTCCTAATCTCACTATAATCGATACCCCCGGCTTTGTTCTCAAGGTAGGTTCTATTCTATTGAAGTCAGTAGGCAAAGAAAACTCAATAATTATGTTTTCAAATTGAATATATAATATATGGTTGGGAAAAATCTGGCAGGCAAAGAAGGGAGAGCCAGAGAATACACCTGATGAAATTCTTTCAATGGTTAAGTCATTAGCTAGTCCTCCCAATCGGATTCTATTGTTCCTCCAACAGAGTAGTGTGGAATGGTGCTCATCATTATGGTTGGATGCCATTCGTGAAATTGATCCCACCTTCAGAAGGACAGTGATTGTTGTCTCCAAGTTTGATAATCGGCTCAAGGTACTAGTCTACAACTCTTGATAATTATGTTGAAAACTAATTTTGAACTTAAAGGACTGGAGTGCTGCAATCCAACAAATGACAGTAAACTGATAATGAGATGTGCAGCACCGTATTATGTTTGATGGTTGTTTTAACTTTATTTGTAAACAATCTGGGATAACTTTTTGATCAATGTAATGACTGAAAATATTGTTTTCATGGTGCACACTGTCATTGGTACTAATGAAGTTAATTGTATCAGTGCAAATGTGGGTATTGGTTCATGGAATTAATAAAGAAACTTCGTTCACATGGTCCAGCTTATTCCCTACAGTCTTGAAACTGAAATAACAACTATCGTGTTTATTTGTAAATCAATGCAGGAATTTAGTGACAGGTGGGAAGTGGATCGGTATTTGAGTGCAAGTGGATACCTTGGGGAAAATACTCGACCTTATTTTGTGGCCTTGCCAAAGGACAGGGGCACTATTTCAAATGATGAATTCCGCAAGCAGATTTCTCAGGTGGATGTAGAAGTCCTACGTCATCTACGTGATGGTGTCAAGGGAGGATTTGATGAAGAAAAGTTTAAGCCCTATGTTGGTTTTGGATGTCTAAGAGATTATTTGGAATCTGAGCTTCAGAAGAGATACAAAGAATCTGCTCCAGCAACTCTAGCTTTGCTTGAGCAGCGATGCACTGAAGTCACAACTGAGCTGGCCAGGATGGATTCTACGATACAGGCTACTTCTGATGTTGCTCATCTTCGCAGATTTGCTATGTTACATGCAGCTTCTATCAGCAATCATGTGGTGGGTGCTCATTCTAATTTATTCACATTCAGTGTATTGTGTGTTCATAGTTATCCGGACCTCGTAACTCATGCTTTATATATGAAATTTTCATCTCTTCAATTATTCTCGCTTCTAGATGTCATAACCCCTAGCAAGTCCTTGAACAAAGAATTTTATTGGTGAAAGATTATTTCTTGAACTCAAAGAAAATATAAAAGTTGTCTTGCTCTTGTCATTTTAGGGAGCTGTGATTGATGGAGCAGCAGATCCATCCCCAGAACAGTGGGGGAAAACCACACATGAGGAACAGTCAGAGAGCGGTATTGGGAGTTGGCCAGGTGTTACTGTGGATGTAAAACCTCCTAATGCTACTCTTCGGCTCTATGGAGGAGCTGCTTTTGAAAGGGTGATACATGAATTCCGTTGTGCTGCATATTCCATTGAGTGCCCCCCAGTATCAAGGGAGAAGGTATATAATGAGAAGCAATATTGACAGATTGTCAGACCATGTATTTGACAACCAGTATAATCATTTTGTCTTTTCTTGAAACAGGTAGCAAATATATTACTTGCACATGCTGGTCGAGGTGGAAGTAGAGGAGTAACAGAGGCTGCTGCAGAGATTGCACGTGCTGCTGCACGGTCTTGGCTTGCTCCTCTTCTTGATACTGCCTGTGATCGTCTTGCCTTTGTTCTTGGGAACCTGTTCGATCTTGCCCTGGAAAGAAATCGCAGCCAAGAGTCTGAATGTGAGAACCCCTTTAACTCCACGTTTATATGATGTTACTTGTTGACATAGTTCTTTTTCCTCCTTTTATTCTCACAATCAGCAGTTGGTGTACTTCTAAATAGTACACATTCTCTGATCCTGAATTGAAGTCATCCAGTCATATATTGGGAGGGAAAAGACAACTGTGCTACTAAAATCTGTGGGCAACTTGTAGATCATGCAATTTCTTACTCTACTTTGATCTTCCTTGTTACCTTTTCCCCCAAATTAATTGGCAGACTACGCCTTGTTTTTTGATTGTGCAGATGGGGGAAAATCTGGAAATATGGATGGATACATTAGTTTTCATGCTTCTTTAAGGCATGCTTACATTCGATTTGTGAAGGATCTTGCAAAGCAGTGCAAGAAGCTAGTACGACATCACCTTGATTCTGTCACAAGTCCATATTCTCAGGTCTGTTATGAGAATGACTTTCAAGGGGGATTTGGCTTAAGTGCAAGTTATAACAAATTCAACCAAGCTTCAGCTAGCTCATTTTGTCTTGAACTATCTGAGGGTGGGGCTGCATCCCGTGATGAAACAATGAGAGATCAGGAGAACATGCCACCACAAACAAATGCACAGCAAACAACTCCAGGGAAAGGTGAAGAAGGCAGAGAAGCTCTTCGAGAATGCCAAATGACTGTGCCTGAGACCCCATCTCCTGATCAGCCGTGTGAGGTAGTCTATGGTGTCAAGAAGGAGCTTGGGAACTTCATTGAAGTTGGACCAAGAAAAAGAATTGCAAGAATGGCAAGTAACAGAAATGCTGAAAATATAAGACTTCAAAATGGTGGTGTTCTTCTATTTGGAAATGGTGATAACGGTGCAAGATCAGGCTCAGCTTTCTCAGAAATCTGTTCATCAGCTGCACAGCATTTTGCACGGATACGTGAAGTTCTTGTTGAGCGAAGTGTCACATCAACCTTAAACTCTGGGTTCTTGACCCCTTGGTAAGCTTCTTTACTATCAAAATCAATTTTCCTATGAAATACATATTGAGATCATGATTGCAGTGAGAATTATCAAGATTTGTGCACCATATTATGGTGGGAATTACTACTGTTATGAGTTGATGAGCTCAATTAATCTTTTTCAGAATCATATTTTGTCCCATGGTCAAGTTTCACACGCATTTGACACTCACATACATTTAGTACAAATGAGTGGAAAAAAAATCCACCTCAGTGATTTCGTGCCAAGTCCTTGCTTTTAAAATCTTTACAAAGCACTGAGAAACTAAACGGGGCATTCTTCTGGTATCTGAAAGGAATTCTGTTACACACACATATATAATCCCTCCTTGGTGTGTAAGATTCTCAAATCTCAAGATCTTTTACATGATTTGCATCATAATGGATTCATTAAAGTGTATAAATAAATATATGTCCCCCATGTGCTAGATGGTTTTACTTTTTTTTTTTAATGCACTATGGATGAAGGAACTCAATTTTCTGTTATTTTTTCTGTTTATGTAGCCAAGATAGGCTTGTGGTGGCTCTCGGGTTGGACTTATTTGCTGTAAATGATGAGAAGTTCATGGACATGTTTGTTGCACCTGGTGCTATGGATGTGCTACAAAACGAACGAATGTCTCTTGAAAAACGTCAGAAAATACTCCAATCTTGCCTGAACGAGTTCAAAAGCGTTGCAAGGGCACTCTGATTGGCAACTCTAGTTTCTCCACGTACGCCCTGTCTCGACCAACATATAAGGGTTTCCAAAAGGTTTCACATCCAGTGAACATGTTAAGTTTTTCAATTGGTAAGCCCTCTCTCTATTTAGTAGTTGTTCCATCAAATTACTTTTCAACACCTTCAATTGGTTTTCTTATAGTGGTTCCGGATGAAGAGTTGATTTGTGATTCTTATATTGGTTGTTTGTAAATGATATGGATTTGCATTTGTGTAGCAAAGGAGACCAGATTTCTGTTTCTTTTTTGCTAAGCAAAATCATGATTCCAACTACATGTGCATGCATACTTGGTTGCTTAATTTTAGTAGTGTGGAACATGACAGCATAAAATATGTATGGAGAATCGATCACATGAGTTTTTCTTGTCGTATGGAGAATCAATTCACTGCCCGGACGCAATGCACCACCCACTTGGGTTCTAGGTGGCATTGTGATCATATTTTTCATGGGGAGAAACTTTGGGTAGGAAAGGACCACCACTTGGGTGTCCGTCGTACTCATAGCATGTCACCATAACATACTAACTTGTATAGTTGTATACGATACAAATCATATATGGTATCCACATCACGTTCCATGTTAGACTAGGACGGGCATATACGCCAGTCCCAGCGGGCAAACTTGGAGCATGGTGTTTCCACCGCACAAACCATGTTTCATATGACCAAACCCTTCTTCATGAGAGATTTCTGAATTTTTTTTTTTGGATAATAATTGGGTAAATTCATTTTAGTTTCGCTAATAAGATATGTACAGATTTGGGCAGATTCCATTATAGATGTTCCATAAATTCTTAAATACAAAATAAGTTTTTAACAAATTTCATAATATAAAAAAATAAAAATAAAATGCTTTTGATATATTTTGAAATTATTTAGATTTAGTGGTATATTAATAAAAATAAAAAATAAAAAAAATGGGTCATAGGAAAGACAGAAATTTGTAAGCAAAGTTTATCACAACTCACAAGTAGTTTTAACTAAGGGCACACTTTTTGGACTTGATTTTGGTTTAAAAGGCTTTAAATTGAAATGTACTGATTTTCTTGGACCTTAAGTTAAATGTACTTAAATGTTTTTAATTGTTTATTATCTCTTCTTTATACGAATAATCAATTATATATTAAAAAAAAATTGAACATATATAATTTCATATCATATGATCGATACAAATGAATGATCTTATATAATCGTGTCGATCATCAACATGAGTGTAGCTCAACTGGTAGATGGACGAACTTTGGGTTTAGACAAATGACTCTCCTAGATCAACGGCTCGAATCATATCAATAGAGAAAGCTTTTAAAAAAAAATACATAGTCCCGAATTAATAGATATTATTAAAAAAAAAAATGTATATATAATCGTGTTAATCAAGTGCTTTTTTTTTTTTTTTTTGAATTTTTTTTGTTTTAAATTATTATAATTAATTCGGAATTTAAAGAGGAAAACAGGATTCAATCTTCGATCTCACTAATGTAAAAGCCAAGCATATAACACTGGCTAATCAATGTTAATTACTTGATTAGGTGGGAATTGAAAAAACAGAGAGATAATTACTTGATGTATACTCAATGATAACAATTTTGACTTGAAACTCAAACAACAAACCAAAAAAAATAAAAACATAAAATAAAAAAATAGAGAGATAGAGAGACAGCTAAAGTGGTGTCAGCAGTGAGAAAGTATTGATGAAGCTTACCTTTAGATTTGGAACATCACTATTTATGTGGTCCCCTTTCCCTTACACCACACACATATACCCTATTACCTAGGCTATGTCTAATTTACCAAATTGCCCCTACTTATAACTGTTCCACTATATATTTAGACTTTATTTTTCTAATAAAAAATATTTTATATTCTTTAAATAATAATGTTGAATTTCTATCTGTTGAATTTCTATCTGTTGTAACCTAATAAATAATAATAATAATACATGTCAGGAAAACTTCCTTTTTGTTTTTCCTTAAGTAAGAAATCCTAAACCTTAAATTTGGTAGTAAGGAAGTAAAATTCTGAATATATGCATATATCTTGAGAGTAATATCTCATCAAATCTTGATAAACCATTCGCTTGTTTAAAGCATTGTCAATATAAAAGTGATTTACATACCAATAATCGTTAACAGGAGACTTGTTTCCTATATGGTATAAAGATAAACTTGATAGACAATCAATTCGAAATTTAGTTTCAAATGCTTTTGTTTACAACATATTTATTTTTAATGACGTGACCACTTTTTTTTTTTTTTATTCTTATCAAAAGTAGATGAAAAATTAATGTTAATTTTAAATATTTGTCAAGTCAACCGAAAAAATAGTTATGCAACAGACCGTCTGAAAGTAGATGGTCATGTTGACAATGTCTAATCTTTTTTTTTATCACATCAGTGTGAGATTGAATATCCACAACTATATTTGAGATACATTTGTTAATAGGTTGTTTATTTATCATATGTGGCATCTCTTTTTTCAGAAGTTACTATTACATTGAAGATGCTCTTATAGTTACGCGTCCAATTAATTTCAAGAAAAATAATCATGATAATAATTTCCATGGGAATGATTGCTATGATTATCCAAAATTTGACTTAGATGGATCATATGATTATGATTGCAAATTGCAATACCTTGCTTCCACTCCCAAGAAAAGAATAAAAGGAATCCCTTAAATATCATTCGAATTACAATTTCCAAATATATGAACTCATGTCATTGTTTGAAAGAAACTACCCCAACAATGATATCACTCAAATCCATCTTTGGCTGCAATCTCAAATCCTGTTCTGTTCTCAGATTTTATCTCAATTTCATGACATCATTCTTATCACTTTTATTTGAATGTGGACTTTTTCATGGGCATGCAAATATTTGCTAATAAATATCATATTATAATGATATTTCTAAATATCAAATATCTTTAAATATACACAGTGAGTCTCTCATAAAAGATTCTTTATTTTAATTTCAATAAAGATGGAGAAAATATAGGAAAATTAAAAAAAAAAAAAATTAGTTATAATGTTTAAAAAAAAAACTCTCAATTTTTATGACAATTTTTATAATTTTATGTGTGGTTTACATCGAATTCAATATACAATCATCTATTTACTCTCATTTCAATGGTTTAAATAAATGGTGCAAATATTGCCATTCAAAGAAATTATTTGTACACCCATTTTTTTATGGGCAAATTACACAAATTTATCCTGGTCATATGAATAATTATACTAAAACCAATATAAAAAAAATCATAATGACACTAAACTCCCTTTAACCCGTTGACTGACAATTGACCATCATTAGTCAATCATGGAAAAGGGTATAGTATTTCAAAATATTATGCTAAATAAATTAATGAATTAAAAATCATAAAAATACGTATATAAAAAAAAATCAAATGATTGTCAAAAAGAAATCAATTTTTTTTTAAAAAAGAGATATAAAAATCAAATAATTAAAAAAAATAACAAAACTATTACAAAATCAGAAAAAATATATAAAAATAAAATAAAATAAAATGATCTCTCCAAATCTCCATGAAAATCAAATGGAGGAGAACCCGATCTCCATTTGAGGAAATCTAAAATCTCAATTACTGGAGTATCTCCATTAATGGATATTTTGGTTCAATATATTCTCCAATAATGGAGATCCTAATTCTCCATTAATGAAGATTTTTGTTCCAAATCTCCTACAAAATTACAAAAATGGAGGAGATCTGGAACCACATCTCATCCATGGAGAATCTCTATTGTATATTTTTTTATACAATTTTTTAAATAATTTTTATTATTTGTGTTTTTGGATGAGATTGATATGATAAAGAAGATGAAGGGTAGAGAAGAAAGAAGCAAAATTATTTTGGGTTGTGATTTGCTTTGTATTGGGTTACGATTTGGTTTGTTTAGGGTTGTGATTTATTAGCCTCTGAAAATTGAAGGGGAGGATAAAGCAGATTTTTTTTTTTATTAATACTATTATTTGTATTTAATTAATAAATTGTTAGGGTTGATGTGGTGATATGTTATTGGACACTCTCTTTTTTTTTTTTCTTTTTCTTCTTTTCATTTATTTCATAACAGTGAAAAATATCAAATTACCCTTCACCGGTTAGTAACTAACCGATATCAATGGTTAGTCAACTGTTAGTTAATAGGTCAAGGGTAAATTAGTATTATTATATTTTTTTTTACTGGTTTTAGTATAACTATACATATATTGCAATAAAAAATGGGTGTATAAATAATTTCTTTGGTTGGGTGGCAATATCTGCACCCTTAAATAAATACTAACATCATTTTTTTAGGGTTAATTGCATAAACATCCATGAGTTTAGGCAAAATTAAATTGATATTCAAAATTTCATTTTATTACACAAACCTCAATTTTAAATGCCTCTCAATTTTAATCTAGGGCTAATATGGCGTGACATTTGGAGGAGCTGCACCTCCTCCATTTCAATATAGGCACGACGCACCTTCATGTCTTCGTAGAAGAGGCTCACGGCCTCGTCCCACCAATTTCACCACCTACCAGAATGTTTCATGACACTCGCAAAATGCTTGTACTATACCTCGCCAATTCGAAATACCCTTAACCTTGCCCCTTGCCGCATTTGCCTTACGGTGAACACTAGAGAGTATGAGTGCGAATGTTGGGGTAATAATGACAATGTAATGTAGATTTATGTTAAATGACGCTCATTCAATATCATAATATTAAAGTTTGATTGCCATTACCCCATGGGGAATTAAAATAAAAAAATAAAAATAATAAAAAAAATAAATAAATAAATAAACTATTATTTTTTATGACTCAAAAAAGTTAAAATCGTGTCATTATCTCAAAATTAGAAGTTTGCTTTTTTTTTTTAGTATTTTATTTTTAACCGGAAAACAAAAGGAAAGGAACCGGAAATTATGGAGGAAACATCATAATGAAAGGCCGAAGGGGGAAAAAAACTCATAATTTTCTTGGAGAATTTTTGGAAATTCACACAACTTTGCTTTGTCTTTGTTTTTCTTCCCAAGTCAACGGCCATTGATTAAATAAGCATTATCATCATCATCATTGATGAGAGCAATTCAAGAAAGAAACCATCAACTGCAGGACCATGCACCTTTGACTCGTAACATTTATTTTTTTTGGACATATTTTCTTTGAGTGGTGCTATTGGCACACCCCCTACTGATCTATTTATGCCCCACTTGTTTAAATTTTGATTTAATTAAATAAAGTTAAATGTTTTTATTAATTTATTTTATTTATTTCCAAAACTACCCTTTTACTTATTTTTCAAACTTAATAAACCCCATCTCTAATATCTCTATTTATCTTAGATCTCTTTATCTCTAGTATTGTCTTTCTCCCACCTCCCATGAACGAATTTTTTTTTCATTTTTTATTTTTTAATCTTTTTATTTTATTTATTTTTACATGGTTATTTTCTCTAGAAGAATTCTGATATGACAACCTAGATTAGGAACATGAGTCTGGACAGAGTTCTCTAGAGTGACCGGCTACTAGGAATTTGAGGAAAGGTACTATTAAAAAAACTGCAGTTCAAAAACAACCCCACTCTTTTTTTGGTCAAAATGCAGCTATCAGAGAAGGTAATTTAATTCGACCACGAAAATCAACGAACACTGGCAAATAGAATTTATAATCTTTGTATGAACGTACAAGCAAGAGTTAAGATGAAATCTTCATATCTAGCTTGTTGCAAACGCTTTAATAAACCATTTAATAAACTATTAATACTAATTTCTTTCTTCACAACTTCATCATTGAAGTGTAAAAACCTCAATTTGTCAGATGCTTTTTGTATATTCAATTTAAATAGACGCCTATCTACAAGAAGACCAACTTCTTCTAATCTATTACGATTTACTTTTATAAAATCTAATAGAAAATGTCAGGAAGTTACAAGACAAAGAACAAACAAACAGTCTAAGAAAAGAACAAAGAACGGAGCAACCCAAGACTACACAGAGAAAAAAAACGAAACAACCCACAAACAAAACGAAACAAGAAGCAAATAGTAAGTATTTATTTTGGTTATCATCATTTCACTTTCAGATTCTAAAAGAGTAATGAGATTATATAATAATCAATATCTCATTTGTCTAATGCACCTCAAGTGTTTGATTTATTGTTTAAATAAGATCCGGTACAAGTATTTTTAGAGTTTAAAAGTTATGAAAAAAAAAAAATTCAAGAAAATGATTAAAAGAACATTGGTTATTTTTATTTATTTATTTATTTTGAAAAGGAATGTGGCCATGTGGGGTTTTATTAGATTTACTTTATAGAATTTTTTTTTTCCTTCAATTGTATGTCTCATTTAGTAATTTTGATAAAGGAAAAAAAATAATACTAAATAATTTAAAAAGTGGGGCATAAATAGATCAGTAGGGGGTGTGCTAATAGCACCACTCTTTTCTTTTTCTTTCTCTGTCAATTTTTTCTCTGGAATTTGAAGACAAATTCTTTTGCTGTTTAAATGAAGAAGGAAAGTCAAGGTTTTCTTCTCAATCAAAATGTAGTTAATATCCAACCCAAAACTCCCACCAATAAATCACTTTCTACACAGCTACACCTTGTTCTCTTTTTGTGTTTTATTTATCCATCCACATCACACCCCTTTGAATTTTAATGTATACAATTTAAATCCTAATCAAAATATCTATTATATCCTTAACACATCACTTTCTACGTCGGAACAACACAATTCAGTATCTAAAAATATTCATTCAACTTGTTAATATTTCAGGTTTGAATTGTCGGCAGCTTTGAAATAAAACCCCTCTTTATTTTTGTGCATTTGTGGAATTATCAACAAACAAATTAGCACAAGCTCTCAATCAAATTGTTTTATGTCATAAATTTATAACAAAAGACCACGAATTTATATAATTATATAATACTTTAAAAAAAAAAAATTATAGGAAAAAAATGATCATTAGGGATGTATTTCTTGATAAAATGTTGAACTTTGTGCCTTAAATACGATTATTGATTTATTACCTAACCTAGTTTTTTGGATTGAGAGGTTAAAACTCACATTTCAAAATTTACATTGAATTTCATCCAATACAAGAATTTTCTTTAAAAACACTTAAAAGACTACAAGCATCTTTAAATTCTAGAAAACGTTTTTGTTTATTTCAGTCAAGACACAATGAATCAATGATGCATATATAAAAATATTTAACTAATCAATGATGCATGTATATTCTTGTATAAATTCAATTCATGAAATCGGTTCAACTAATCAACCTCATTTTTTATTTTTTTTAAAGAAAGAAAGAAAATAAAATATGTGAGATTTGAATTTCACTTTTTAAGAAGAAAAATAATATATAATAATTCTCGAGATAGGTCGGTCCTTAAAAAAAAAAAAATTAAGATCGTACGTAACTATGTAACGTTATATAGTCGTATGAAAATCAGTAAAAAATGTTGTGCCATTATGTAACATTACATAGTGGATAGTTGCGGTCCTAAATTTTTTTTGTTCAAGACTGATCAAACTAAAGAGAATTTTTATTATATATATATGAAAATAATCAGGTGTGAGATTTCGTACATTTTCTCAAACAAAATCTTGTAAATTTCTTCATACAAGATCTTAAATTGACACTAATATCAATTAAATTCCGAATCGATTTTACACCGGTGCTAATTGAGGTTTCGGCAAATAAAAAAACGTGATGAGCTATGTGTGTGTATATATAAATAAAAAAGTTGGAATAAAGTAGCCGATTTTTTGGACCTAAGATGTGCACAACACAAATGTAAACATAAACACAAACAGTAGGTGTAGGTATGAGCGGCAGTGGCAGTAAGTGAGGTTGAAATATTAAATTATTAATAATAAGACCGAGTTTGGCGGACCCTACAAAGTCTACAAAATCAATGCTATTATTCGTAATTAAATTGCCAATTGCCACCTATTTTTTACAATTTTTTAAAGGCTTAGTCAAGCCGGCCAAACAAGCCTTAATTAATTCAAATTTTATTTCTCTAATTATCTCACCCTCATGTGTTTAAGACTTTAAGGGACAAGATTAATCGGTGTCATTAATGGTCCAACCAATCACCATTTAACACGTAAAATTTTAGTGGATTTTGTGTGAGTTTAAACAACTTTTTTTTTTTTAATTAAGACATGCATGTGAGACTTTTTTTTATTAATTTTTTAAGCTTGGTCTAGTCATGCATTTATTGATAAAAAAGCACTGTCCTGTAGAATTTTGATCCCAAGAATTTTTTGTGATATATATATATAAGTCAATGCGGAGTGATATAATTTTATCAGTGCATTGGATATAAACCATTAAATGTATATACTTTGACTCAAAGTATAAGCACTTGTCAAAACTTCTCCATAATTAGTGGTCCACATGCATTGATACTGAACACTGTTGTAGTTACAACAGTACGCACTGATCATATTATAATCGTGTATATATATATATATATATATAAGTCAATGCGGACTGATATAATTTTATCAGTGCATTGGATATAAACCATTAAATGTACATACTTTGACTCAAAATATAAGCACTTGTCAAAACTTTTCCATAATTAGTGGTCCACATGCATTGATACTGAACACTGATATAGTTACAACAGTACGCACTGATCATATTATAATCGTGTGTGTATATATATATATATATATATATGTCTATCGAGAGTTCGAGATCTACTAAGATCAAGTAACACTACAACGTAGTTTGGATGTTTACTTCTGTAATTTGGAAGAAATCAACTCCCAACACTGTGAGAGGTGCAAATAGCATACCACGTACTGGACCAACTTCATCTACTCCTTTTTGTTAATAGTTTTAAACGGAAGAAAAGTGACATTAGTAGTGGTGGCCGAAAGTTGATATTATGAAATCCAATAATGTGTCTAAACAGTTGTACTAACTGGATTGAAATTTGATGGTTTGAAGAAAATAATTTTAAGGAAAAAAAAAATAGCAACGTTAACTTAATTATATAACTGAAAAAAAAAAGTATTAAATACTAAAACAAAACAAATATATGACGAGATGATGTTGTTGATTTGGTGATAAATCCCTTACGTTAGACATTGTTTTGAGTACTACTCAATCATGTAATGTATTTGTTAAATGCGTATTGTTATTCGATAATTAAATTAAATCATGAATTGGTCCAAATTCTGCTGGTCTACCATTGGAACATACATAATTGTTGTACAAAGTTATTAATAATGTGTGGTATCCTTGACTACTATACTATTAATTAATTAAACTCATATCATGCTATGTTCTATTTTAATAAATGTCGATGATGATATTGCTATTTTTAAATGGATAAAGCTTGGGTGTTGATCGGTCAACACCCAAAATACTGACCTACCAATTATGGAGAATGTAAGGAGATAAATGTAAAAAGTAAAAGCAAAAATGCCATGTGCCACACTTCAATTGGTAGGTCAGTATTTTAGGTGCTGACCGTTTTAAATTTGTGTAAAGTGTTAACCCATGCTAATTTCTTGGAAAATAACTATAAAAGGAAAAAGTTATCCAACTCAATCACTACTTTTATTGCCTTGTTTCTACTTTGTAGTAATTGAGTTTCCTTTTATAGTTATTTTTATTTTTCTAAGTATTAACATTTACATAAGGGGTACAGATTAACACCACTCTATTTATTTTTATTTTGATGTACCGCATGTTGTGTAGTGATTCTAACCTAAAATATTAATCAATTGAAAGAACGTCATTTAACATTAAACCACACATTATTTTCATTATAGACAAAAGCTTATCTATTCATTCTTTTGGAAATATTACTAATATTGTCAAAAAAAAAACATTTTTCAATTATTATATAATAGTGTTGGATCCAAATACCTTTTGAAATTAGAAAAATTATTAAATTAGGGACTTTATAACGAAGCATGCGATGATAGTTTTTTTTTTTATATATATAAAAAAATGCTTTTGCCCAAACAAAAGAAAACACATTCAAATACACTACCCTACATAAACTATTTTTAACGGCTAGCTTAGATGACATAAACTAAGCTATTTTTAATGGAATTTTTTTCATCGTCTCAGAAATCAGAATTCCATGCAACATTATATATCCAAACCGCATCCGCTTAAACAAAGATTTAAAAAGTATACTCTAACTTAGCATCCCATTTGCCATTAGTGGCATAGTTCAGCTAGTAGATGGACGAGCTTGGGGTTTGGGCAAATGACTCCCAAGTCAGCGACTCGAATCCTACCAATGGCGAAAACTTAAAAAAAAATACCTAACTTAGCATCCCACTTAGAGGTGGCCACGGTTCCGGTTGAACCGTCGGTTTTGTCCGCGGTTTAACCGGAACCATACAACCCAAACCGGAACCAAAACAGTAACTTAAACCGCCGGTTTGAAAACCGGTTGTGAACTAGTTTACACGGTTTCAGTTTTGGTTTGGCCTTCCTAAAAACCAACAAAAACCGGCGGTTTTGTCCGTGGTTAAACCGCTGGTTTAAAAAAAAAAAACGAATTATTAAAAAAAAAAAAAAAAAAGACCGAAACCGAAACCACCCAAACCGAAACCAAAACCGCAAAACCGCCAATTTGAAACCGTGTACCAAACCGAATTTCCGGTTTCGGTTTCGGTTTTGGTTTTGGGTGGCCACCAAACCGAAACCGAACCGTGGCCACCACTGATCCCACTCACTAGTTAATAGCAAACTTTGCATGTGATAAGACTAATTAAGAGAACTAAAATAAGTAATTAAGCCAAAACAAAAACAAAAAACTGAAGAAATAAAGAAGGATGAGAAGCAGAAGATGACACAGAAAGTACATTGATGAGCATTTGACACTGAAAAATAATGTAGGGCCGGAGAGAAAGATAGAGATAGAGAGAGAGAGAGAACCAGTCAGTCATTCTCAAATGTCATGCAATAATGTCTTTAAATGTATATCTTTGAGACATCACAATGAAACAGGATTTTGCACTCATGTGCCTATAGGCTATAGATTTCTTTCCTTCTTCTATCTTTCCATTATTCCATTTGTATATATACATCATCGATCAAGTACACCATTCCGTACGTTTTTTTTTATTCCATGTGAAATCCCAAATAGTCATTGGCATTAATCAAAAAATAGTTAATTAACATCATGTCTATACGCATCTAAATTCATATACATATATAGATAATTATTTGTAGGGTGTTTCTATTGCCACCCAAAAAACTTCTCGTGGCACCTGTTTTTAATAAAAAAATTTACACCGTTAATATACTTGTATGTAAATTTACTTATAAAACCCTTCTTTCCTCATCATCAGTTGACTATAACTAATGGTGGGGATCATTCAAAAAAAAAAAAGAGTCTATTTCGGTGAATATTGATATTCGATTTTTGATAAATATGCACTCAATCAACATACACCTTGAGAATCTTATCAAATAGAATTTCTATCATCAAATCAATTGGATTACAACACAGATTTTCTTAAATCTGAATATCATCATCATCATCATCATCATCATATACATATATATATATATATATATATATATATATATATATATATCAGTCTTTCTACTGTCAATTCGTCATGATATAAAATATATCAGGATGAAAAACGTGGACCATAGATTATGAAGAAATTTTGACAAGTGCATACACTTTGAGTCAAAGTATGTAAATCTAAAAGTCCACATTCTTCATCCTGATATATTTTATATCATAACGAACTGACAATTGAAAAATTGATATATATATATATATGAGTGGAGATGCAATGTTGTTTCATTGGTGGAAAAAAAAAAAGCTAGGCATGGGTTGAAGAATAGCATCGGGTCATTTGGCAGATCAATTATCTTTTCGATATTTCACCATTATAGACGTTAAATATTGTAGTAAAGCAGAAAAGATTTAATGAAGAATAGAAGAAGACATTAGAATAAAACGCAAATTGGTTCATGGGTGTAAAACAAAATAGGGCTATTTTTGGAATTTCCCTATTTTTTAAGACATTTTATAATTACAAATTGAAACAAATGGGTGCCCTTTTTTGGATGGCAATAGAGCCACCCTTATTTATACACTATTAATCTATTATATATTACCCCTTTATTTTATGGCTACTTAAAATTTTGTATTTTGGTTATAAGTATAAAGGTCATGCTTATAAGTGTTTTTGGTATTAATTAAAATATTTTTCATCAAAAGTGTTTTCTTATTATTTATTTTTCTTAACCATAGTGATTATATATATTTCTTTTACGAGAGATCTCTTATTTTAATGAAATTATTCTAATGCTTCATATATAACAAAATCGGGAAAAATATCTGTAGTGCTCAAATTTTGTTTACAATTAGATTCCATGGAAATTATCATCAACAAATAAATTCAGATCAAAATTTATTCAAATCGACGGATTTCATGAAAGTCCTTACTTTATATTAAAATAAAGAATCCCTCAACAAAGAACCACTATATATGGCAATGATTGCATGAGCCGTGAGTCTTTTCGTTTTGTTAAATGTTTCTTTTTCGGTTTTTGTTGAGGCATGCATGCTGCATGCATCTTTCTTTTGTTATTGGGTCAGCATACCCTTGACATTGTGTTTATTTTCTTTTCTTTGATATATATATATATATATATGGATTCTGTCTAAATGTTTTTCAGCATTTGATCTTTTGCGATGTTTTTTCCCCTTAGGTTAGTCCAATTTTAGAAATATATATATCGTAAACATTGTAGCATTTTTCAAAAAGTAATAAAAAGCTTTTGCTGATCTTAGACAATAAATTTTGTTAAATCAACCAAACACTATAAAATTGATTAAAAAAAAAACCCTTCAAATAAATCTATGCCAAAAAAAAGAGTTTTAAATATTTGATAGTATTGAAAAATATTCCAAAAGCACTCAATACACAAAATATATGTTTTCTGAAAGAACACCACTATTAAGTATCTTCAAATAAATCTATGCCAAAAAAAAAGTATCTTCTAATAAATATTACCTTTTACTTTTACCAATCAGTATTAAGTTAGGGTTTTTTTTTTTTTTTCTTTTTTTTTTTTTTTTTTGTGGATTCTCAAGTGTAATAATACACTGTTCTAATTAAATTTTGTTAATCAAACATGTTAAAGTATTCTATGATCTCTAGACATAGCTGAAGAGCTCTAATAAAATCTTTAATTATAAAATATTGTATGGTGGGATGATGAGCCAGGAGGCAGCCACCTTTTTTACTGGTTTTATTTATTTATTTATTTATTTATTATTATTATTTTTGCTTTTGCTTTAATCAAATGTTTGTAGGACAAATTAATAAGCTAATTAAATTATTTGTGTTAGCTTTTTTAGCATTATTTGTGGACTTTAATTAAATTGTTAAAAGCATGCACTGATGATCTCCCACAATTCAGACATTAATGATTTTTGTTATGAAAGTTAGAATTTGATCCCTTCACCACCAACAATTGATCAACTCTCTCTTAATGGACATTTGGACCCCCCACAATCAATCTACCTCCTCCTTTCTCTCTTATAATAAATATATATTTACATATTTATATTTATATTTTTTGAAAATAATCGAGAACTCGATTCTCTTATTTCTTTTCTTTTCTTTTCTTTTCTTTTTTGATATTTTTTTATTATTTTTATAAGTAAACAACCCAAGAGCATTTCGTTAATGCGAATAGGATATCGAAGTCGTTTCCAAAACACGAATATGATGACCATTGCTTCTCTGTCTTTTTTTATTTTGGTTCGATTGACACTAATTTAGGGACAGAACAGATTCACATTGAAATGTTTGGTATACAAAAATGCTTTATCTTTTGGGAAATTAATTTTTATTTTGTTGTTGTGAATATTTATTATTATAAATTTATAAAATTTTATAGTTTCGTTCATGGTGTTGGAATATTATATCACAATCACGTGACAGAAGAAGCTGCAAATAAATGATGTCAAAACTCAAATGAAGCATCTTCTTGGTACTTGGTAGTCAATTTGTATGTATTCTTCATAAATATTATGGATAGTTTCTAATGTCTTTTTGGACTTTTAGAGTTGAATTTTGTCATCATGAAAAAATCCCTTTGTATTTATGAAATAATTGTCTTAAAATGTATATTTAAATTTTTTTTTTTATTTAAGTACAAATTTGAACTCACAATCTCAACGTGTGGATGTGAGAGGTTTATCGCCAAAATGTTAACGAAAAGTTATTTTTATACTTATTTTAAAAAAACGTAAATGTTTTTTTTTTTTTTTTTTTTTTTTTTGAAGTAAATGAATGAATAAAAGTTTGAAAGTAGCAAAACGAGATAGGGGAAGTGGAAACCAGTTAACTAGGTCTTTCAATTGATATTTGAGATTTTAGGTTCAAATATTCCTTCCCAAGTATAAAAAATAAAAGCACATTACCTCTTAACAGAATTGGTAGTGTATCTCCCTTCCACATAAGTAGTGAGGGGTTCAAATCCCACCATACATATTTTACAAGCATGTATGGGGAGTTTCTTTCCGGGTTGTTGTGAGTTTTTTTCCTGGGTTGTGGGAGTAGTTATCTCCCGTAATGAGATATCCGGGGCGCACATGTATTGTTTGATCTCGGTAGGTCCCGACAGTCCTATTGTAATATTTCTTGTAATTCTTCAAAAAAAAAAAAAGGTATAAAAAATAAAAATAATAATAAAGATTAAAGAGGATATACTTAATTAAAACTTAATTTGTAGAACACATGTTAAGACATAAATTATATTAATATGCGAGTAATATAAATATATTTTTTCACTTATAAAAGACATTAAAATTTAATCAAGGCTTTTTTTTTTTTTTTTTTTTTTTTTTAAGTACTACATTAATTCGGGGTTTTTTTGGAGAGTAGAAGTAGTGAAGGACTCGAACACGTAACCTCGTGGTGCAGTATGAGGGGTTTACAACCGGACCAACCTCATCTCATGAATTTAATTAAGGTTTTAAAATTTTCATCTGTAATTATTTTAAAAGAAAAACAAATTTTGGTTCAAATATAAACAAATTTGGTTGATGTATTCTTTTTTTGAATCACTTTTCCAAGAGAAAAATATTTTTAAAATTTTATTAAAAAAAAGAAAAATATTTGTTATTAATTTTAAAGAAATTTTGTAGTTAATTTTAAAAATGCTTGGGGTATAAATTTGACAATTTAAGATTACTCACGATAGTTATATGTTTGTACTCTAATTTTTTTGTTTGGAAAGCGGACATCATTTTTGGTCAAAGATCTATACAGAAGTGATAGGATTATACTTTATAGGCACGATCCGAATTACACCTCTCACAATAGGGGAGGGGTAGGGGAATGCTATCTACCTTTCCCATTTGCCTTCCCCATTTGTTTTTCCTACTCATTGCTTGACACGTGTACACTTTTTCATTTAATTAAAAGCTCTCACTTTTTGCTACAAAACTTGTTTACGTCTTTATCATTGATAGCTGCTTTTATCATATCATTAATAAAGGATCAAGACATAAACAAGTTTTGTAGCAAAAAGTGAGAGCTTTTTATTAAATGAAAAAGTATACACGTGTCAAGCAATGAGTGGGAAAGACAAATGGAGAAATCAAATGGAAAAGGTAGATAGCATTCCCCTACATTGTAATATTGGGAATTTCATTTTAAAGTCTCCAACCATCGAGTCAAGATACCATCCTTGCGTAGATATTGATACTTGGTATTAATACTAATATTCTGAAGAAAACAATGAAATAGGATAAGTGGATTGGTGAGATGATGATGATGAAGATGAAAATGGTGGGATGAGATGAAAGGAAGCCAATCCCCATAAAATTGAAAAACAATGAAAACCAGTCTCTTCTATCAGAAGGCTCTGAAGTCCATGCCTGCCTGCAGAGGCTCTCTCATAAAATCTATAAAAAATTAAAAATCTCTCAAAAGACTTTGCCACTGCCTGCCTGCTTGCCTGCCTGCCTACTGCTGCCCAATTCCATTTCAACCAATTACTTTTTCTCTTCTTTATTTTTTATTTTTTATTTATAATCCCCATATTACATTTTTACCAAAGAAATCCCAAATACCCACTTACTCACTTAAACCAAATCAATCATCCCACCCAAAAATAAATCATATATATTCAATCAAGACTACTCAGGAGAGAGAAAGAAAAAATAATAAATAAACAAATAAAGAGTCAAAATGTGTTTGTGATCTCACTACAAAACAAAACAAAAAACATTTTCTTCTCTTCAGACCTTGTTTTTCACTCTTCCTTTTTTTTTTCCTTTTCTTTTTTTTTCTCTCTCTTCTCACTTTTTCTCTTCTTCTTCCTCTTCTTTTTCCTCTTCTTCTCCAACCAAACTATAGCCTTTGAAACAAAACACACTTTCTTTATTTCTTTCCTTCTTTGTTTCCTCTCTCCATCTATTTGTTTTGAGGTTTAGTGGTGTGTGTGTGTATCCATCAATGGAAATTGCAACAAGAACACAAGAGAGCAGCAGAAGAAACCCATCTTCATCATCTCCAATAAACTCACCAAGGAGCAATGGAAGCAACAGCAACATCAATATTAATGGGGTCCAATTCCACCACCACACAACAGCAGCAGCAGCAGTAGCAACAACAACAACAATAACCCCACCAATTTCTCCAATTCCTCCAATCCCCAGATCTACAGAGGCCAACCCTTACCCAACAACTTTTGTTCAAGCAGACACAACCAACTTCAAACAAGTTGTCCAAATGCTGACTGGTTCCTCTGAAACTGCCAAGCAAGCATCAGATCCATCACCGCCACCACCACAACCACCTCCCACCACCACCACCACCACCAACAAGTCTTCTAATTTTGTCATACCACCCATCAAGACCACCACTCCAAAGAAACAAAACTTCAAGCTTTATGAGAGAAGAGCCAACAACTTCAAGAACAGTCTCATGATCAACACTTTGGTAAACAACAATTCCAATTGTAGCAACAACAGCAGCAACTTCTCTCCAAGAAACAACATGCCTGAAATCTTGTCTCCAAGTTTGCTTGATTTCCCTAAGCTTGCACTAAGCAGCCCTGTCACACCACTAAATATTGATGACCCTTTCAATAGGTCATCTCCTTCTTTAGGAACCTCATCATCATCTTCAGAGGAAGAGAGAGCAATTGCTGAAAAAGGGTTTTATTTGCATCCATCACCGATTTCAACTCCTAGAGATCATGAGCCTCAGCTTCTTCCACTTTTCCCTTTATCTTCACCCAGAGTTTCTGGCTCATCTTCTTGAACAAGAACAAGAACAAGAACAAGAACAACAAGAACCAAGAAGAAGGCACTCTCATGTGTTGTTGTTGTAACTTGATTGTGTTTAATTGTTATAAGAGGAAAAAACAAAAATATTTGATGGGGTTTGGATGATTTTGATGAGGGAGTACTACTGGTAGAGATCTTGTTTCAATTGTACAATTTGATGGGCTTTTTCATAATATGGTAAAGCTTCTTATTTCTCTTCTTTTCTTTTGTCTTCTGTTTTTTTTTTTTTTTTTTTCTTTTTCTTTACTTGACCTTAGAAAACTACAGTCATGAAGTGAGATATATTTCCAAGTAAACTTTCCTCTTTTTCTCTCTCAATGGTATCTACTTATATATATATATTTATAGATTTTTGTGTGTATTTCCATGTTCTATACTTCTATTATTGATCAAATTTTGTTTGCATGAATTTCATTAGAAAAAGTGTATTCTCTTTGTGCCTCTCCCTCTCTCATACACATGCACACAGCAGTGCAAAAACACATAATCTGACCTACATTTTTTGAATTTACAGAAGAGTAAAATAATTAAGAATCTGTGTCTGTGAATGTGAGTGAGTCTTTGTAGAGTCTTTTGAACTTTGAAAATATCTGAATAGGTCTGAATATAATTTTTACTTGTAAAAAAGCTAAAAAGCTCCCCAATTGAGAGAGCTTGACCCCATGAGAGGGCCAAGCTAGCTATATGTTCTGCTACAAGTTGTGTGACCCCCTGTAATTGATAGGTCTTTGTAACTTAATTAAACAAGTCAAATCTGTGTGGGATGCTTATTATCATATCTAGGAAGAAATTTCCATCTGAAAATTGGCCCACATTAGGAGGCTCTTTCTTCAAATCAAAACTCAAAAAAAAAAAAAAAACGTGATAGAGAAAATTGTTGGATCATCTAACTTGTTGACTTATCTACAGCACCAATTTGTTTGTTCAAAGAAATTACAACTGAGAAAAAAAAAAAATGAAAAAAAGAAGGAATCATACCATTTCCAAGCACTTCTCTTGCCTTGCTCATTAATATTATAATTAATTCATTTGTTTTCCAACCACCATTGTTGAATTAACTGAACTTGTACAATTTGAATATCTATATTGAATTTTCTAGTGCATTTGTGGTATACTTAGATTATTTTTTTTTGGTAAAGTTGGTCAAAGCTAAGAAGAGGGAAAAAAAAAAAAAAAAACAATGACAAGTATTGTACTATCATTGTGGTATAATAACTTTGTCTTGCTAAATAATTTTTTTTTTAATGGAAGATACCACTCACCATCATTTGATTTTTGGGTTGGATACAAACAAATATAAATTATTTCAAAATTAACCTAAATTTCGATAATTTCGAAGACATGAATACACGATTTTAACGAGTTCTTAACGAATTTCGAAACCATCCAAACCTAAGAAAAGACTCAATAATATATGTAAACCAATTCTGTTACTTTTAACTTGATGATTTATAAATTGAGAGCATCTCCAATGAGGTGCTCTAAATTTTAGCTAAATTTTAATAAGTTTTCTTGGGGTCAATCCAACCATCCTCTATATTATAACTAGACATTAACATATTTAATATTTTTGAATTTAAAATATAAATAAATTTATTTTATTTCAAATTTTATTGCTCCAAAAATTAGTTTAAAAATAATAAAATAATAGGAAAAAAAAGAGAGTATGATCTAAGTAACAAAAGCAAAGAAACTATGAAAACTTTTATGTAGTGTTAGAAGATTGGACAAAAACCTCCGGTGTATCTATTATGCTACTTTAAGATGCAACTTGGATACCTTTACCCACCATTTTGTCATTTGCCTCACTATTCTACTTCTTTTTATCGAAATCTGACACCATGTCAGGATGTGCTGGGACCTGTCGAGAGACTATATGAGCGGTTTTGATATCTACTTCAACAATAATGGAACGAAAACTCTTGAACATCGTTGTGAGATTCGAAACCTCATCAATAACGTGGAAAGGGTGTGTACGTACACCACTTGAACTAAGAGTGGATGTGCCGCTATCATACTTTCTATATTTAGCATCGTGTACATTTCTCATAAAATTTCCTTAGAAAAAATAAACCCAAGAAACCAGAAAAGAAGTTTCCATTACTAAATTATTTGATCAAGAACAGTTTTAAAACTCATTTTGCTGGAGATTTCTTTTTAAAATTGAAAAGATTGAAGTTAGATTCAACTGTTTCTCCAAACCTTATGAGATGCATTTTCTTATTATTATTATTATTGTTATTATTCCTTAAACGAGAAGCTAAGGAAATATATTTGTTTGATTTTTTAATAATTAAGTTTTTAAAATTACATTTCCTGTTGAATTCTCCAATACTTTAATATGGACAGAGACTTGGTCCTCAGACCAAGTCCATTCTTTGCGTACATAACCAATTGACAGAACATGTAACAGTACTTCCTGACGTGTTATTATAACACAATAAAATAAATAATTTAAAAAAAAAAAAAAAAACCTTTGAAGTTGAAATGAGCAAAATTTGATACATCAATCCACCTATATTTGCATATATATATATATATATATATAAATAATTTTTATATAACAGATAATTTCAACCCTTCGAAAGTATCTTCTTACAAGTTTTTCTACCTTTGACAAATTGAGAATAAATCTGAATATGTACAACTATACGACCATCAGTAATTACAGTTCGTCTCATATTCATCTTTATATTATTGGACTAGGCATTCGAGTTATCGTGACCTGTTTTTCGAATTCCGATCAATGATTAACTTTTCAATTATTTCAAGAATTAACATTGAACCCTCCTCCCTAACAGGCTATAATGTTGTGTACACCAAAAACACAAACACTGTTGCACTTGTAAAGTATTAACACTGCAACGAAGATTAATAGAAAAGGTTCAACAACATAGCAGTACAAACATTTTGCTTCAAAAATGGAGGAGTTTTGCTTATTTGAGTTTTTGTATATATCAGCAATACTTGTTACATACATATGATTATGGAGGCTTTGCGAGCTTTCAGATTTCTGAAAATGAGTTCACTGTTTTGAACCCATGATTTTCTGGTAGTGGACCATTTCCTGGCCGGACTGAAATTACCACCTCCAAACCTGAATCATGGATCGGAAATTAAATAAGCATCAACATCGAGTAATAATAAGAAAACGAAACTGTCTTCTCTTGAGGAGTACCCTTAACAATTATGTAAAGAGTACTTTTTCTCATAGTGCATTAAGTGTACACTATAAAGTTGAAATGATTTCATTCCTTAAAACTTCTAAATTGACAAATTAAAAAGGACGAACCCAGACATCCTAAATTATTTAACCGGGTATTGTTGGAAATAAGAGATTATGAGCAGCTCATTACCTGCAGCTTTTGCAGCTGTAGCTTCTTGATAGACGTCGGTCACAAATAAAATTTCAGAGGGCTTATCAACTCCCAATGACTGAGAAATTTCAACGTAACTCTGTGTTTCTCTTTTGTTCCTGCAAGCAAGAGGAGGAGAGGACATTTGCATATTTTCAAAACTTTGGTGGCGGCAAGAAAGTTAAGTAAAACAAGCACAAATTGAAGTTGCAGAAATTACCCCACTGCAGTATCGAAAAATCCAGATAAATATTTTCTTAAATTCCCGTAGTTCGAATTCCCAAATATAAGCCTTTGTGCCAACCTGCTACCGCTAGAATATATGTACACCTGTGACATAGAGATGATAATTATATTGCAAATGAACTTCCTATGCATACTCAGAAGAAAATGGGAAGAAAATGGGAAAAAGAAAGTAAGAACCTTTATTCCCAAAGCATCCCACTTCTCAAGGGCTTCTGGTACATCGTCGAAAACTACTCCCTCCAATTCATGACTCTCAAATCCAGTTCGCCATATATGACCCTGCATGTATCAATATTATATGCAACGCCTGGTTACACTGGAAGCATTTCTTTCTTAATCAAATTTTTGCTTACTTGCAATTGTTTCAAAGCGGTGATCTTTCGATCAGCCTTTATCATTGCATCCACATTAGTAACCAAAGCCGCTATCACCTCCTCCTTCCCCGCATCATCAGAAGGGATAGGCACAGCACCAATAACACCTTGCTGCAAATCATCTTGAACCTGCAACAAGAAATTCAAAACATTTTATAACTCATACAACCAAATTACCTTCAACTGCTGTTCTGAGTTGTTTAACTCAGCAGTAAATGATTTTCGACTCTAAACTAGAAGGAATATAGAACCAAGTCTGAAAGCAGCTGTGATTTCTAGGCTGATCACATCAGAATGTGAAATATTTTGAGACTTGAGCATGAGTGTCAAGTAAAGATGTGCAAAGCCATGCGTTAAATCCTTTGTTATCAAGGGTTTTCAGTCGGCTCAGAGCATTGGAGTTAACAATAACAGCATATTATTTAGTTTGAATTGCTTGGAGAATTGAAAACATGTTTGCAGTTTCTATGTGGTGTTGCCTCAGACATCAATATCCTAGCACAGGGGAAACCTTATGTATCAGTGCTCTCACAAATTGTGAATTGGCATTAAGATGTAAACCATAGTCCATGAGAAGGGCTTAACTTATTGGGGTAAGAAAGATAAGGGTATCCTACATGTAATATTATCCAATCCAAATATATAAATAAGAACTTACTTGAGTGCGCAGCAACTTAATATCATCTTGAGTTTCTGCAGTGTCATATGTTGCAGACAAATGCCTTCCAACATTATCGCGGGCATATGGAAAGAGAACCTCCGTAACAAATGATATGGGAGTAGTAGTCCCTTCAATGTCAAGCACAATGCATCGCTGCAACCATACAATCGAACTATGAAAAAGTAATTACCTGAATATAAAGTATACCCTAAAGACACAAATGATCTAAAGACCCCGGAATAAAGCAACTGGTTTTCATTACTAAAGAGAGCAGAAGTCAACGATCCTTGATATATCTCTTGAGAGGAAGAAATGGTAAAATTCTTACTGGCAATTGGTTTGAATTATAATTTGAGTCTGCAGTCAGTGCGTTTGTAGACATATTTAAGTTCCCATTCCTGCCTGACACTCCTTTCCCCTTTTGAATTGGACCATGGCTTGGTGTAGACCAGTCAACGCCCAGTTGATGAAGTTTGATAGCAGCATCAAAGAGATAATGATAACACTCAGCCTGAAAAATACACAACCAAGTATAGAGAAAGTACATAAAGTGAGCCTTGAAAATATAAGTGGCTCCTCTTTCATCTTGATACAAGAATCAGACATGAAGAAGATTCAAAGATAGGAGATAAAGGATGCACAAGGCAAAGTTAATAACCATTCAGATAAGCATCGAGCTAATTTTATGTGGTCCAACACCAAAAAGTTATAGTTATTTGAATTGTATCCCTCAGAACTGCTATCTGGCAATACTATGGTCAGACATACAACAAAAAGTACAAGAGTAGATATATAAAAGACATCTTATTTGAGTCGAACAGAAAAAATTCTATGAGAAAGATCTGGCAGAGTTATATCAGACCAAGCACTACAGCTTTCAAGGGTTTGGAAAACTGCTGCTAATGGTTATAAAATATCCTACCATTTTCCAATCTTCAAAAGATTACTCGCATATAACAGAAGCAAAAGTAACTAAATGAAGGGGAGCTCAGGATCAGTCCATTCATGATTCGTGTTGGAAAGTTGCATCAAGTTATGTGTATCACACCACACTATACTCATGTAATTGGGTATGATTGAGATTAATAAGGTTGAATGTAGCAATGAAATTTTTCTTCCTTGGCTTTCCCATCCACATGTTATATTTTTATGACTACCGGAATATGGGAAGTCAATAATAGAATGCTACTTACTAAAACAATACATCAATATATATGCTCGCACACAACAGGGATGGAACAGCTGTTGGGTTGTCAGGAGACGCTTTAGAAACAACAAAGGCAATATATTTTCTGTACATCTTATGCCCAATTTTCTAGAAATATTGCCAGACGTTTTCATAGATGGATATATAGATGCTAGAGCCAATGTTCCTTTTAGAAAAGGAGAACAGCAAGTGCACTGTCAAACAAGTAGGTGTAAGTGGGAGATCTATGGCGTAAAACTAATGGAGCTATAGTAGTCCTGTAAAGGAATCTTGTCACTTCCTAACAGAATTAAAGGCAAATTTAAAATGATTATCACTAAGGCAAAAAGAAACCTGATGTAATTTTCGGCATCTACAAACAGTTGTAAATTTCAAAGATAGTTTGACCAAAGGAATATAGATAAAACAAAAAAGAACCCCACAAATAGATCAATTTGATTCAAAATTATTCATAAAGCAAACCTGAGTTTTTGCACTGATCCATGAGTCTCCCCATATGTATATACCATGATTGCGAACAAGGACAGCCGTTGTTTTGGGGTATGCTTGTATCTGAAAAACACGAGAAAATCCAATTAATGTTGAGCAATATTTTACATGGGAGATGGAAGACCAAATTGTGGAATATATGCGTCTCTCTCTCTCTCTCTCTCTCTCTCTCTCTCTCTCTCTCTCTCTACAGATATATATATATATATATATATATATATATATATATTATGGGAAACTAAAATGATATATAAACATCGATAAGGTTACTAGGATAATCATTTGTTTGGAAACTAGTCGTGAAAGAAGCCGTCACAGGCTTAACAGTGTTAGGATCTATTCAAGAAAACTTACCAAATATCTATAAGCAGCATCATGTGCATTCATAGATCAACATCAAAAAGTTACTATTAGAATCGCTATTCAGAGGTAAACCTAAGAAAAAAAAAAAACATACCGCTTTGGCAAGAGAATCAGTGAGCTCATTTTCATAGGCTGTATTCTCAATAATTGGGACCACAAGTTCATCATAATAACCGTGCCCTTTGATTCCTTTTATCATCTCCATATGCGTTACCTGTAAGTTTACAGAAAGCACAAATGAATCAAAAGATGAAAGAGGTATTACCAAGGAGTTGACGAAAGCATTTACATATGCCAAAATACTCAACCACTTATGATATTATGAACTGATCTTCAACACATGTGATAGAACAACTGATCAGTCTTCTGTTAGTTGGAAATAGGCTGACGGCACTGCCATACATTAATTTCATCAATGTTCAAGTATGAATTGTAACAGGAAAATATAGTGGGTTAACAGCATGAGACGCAAACCCTGTGCTCACATCACATGTGTGGTAGCTCATGCTTTATACCCTGTCCTAAAGGAGTCCACAAGATTTCTAAACGAGACTTATTCACCACAACAGTGCCTCATAAAAACTGTCCAGAAGGAAGGTAGAAAAAGAGAATAGAAAAACACTACATTCAAGGCTCAAGCAAGGAAATGAAGAGAAAAACAAAAACTTACACGAAATTCTTTAGACATTGGATTGAGCATTGTCACGAGACAAGACTCCATCCCATGGCTGTGGATAACAGCTCCAGCATCACGCATCTCGTATGCCTGGATGTCAAGAAAAATAAGTGTTAATACAAGTTTATAAAAGGAAATCTTAAAATCCAATTACAAAGATGAAGGCCATCCTCATAAAAAGACAACCAAATAACCAATTATGTGAAATAGACTAATTGTTCAATCAAGCATGGAGAAAGATCTACGGATTTTGTCTACAGAATTGATACAAGCAGGTGTAAAGTAAATGAGATGTATTGGCCATTGTTGTCTGATTTTAAAATTGTTATACAGTCATGAAGTCATTGATTAATATGAACGTGCAGAAACTACAAATTAAAGGATCAGCTGAGCCTATTACCACAAAACTTTGCGCAGTCCAGAATAAAAGTCAACCAGTTTACTCAGACATCAGATAACATCATTTAAAAATCCATAGATAGTCTAAAGATCATATCCATTTGAATGATCAAATTAATATTGGATCAATCTATAGCAGAACAAAAGGACATATAAATAATCAAACAGCACTAGAAAGATCAATTTCCATATATTAAATTACAACATATCCATTTCCATTTAAATTGCTTTCAGAACATCTCAATCTTCAGACCGATTCATCAAATATCAAAATGACAACCGAGATTAACTAATAATATTCTTAAGCACAAATAGTTGATACCTTCATGAAAAGAGGAGCACAATCAGAACACTTGGGAGGCTTATGTGGATACGGCTTCGGAGATGGTGAAAACAAGATAGACCCATTTCCAGATATCACATACATGTCCTCTGGTTCCATTCTCTCCTTCTGAACACCTATCCACATACCAACAAAAACATACAAGGGGCTTTACTTACATATCCAAAAATCAAGAGAGGAAATATACACACACAAATTGAACGTGAGAAAGAAATACCCAATAATTGGACTATATAACACAAAAACATGCGTGGAGTTGGAAAAAAATCAAACAGCATAGAAGAATACAGGATTCATATCATCCAGCTTGAGCAATAAATAGCACGAAAAAGAGCCAAGAAGGATAACCAGAATACCACAACGTAGAATTTGAGCTTGAGCAACGGCATCTAAAGTTAAACATCGCAGAACTAAACACCAACTCTTATTTGATACAGATCACCTATCCAAAAATGAAACATAGAAACATATGCAGTCTAGTTGAATAAAAAAAAAAAAGTAGTCCAGAAATCAAACAAACAAGAATTGACAAGAAACATATTTAAGCTTGAATAACAAAAACTCAGAATCAAGCAACCAGATTACCAGAAAGAGATACAAAAATTCACGATTGAATTGAATGGTACATATTCAGAAATCAAACAATGCATGAAAAGAGTAAGCAAAATCACAACTGAGCTAAATATTACATACCAAGAAATAACTCCACACACACACACACAAAAACAACCACCTAGAAATCAAAAAAAGAAAAGAAAAAATCTTAAGCACATGCAAATTTGAGCTTCAGTAGCAAATGCCAGAAATCAAGCACACACACAAGCAAAAATGAAAAGTGCCCAGATATCAATCAAACAAAACCAAAGTAATAAACGACATAAATAGCTAGCTTAAACACAAAATTGAGCTTAAATAACAAATACCCGGATCAGCAGAATCTTAACACAAACACATAAAGAAACAAACATTATATATAAAAAAAATAAAAAACCCAAGTAAAATAGATACACACACTTGACACTTGAGCAATCAATAATAAAACAAACCCAGAAAGCAAATGAAGAGAAAGAAAAAGAGTACCAGAAGGAGACATGAGGATGAGCTGGTGAGGTTTAGGGATGGAGTCGTCATGGACCTTGATGGTGATGCTGCCACCTGTCCCAGACACCCATCCAAGGGTGTAGAATTGACGGCACAGCTCCGATAACAAAGCTCTCGTTTCCTTCACTGGTTTGCTCTCCAAATACGCCTCTGTATGCGTCGCTGGGCCCACCAACTTCACTCCTCCGTTCACTGCCAAAGCTGCCATTGCTTTTTTTTTTTTTTAGACAAATCGCAGAACCGAAGATAACACCTAAAGCAGCCCACTTCTATTGAAAATATATTCTCTGTTAAAGATAGAGACAAACAATGTTGTTGGTTCGTGTCAAATGTGTGTGTCAGAGATTTTTGATGCTGTTGAGGTTGGAATAATTTCTTTTTCTTTTTTCTTTAATTTTTGAAAATAGGTTTGGAATAATTTCTTTTTTATAAAATATAAAGCATATTTATTATGGAGAAATAAATAAAATCAAATGGCGAATTGTCTAAACATCCCTGAGTTTAGGTCTAACTGCACACAAACAAACCTTTCATTTAAAATCACACAAACATTCACGAGTCTAGATTATTGCACACTTAAAATAAAATGCTCCTCCACTTGAATGGATATATGATTGTCAATAATCGAAAAATTTTAATTGCACACTTAAAATAAAACAATCTTCCTCTTGAATGATGCATGATTATAAACGGATCATCAAGATTATTATAAATGATTATCAATGGATCATTTTGATTTAGGAGGAGGTTCCCCCACCCCCCACCATAAAGGAGGCATGTTCCAATGTGTTTTGAAACTACTTAACTACATAAGGAAAATAAAAAGAAGGCAGAATTCCACATAAGTCCTACATTTTTGGTGATTTGTTACCTTTATAAATGTCTTTCCAAATTCATCACTTTAGTCCTTACTTTTTTCAAAACTCATTACTTTAGTCCATTTGACCAAATATGTGAAAGTCAACTATTTTAAAACCTGTGAAAGTACACTTTTACCCTTATTACTATTTAATTTAGCTAAAATGATTATATTAGCTTTAAATTAAAATGAAAAATAATAAAATTCTCAATAATAAAATCTTAAATAAATATATTACAAAAAATCTTAAATAAATAATAATAATAAAAACCATTAATTTTTTTTTCATAATGGATATTAATTTAGCTAAAATGATTATCTTAGCTTTAAATAATTTTTTTTCATGGATTTTTTTTTCATAATCTATTTACTTAAGATTTTATTATTGAGAATTTTATTGTTTTTTAATTTAATTTAAAGCTAAGATAATCATTTTAACTAAATAAAAATCCATTATGAAAAAATACAAAATAAGAAAAAATTAATGGATTTTTTAATTATCTATTTAAGCTTTTTTTTTTTTTTTTTTGTAATATATTTATTTTAAGATTTTATTATTGAGAATTTTATTGTTTTTTATTTTAATTTAAAGCTAAGATAATCATTTTAACTAAATTAAATAGTAATAGGGGTAAAAATATACTTTCACAGATTTTAAAATAGTTGATTTTCACATATTTGGTCAAATAGACTAAAGTGATGAGTTTTAGAAAAAGTAAGGACTAAAGTGATGAATTTGGAAAGACATTTATAAATATGACAAATCACCAAAAAGGTAGGACTTATGTGAAATTCTACCTAAAAAGAAATGATAAAATAAGTAACTAGTGATAATCACTCTAAAAGCTAGTAGTCTCTATTAATTTGATTGAAAGTCAACTAATGTTTAGAGAACAAGATGAAGTTGATCCAGTGGTATACCTCTTACACTTACATCACGAGATTATGAATTTGAGTCCTCCCACTCCAAAACAAAATCCCGAATTTATGTAATACTTTAAAAAAAAATAAAAAAAAAATTAGGGTAGTTGTGCAATTTTAAGTAAAGTGTTCATATACATGCAATTACCTCTAAAATAAGGGTTGATTGTTTAATTTGCCCTACAATTCAATAATTTTGTCAATAGTTGACCATGGAAACAATTTTTCTCTTGTAGATATATAAATGTGAACATACTTATATCACACTTATTCACATCATCACTTTTTGTCATGTAAGCATTATTTGACTCAATTGCATTGTTTTTTTTTGGTAAAAAGTAATTAGATGGATAAGTGTGCTATAAGTATGCTCACACTTATATGCCTACATGAGAAAAACTCCAAAGATATGTGTGTGGAATTAGTGGAGAGTAATTATTATTTTCTAGTAATTTGAGCACTTTTATTAATATTTTATTTTATTTTATTTTTTATTTTTTTTACTTAGAAAGATTTATTGATCTATGTTTAGTGAGAAATTAATGGCGCAATTGACTTTGCTCCTGATGAGATGAGTTGGTCCGTTGATAAAACCCTCACACCTACATTACAAGTTTACGGGTTCAAGTCCTCCCCGCTCTTCAAGAAATCCTAAATTTATACAATATTAAAATATTTAAAAAAAGAAAAGAAATGGATTGGTGTAGTTATTTTAGGAGTTTTTCTCTGGTAGGCATACAACTGTGAGTATACTTATAGCATACTTATCCACCTCATCACTTTTTACCAGAAAATGCAATGCAATTGGGTCAAATAATGCTTACATAGTAAAAAGTGATGAAGTGGATAAATATACTATAAATATGCTCACAGTTGTGTGCCTACTAGAGAAAAACTCGTTATTTCAGTCAAAGCTGGGGGTTAATAACTGTACGGACCACTTCAGAGGCTTCATCAAGCCCGCCCTAGTTCCTAGCTAATCTCTGATTTTTTTTATTTTTAATTACATAATTACCCCTATGTAAGGAATTTATCAAATATCCTTCTCATTTATTTATTTATTTTTATATACACCACCACTTTCATGTTTCTCTTCTTTTTCTTTTTTTTTTGGTTGGGAAAAATGAAATAATAATTTCGAAAAATGCCAGTTTAGTTATAATTATATACAAATACACTTATTGCATTGACCACCATTAGATTAACATCTTAAATTTACTTCATCATTTTTTATTTTCTTAAAAAAAAATTCTAGGAATACATGTCAATTTTTATTGAACTAATCAATTAGGTTAATTTGTCAAATTTTAAATGGTTGGAAAAAAAAATAATAATCCGATGATGAAAGGCAAATTACCGAACACCCTTATGAAAGGAATTTTCGGTAATTAGCCTATAAAAAAGTTGAAAACGTGATTTTATGGGTTTTTCATAATTTGACTTTATTAAAAAAAAAAAAAAAAAAAGATTCCACAATTTTTTTTCATCATTTTATGATTTCTTCCAATATTTAACGTTTTTTTTCTTTAGATTTCTCGATTTTTTTTTTCACATTTCACAATTTTTTCCAACATTGAATGTTTTTGCAAAAAGATAGAAAAATATTAAAGGACTAGTTTTGTAATTTATGGTTATGAAATGAAATTTTTTTACGTTATAAATTTATAATGTAGTTTTTTTTTTTTTTTTTTTTTTTTTTTTTTAAATAAACCAAACAACTTACAAAGACACACGGCATTCCGCCGTCACAATGGAACCAACACAGAGAGGAAACTCCTCCAGCCAAAACAAATCCTCCACACAAGAGAGGCTGTTTTTGGCTAATACATGGGCTACCTGATTAGCCAATCTTGGAACAAAAGAAACCGAACTACACCGAGCACTACTAAGCAACAAACGGATATCCACAATAACACTCCTTATCTCTGAGAATAAAGGTTTACTACTATTGATCCATCCTATCACCACTTCCGCATCTAATTCGATAATACACGAAAATAATCCAGAATCAATAGCCAACTGCAGACCACGAAGAATTGCCACCGCCTCGGCCACTTGAGGATTGAAGGTAGCAACTATCTTTTGGGAACTTGCGGCCATAACCTGACCCAAACAGTCCCAAATCACCACCCCCACACCTGCCAAACATCTTTCTCCATTAATCGCAGCATCGCAATTTATTTTATACACATTCAGTTCTGGAGGAATCCAAACATCATGTCTGATTCTCGAAGCTGCAGTTTGCACCACACCAGTGCTAACTGCGTGGAACTCAGAAAGATAACAGCTAGCCCATTCCGCAATGTCCACTTCTCTTATCTCCTTTGGGTCATGAATAGCAACGTTACGAAGTGACCACACTTTCCAGAGGCACACATAAAACAGCTCCAAATCCCCACTCTCCAGAAGTGAAAAACTACTAATCAAAAAATTAAAAAAATGAAATTTGAGTTTATGATTACCAGCAAGTTTGGGTGACCAGAACATTCGCAGCTGCTTCAACAGTGAGCAGGACCACAGGCAGTGGAGTATGGACTCAGTACCACCCTTGCACAAAGGACAAAAAGATGACACAGGTACCCTTCGACGTGCCAATTCAGCCATGGATGGGAGCAAATTGTTACACGCCTTCCACACAAAAATTATCACCTTATTAGGAATATAAAGCTTCCAAAGAGCTTTCCACCAAGCAATAGAAACACTGGAGAAAGAGCCAGATTCAGAAGATGATGAGTTCGATCGAAGGGAACACCCTAACCAATATCCACTTTTTGCCTAATAGCAGCCTTTGGGATCATAGTGCCATTAGATAAAATCCACCCTATTACTACCCCCCACCAGAATAGTCAGAATAGCAGCCACATCCTCTTCAACAAAATTATCATTTAACAAACCCAAATTCCACCCTCCAGAAGGCAGAAGGAGCTGGTCCACCGTGGTATTAATGTAGGGAAAAATACCGGTCAACGCAGCGGAAGCGAGACTAAAATCGATTTAGTATGTTTTAAAATTTTTCCTTTGATGAACCTTAACCCTTTAAATTAATTAAACATACATATAAAGTAACAAAAAGTAGAATACCTTTTGTTGCGTGATCCGATTGACTTAAGTCGATGGTAATCTGCAAGATCTTCAATCCTAGCACGAATATAAATCACCTAGGAGCGTGGTCTCCCTTTTCTTTGAATTGCGAACCTGAGAATGGACAAACAAACTTTCTTTTTCTTATTGTTAGTCACAAAACAACCAAAAGACTACAAATGTTATTTCGGTCACTTTTGAGTTCTCAATCTAATGATCGAAACTCGCGTGAACCTAATTCGATATTGTACACACAAGCCTATTGATGAATAAGCAATTAGTGTACTATCAAAAGAATAATCTCTTCTCTCTTTTTTGGAATAATCTCTTCTCTCTTTTTATCTTGGCAGAATAATCAAACACTTTTCTATGAGTATGAGAAGAAGAAGAATTGATCCAGTAAACACACTTAGGGTGGCCGAACCCTATAAGGTCTATTATATAGGGTGATCGAATTTCTTTCTCTTTTTCCTTTAGGGTTGCCGAAATCTACTTGTTGTTGTATTAGGGTTGGCCGAATTTCATCACCTCACTTATATAGGGTGACCGAAATTCAACCCTAATTCCCATCAACTTTTAGACTCCTAACCCTAATTTAACTCATAAGTATTTTTATTCTTTTATTGACTTAATTAAAAGACTTCTTATTTGATTAAATAAATAAACTTAATTATTTATTTTCTTACCAAACAAGTCTTTTACTTTTAGTATACTACTACCAATAGTATAATTCTAGGAAACATATTTCCTAATCAGAAAAAGATTATGTTTCTTAATTAAATAATTAATTAATTCTCATTTAATCAAATAATAAAATAAAATAATATTTTTGACTAATATTATAGCCTTGCCGCCCCACATTAAAAATATGGGCCACATATTATTTCTTTATTTTATTTAATCCATTGGACTTTAAATAAAAAGTCCACATGTGAACCAGACCCATTCTTACTAAAAGAAACAAGCCCACATGCCTTTCATTAATATATTAATATAATTGATCAGCCCATTAAACAAATAATGTGTAAATTATATTCTTAATATATTAAATGCAATTCTAAATGGACCTATAAATTGGTCTGGTAGAATATATCAAGTGATCCATGCAAGTCCGTGTAGATTGGGGATCTTGGCGGGCTATCTAAATTTAAGCTTCAATAGACATAACCTAATCACAATCAACAAATGATTCACTTAAGTCCGATCCATTAATTTTAACTCATTCCACTAAAGAGCTAAAATTGAACTCTTAAATAAAGATAAAATAAGAAGATGTTCCTCATTCATACCCTAGACAACCATATTGGAGATAGTGTATCCTCGTGATTAATATCAGTAATCGCCAAAAGTTCATAGACCGCCTATAACTCTCCAAGTTACCATATTTACTCATATGACCACGTTTTGAACTTGGATATTTTGACTTGTCTAGAAGCCATGTTTTCAATAGTCACTATCGAAAACTCAACGTTGAGATTTAATATCCAATTACCTCAAAACATCCATATGATGATATTATACTCTCATTCAATAAATGGAGCCACAATGTCCATATCTATAAATGAAGTCCTCTATCGATTAACAAATGAATATCACCAAACTATCGAGAATAGACTATGCTATATAATCGTACTCATTGATAACTCAAATGATATCACTTACAACCATAAGTCCATCATTTATCTCAGGATTAAGATAGACTCTCCGATTGTCCTGATAATGAAAAGACTATTATCTATTGACGGTTATAGATAAAGCTTTTCATTGTGATCCAGTTCAATACACCCAGTGCACTAGATTCTTTTACTCGAAGACACTCCGATGATTTTAGACTCATCATATCTCATTTGATCCCACTCAAATGCTAACAAAAGAATTCTACAACTTTAACAAGATAAAGGTGCCCAACCTTTAACTTAAGTTGTGAACATTATTTAAGACTAACTAAAGAATTGTGTCATCCTCATACATATCCAGATGTACGAACAATTCTTCTTCTCTCATAGTCTTTAGACCTTATGATTATTTACTTTGACAATTATAATATTAAACTAGAAATGCTATAAGATTTGTTAAACCAGAAATCACTTTATTAATATGAAAAAGATTGTCAATTACAATATTACACTCTTGCTATTGAGCATAATCCTAACAATTAATGCCCAAATAAGGGGGGAATATTGGCCTGAAAGTGGAAGGTCTTGGCAGCCAACAATCCGAATAAACCCGAATATTTGCCCCGTCTCCCACTCTCCACCTAGAACCAGCCACAAGGAGCTCCTTGCCCTACATCAAACTACGCCAAAGGAAAGAAGCCGAAGACTTTATCTCAGCCTCTAAGAAAATGACCTCTGGAAAATAGCAAGCTTTAAGTAACTGTGCAGCCAAAGACTTCTCATTAGACAAAATCCGCCAACACTGTCCTGTAAGAAGTGCTTTGTTGAAAATTTCTAAATCTTTAAATCCCAATCCCCCTTTCTCTTTAGCCACACACATACGAGACCATAAGCACCAATGTATCTTCCTTGAGGCTCTATTACTTCCCTAAAAAAACCTCACACACAACCTGTACATCTCCTGTAAGAGACCTTTTGGAATCTGAAATAAATTCATAGAGTAAGTTGGAATGGCTTGTATAATAGCCTTTATCAATACCTGCTTACCTCCTGAAGATAGAAGCTTATCACGCCACCCCTTGATTTTGTCCTAAACCCTACGAACAATGTCCGAAAAACTCTCCCTTTTCCGACGACCAGTAAAGCAAGGCAAACCTAAATACTTCTCATGACACTCTACCATTCCCACCCCTAGAGTTCCAGCCAACAACTCACACTCTTGGTTATCTAGAGAAGGGCTAAAGCAAACTGCTGATTTTTCCAAATTAACCATTTGCCCTGAAGCCTTAGCGTACATCTCTAAAATCTGCTTCACCACCAGACAATTTTCGACCGTAGCCTTATCGAAAAGAAGGCTGTCATCAGCGAAAAATAAATGCGAAATAGAGGGACCATTTCTACTACATTTGAAATCCTGCAGCCTACCTTGAGCTACCTCCTCCTTTATCAAGGACGAGAAACCTTCCGCACACAAAAGAAACAGATAATGAGAGAATGGGTCGCCTTGTCTCAGCCCACGCTACGGCTTAATAAACCTACACACCTCTCCATTAAGCACGAAAGAGTAGGACACAGTCGAAATGCACTGAGAAATCAGAGTAATCCACCGAGCTGAGAAACCCAATGCCTGAAGCATTTTTTCAATAAAGATCCATTCAACCCGATTATACGCCTTCAACATATCCAATTTTACAGCCATCGAGCCCCTCTTCCTCTTCCGCCTCTTAATCCTATGTAAACATTCAAAACCTACTATAATATTGTCTGAAATCAGTCTACCCGGAACAAATGCCCCTTGAGTTTCCGAAATGACTCCATCCAACACAGTACGGAATCTATGAGTTATAGACTTGGCCACTATTTTATAAATGACATTACAGAGACTAATAGGCCTAAAGTCCGTAATATTCTCTGACTTATTCTTTTTAGGAATGAGAACAATCAAAGTTTCATTCATCTTTTCCATTGAACCACCCTTGTTAAGGATTTCCAGGCACGCTCTGACCACATTAGGCCCCACTGTGCCCCAAAATTTATGGAAAAAAAGCCCTGGAAGACCGTCTTTACTAAGTGCTTTTAGCGCCCCAACATCAAAAGCCGCCCTCTTAATCTATGCAGCAAAGAAATCCGAATCCAAAAAAACATTTGAAGAAGGATCAATCTTCGGCTCAATCCCATCTAAAACAGCATTCAGCTAAGCCTGGGACGGACAACCAGACTGAAAAAGCTCACCAAAATACTTAAAAATAATACTTTCCATACCTCCTTTTGAATTTTACCAAATACCAGCAGAATCTCAAAGTCCATCAATACTATTACGAGACTTTCCAACCGTGGCCTTCGAGTGAAAATAACGCGTATTACAATCCCCCCCTTTAAACCATTCAATTCGAGATCTCTGCCTCCAGTATCTTTCCTCTTTTTCCAGCTCACAATCTAAGCTAGATTCAATACCCTAAATAATCTTCCAAGACCCTGCACTGAAATTATTATAGGCCTCATGAAGCTGTTTCTTTTTAATAATAATAATCTCTCTAAAGTGCCGCCTACTCTGCTGATTCCATTGATCCAAACGAACGCCACAATTCTGGATGTTAATAAGAACACTGTACACCGCAGACGGACCTAGACGATCACACCAAATGCTTGAAATTAATTCCTGACACTCCTCATTTTCCACCCAACATTCCTCGAAGTGGAACCTCCGCTTCCTAAGAGACTTCCTTGGAATTGCGAGACTCTCTAAGAATTCTAAAAGAATTGGTCTGTGGTCTGAACGCTAATAATCTAGATGAGAAACCTTGAAGTTTGGAAAAAGATTCTATTAACCATCTTTTTTGGCAAGGGTCCAAAGAAGAATTTTCCATCCATGTCAAAGTCATTTGATTGATGAAGGAATGAACCCAAGATCCTAAGGATCCCGCTACCACACTATCTCGGTACCCCGCTACCGCATGATCCATGATACACAGTATCTTGATGTCGCGCCACATTGGTATCCTGGTACCCAGTACCCCGCACTTGGTACCCCGTACCCCGTACCCCGCACTCGATACCCTGTATCATGTTTCCTGCCCAAACCGATCCTCCAAGCACCTCCCAACCACCTAACATAGAAGGCATCAACAAGGGAGGTCTTAATACATTGTCTATCAGATTACCAAGGAAGACCAGAACCATGCTATAAGAAGGACAGTGTGTGCCAACATTCGAATACAAGGAAGGTTGACCTCTCCGGCCATTCACCACGCCATTAATGGGGATAATCAACCCTATTAATGGAGATAATCAATCGTATTAATGAAGATAGTCAACTTTTTAATGGCCATTCACAACGCCATTAAATGAGAGATTAGTCAACTCTTTAATGGCCATTCACAACGCCATTAATGAGAGAATATTCAACTCAATCAATGCCAAATCAGTGTTCCTATAATTGTGGATTGATGGACTAAATTGATGGAGTGGGCAACAATAAATAAAACCTATATATATGACATGATATTCGACAGAAAGGGAATCTTCTTCGGCTCCCAAAAAAGACCTACGGCTTCTTCCCTAACCGGGATCATCTTCTGCTTCTTCTTCTTTTCTACTGATTAGAGAAAAGGGCCTAGCCCGCCTATTATTGTAAGCTCTCTGGAGCATTTATATTGTGTTATTCTCCTACTTATGTAAGCTCTTCGGAGCACGCTCTATTCATAAATATATAAAAGATCTCTCTCTACCGGATACTACCTAGGGGTTTTTCAGCATATGATCTTACGTGATGCTTTTTCCCCCTAGGCCAGTCCACCTTATACTATATATCAGAATCCTTCTTATCTTACTACACACACTCATTATACCCAGTAGATTTGCTAAAATCAGCGGGATTCGAGCTACTAGGTATCCCGCCAACCCCGATCTGTCCGGATCCGGGTCCCTTATATTTTGTTAATTAGAAATTATACCCCGGTGACAATTTTCGGTTAACAGATTCTTCCACCCCATATTCCCTGTACAACGATTGAGCCTCTCCTGTATCATTTCCATCCCTTCTCTTTTATTACACCATGTAAAAGGCTGCCCCACAAACCCCAAGTCCTCTAAACCACAATCATCCAACGCCTCCCGGAATCCAGACATAGAAGAAAAGCTCTTCGGAATCCCACCCAATTTCTCATTCACCTCCAAGACTTCATTAAAATCTCCTACCACCACCCACGGCATCTCAAACATACCCGCAAGTCTACGAAACAGCTCCCACAAATGAGACCTCTGATTTGCATCCGGATTCCCATAGAAACCGGTAAATCTCCACCAAACATTATCCTTGGACGCCAAACGAACATCAATGTGAGCCGAAGAAAAGCTCAATAGAAGCACCTGAACCGTCGCAGACCAAAGCAGACAAAGACCTCCCGAATTACCAACACTATTCACCACTAGTTTTCTAGCAAACCCGAGCTTCACCCTCAACGCCTCCATTTGTACCTGGTCTGCTCTAGTTTCCATAAGGAACAGCAAATCCGGTTTTACCTCCTGCTTTTGTGAAAGCAGGGCATTGAATGACCGGGGACTCCCCAGCCCCCAAGCATTCCAAGCCATAAGAATCATTGGGACCGGCGAGCCGATGGAGACTGACCGGCCATTTCAATTGCATCCAAAGCTGCTTCCTCTACTGTTAAAACTGAAACACTGGTAATCTCCACAACAGAGCCATTCGCCACTTCAATCTTACTGACCATCTGCCCCATCTCGCCCTTATCCTCGCATAACCCCTCTGAATCGAAAACCCCATACACGAACCTGGGTTTTTTACTCCCTCTGGAACTAATCTCATTCACCTGCTCAAAATTTCTCTTCCCACACTTAACCTCAGAGCACTCCCCCAAAATCCCCAAATTTTTTCCCCTAACTCGTCTGATTCAGCATTTTCCATCATTGCCCCTCTTGTTTAAATACTTCGACCCGTCTGATAGACCCGGGTCACCCACCTCATTAAGATCATTCCCATCAAGCCCACTTTTATTATAACTTAATAACGGCCCACAACCTGGCCCAGTGTCCACATCAACTGGCTGAGAAAAAATAGGAGGGATTTGAGCCTTACCTACCGGTCCTTCATAATGGCGGTCACCCACTTGAAGACTAGTTTGGAATCCAATATTTTTTTTCCAAAACCCCAATATTTCCCACTTCCTGATGCTTATCGTTCTCCACTAATATCTCACCATTAATGGCATTAATGGCCGCCCCTTCTTTCGCCTGACTCTGTAACAAGATGACCTCTGATTGTTGAATTGAGCGGCTAACCACAGGTAACACCTCACTGTCCTGACACATGACGTCCTCTTTTACCAACTGGTTCAACTCACCAGCTATCCCTCCCTGCTCACAAGAATCCTCTGGAACCGCCAACGAGGTACTAATCTTGGTGCCACTTGCAAATATTTGTTCACCTACTGTACCCCCCGGGGAATCTCCTTTCCCGATCGTTCTCGGAAAAGCAAAATAACCCGTTTGTGTTTGAAATTGTGATGAACGTAGCTTTCCAGTGGCCTGGAGCCACACTCCGAAAGGATGCTCAATCTTACCATTACTTAAAGCACCAGGCACAATCTCTATACATTCAGGAGTAGTGTAACTTAACATACCACACTGAAAACAATGCTGAGGTAGTTTCTCATATCGCAACAACATAATGGTTGCAGTACCATCTCCCAAAATATCCACCTGCAAACAACGTTTTAAAGCTTTCGTAATATCCATCCTAATCCAAACTCGCATGAACTTCCCCACCCCATCACCAGAATTACCACCATCGATATCTAAAACTTCACCGATCATACCTCCCAAAAATCGCCCAATCTCCTTAGTCATGCACAGAATGGGAATTTTATGAATTTGGACCCAGAAATCTGCATGACTAAATTTTAATGACTCTATAGTACCCATTCCCACCGGTCTTTCCAAGCAACGAGCGCATTATCAAAACTCCACGGACTCCCCAACATAACTCTTTCAAGATCGTACGCATCCTTGAAATGAAACGTAAAAACATTTCCGGAAACAGATTCAACATCAATTCCCTTATGTACCTGCCAAATCTTACTAATAACCTTCATAAAAGCATCTCTATTAACCCATTTATTAGACAAAATTTTACCAACCAGACATAAAGACAACCTATTTATGGCCTCCCCTTTAAGGCGCTCATCTAGTACTTGCACTAGACCTTCTTGTGAATTAATTGATAACGAGGCACACAACAACGTAATAGCTTCCGAATCCATAAAAAACCTCACGTAAAAAACACTCAATCCCACCAGGTGAAAAGAAACCAAGAACCTCAGACTATTCTCACTCAACTTTCAGAGAAAAAAGAGGAGAGACTTTTTGAGACTTTTATAATGTAGTTATTAAGTGTTAAAACTTCGTATGAGGTGAAAAATAAAATTTGCATAGTTTATATGGTTATTTTAATTTCCACTTTATTAATCATCCTTCAGTAAATTTCCACTTCGCAGTGTCATCTTAATTTTTTATTTTTTTTAGCAAAGGGCAAAAAAAAAAAAAACAAAAAAACAAAAAAAAAAAAAAACAAAACTCCTAGAGTGATCAGAACTCAGAAGCATCCAACGGCTGTGAGTTGTTTGATTTTATAAATTCGTTTGTGCGGAATAAAAAATAGAAGGACACTCAAAGAGTAGCCTTTGTTGAATTATTTGGTAGAAAATAAAAAGAATAATGCTAAAAAACCTAAAAATTTAGTTCAAACTTAAACCCAAATGATGTGGCAAGTGAGTTGTCATCACCACAAATAACATGTGATGATGTGGTTAATGAAAAAACCAATTACCACGTCATTTTGGTTAAAATTTGGGCTAAATTTTTGGGTTGTCAAGCATAGGTGAAAAAAAATAAATCATATTATTCTCTCTCTCAGATATTATTCATTGTTTTCCTAAAATAATAATAATAATAATAATAATAATAAAAAAAAGTTAAAATATTATTTGTATGAACTGAGCAAAAACCGATGGCGACTCAGCTGCTGAGACGAGTCCTTGGAAGCCGATCGACTCAGATCGTCTCACTCACTCACCCCAACTCGGCCAGAGCCTTCTCAGTCGACACCACTCCCATCACCGCCACTCTCTTTCCCGGCGACGGAATCGGTCCCGAGATCGCCGACTCCGTCAAACAGGTAAATCTCTGTTTTTCTTCTCTTCACTTTTGTCAGCTACCGTGCTCTGTGCCTTCTTTAATTTGCTAAATTTTTATGGTCCATCTTGTAACTAGCGTTTAGTAATTCTGGTTTGTTTGTGAAGTTGGAGGGTTATTTTATTTTATTTTGTTACATAATTTGAAGCGTATGGTGATTGCATAGCAAAATTTGGAGTTATTCACAAAAATTATAGCTCAATTGAGAGAATTTGAAATTGTCATATTTTTAAGAAGAAAAACGAGAGTGAGATTTGGAATTGAATTCTATGCTGAATTCGTCAGTGGTTAGCATATATGTTTTAAGGATGAAAATCAAAATTAAGGTATGGTGGACATTTCATCTTAGGATTAATAGATGAAAGGTAAGATTTTTATGTTGTTTTGTAGTTGGGAATTTGCTTTATTCATTCTTGTGTTGAAGGGATTTTTCCATATTTATTTTTTTTCGTTTGTGTCTAAATTATAGATTGTTCTTACCTCTTATTGAAATATATAGTCGTTGGTTGTCTTTACTTGTCTCAAGCCTTGAGCTTACCATAATACACTTTTGTTGTTTTTATATTATTTATTTTAATTTATTTTTCTTCTTAATGCCATAAGAAATTGACCGTGTGATGACAGTTGTCTAGATTAGAACATTTTTATTGACATTACTTTCTCACAATGCAATTTAAAGTTGTGACAAATTTGATACTTGTGGTAATGCAGGTGTTTAGAGCAGCTGATGTGCCGATTGAATGGGAGGAGCATTATGTTGGAACTGAAGTAGATCCTAGAACTCAAAGTTTTTTGACATGGGAAAGTTTAGAATCAGTAAGGCGAAATAGGGTAGGCTTGAAAGGGCCAATGGCGACGCCAATTGGAAAAGGTCATCGTTCTTTGAACCTTACTCTAAGGAAAGAACTTAATTTGTATGCAAATGTTAGGCCTTGCTACAGCCTCCCCGGTTATAAAACTCGGTATGATAATGTGGATCTTATCACTATCCGTGAAAACACTGAAGGGGAGTACAGTGGACTTGAACATCAAGTAAGTTTATTTTTGCAGTAAACATATCTTAATAACAAGTATACAAACATATGTATCATAAATCTAAAAGAGTTTTATTTTTTTATGACAGGTGGTGAGAGGCGTGGTTGAGAGTCTCAAAATCATTACACGCCAGGCTAGCTTGAGGGTGGCTGAATATGCTTTTCACTATGCCAAGGCTCATGGAAGAGAGAGAGTGTCGGCAATACACAAAGCCAACATTATGCAGAAAACTGATGGTCTTTTTCTTAAGGTCTTCTTATCTTAGACATTCAATTATAGATAACTTTATTGTATTTCTATTTATCCACGCATTAATTTTGGTTTAGCTTTTACTTGTAGTGTTGTCGTGAGGTTGCAGAGAAGTACCCTGAGATAAAATATGAGGAAGTTGTCATTGACAATTGCTGCATGATGGTAAAGGCATAATGTAGAACTGTATGAATGGAACTTACCTTTTCTTAATTTTTTTAATAAATTATGGAGCCAAAATCAAGGTTTAAAATTGACTAAATTTATTGCCATGCGCAGCTAGTTAAGAATCCAGCTCTATTTGATGTATTAGTGATGCCTAACCTATATGGAGACATTATCAGTGACTTGTGTGCTGGGCTGATTGGTGGATTGGGCTTAACACCAAGGTAATTGTGTTCTCCTGTCTCTTCCCAAATAATATACTTCTAGTTCTAGATCATCTAACAACTAATAACTTCCTGCACAGTTGCAATATTGGTGAGGGAGGAATTGCCCTTGCTGAAGCTGTACATGGTTCAGCACCTGATATTGCTGGAAAGGTTAGCTTTAAAACTTCTTTATGATTTATATTTATACATTCATCCTTGTTCTCTCTTGATACAACTTAGTCATATGGATATAGATGCTTGTTCTGTCATATATTTATACATTCATATAAAAAAATTAAATAAAAAAGTGCTTATGTATGCCTGCTTAACTTTACAATTGCAATATAATTTACTATACCTTCCCTCGTGTTGTTGGATCCCAAGGTATTTTCATTTCTCAAATTAAAACTCGTTATGATTTTCAAGTTATCTTGGTGTGTAACGTGTGTTAGAAACTAAACATGCAAAAGCAACCCTGAACTTGATTCAGTATGTTATTCTGTAATTATATAATTGTTCTTATTTTGAATAAACAAGATCCAAGCATTAGACTTTATAGGCTAATATGAAAGTATGAGTAGTTTAGTTTCCAAGGATAAGTTTGATGTTCAGATTGAGAGAATTCATGAAAGTTTTTGAATGAATAACAAAAGCCTTAAACTGTTGGCAACTGTGGGCTTCTAGTGTGTCCTTTCAGTAGTATGTTGTAATTGACTTCACAAATAGGAAGCCCAAATGGACTATGTTGTAATTAAATATTGGCATGTATTTAAGATACTATGGAGTTCACAATGTGTTGCATTAATAATCAGTTTTGCAAAGGTCTATATGGGTGAGCATGATAGAGTGATGGATCTATGGTGACATCTGACTTGGTCTGTTAATTGTAGTGATGAAGCACAAGTTCTTGCTGCTTATACCCTGTGTGGTTTGATTTTACAGAATTTAGCGAATCCAACTGCCTTGATGTTGAGTGCCGTAACAATGTTGCGTCATTTGGAGCTCCATGGTAAAGCCGATAGGATCCAAAATGCTATCCTCAACACAATTGCAGAGGGGAAGTATCGAACTGCTGATCTTGGTGGCACTTCAACAACAACTGATTTTACAAAAGCAATTATTGATCATCTATGAAGACTTAAGGTCACTTCTTATTCAACTCGTATTGTTAGATGTCTTTCTTTTTCCTAGAGCCATGTCGCACCTCATAAGGTATATATATATATTCTGAAGAAAAAATGGAAATTTCTTTTCGGGGAGTAAGACTTATTACCTTGATGAATATGTGCATTCTTGGAGAAGTTATATAGGACATAATTTATATGCCTGTGTCCCGTGAAATGTAGAAAATTACACAAACAAATTAGTAAAAACTGTTGGGCAGTGATTTTTTTTTTCTTCGTATTCTGATAATTGTTAATAGAACAAGAGATAAAAGCATGGTGATTTGGTGTCTTTAATCTTTGTCTAGTTTCCTTCTGAATTTCCAATAGTGGGTTAATTTATTATATTATGTTTTACCATTAGCTCTTCCTCCCTCTGACTCTTTGGATGGAATTTATTTGAGGCTTGTGGTTGACATCTCTTGAAAAACTAGGCAAGTCCAAATTACGAATGTAAGACCATCTCCAATGCATATGCCAATGCCAATGCCAAATTTGGCACAAAATATAGTTAAATGTTATATTTGGCACGTCATTTGAGCATTGTACTTCAATGCAAAATTCTATTTGATATGCTATTTTTTATTTTTTAATTATTTAAAATTATAAAAGTTAACAAATACAACCAATGCATTCAATGAATGCATTAAATATTTTATTAGAATTGTTTCAATCTTAATTTTTCCTACCAAATTTGTTAAATTTTTATTATTTAAAATTAAAAAGTTAATAAATATGGTTACATTTATTGCTGTGTCAAATTTGGCATATGCTATATACTGTGTCAAATTTGGCACAGTGTATAGTATATGCCAAATTTGGCACAGCTTTTAACATTACATTGAAGCATTTTTTTTTTTTTTACTTTATGCTAAATTATAGCATTGGCACAAGGATTTAGTATTGCATTGGAGATGCTCTATTCATAGGACGATTACAAAAAATTTGGTAACTCAGGCTATCTCCAACACAAAATATCAATTTGGTGCAACTTTTACACCAAAATGGTGTAACTTTAACACCATTTATTTTTTCAATCTCTAACCCATTGCACCAAGTGTACCAAATGTTACACTAAAAAGAATATTCCCATCCCATCCCCATCCCCCCCCCCCCCCCCCCCCCCCCCCCCCCTTATTTCTCAACAATTAACATTTCACCCCATATTAACATAATATTGCAATAATATATTTTATTAGTCAACTAAAAATAGTCCTTAAAAAAATTAATGAAAAATGGTAAATTAAGAAATTAAATTTTATTAACTGAAATATTGCTTCTAACCAACTCATCTTCCACCCACCTTATTAATATTTTTGGTTGGCTACAACTACATGCATTAATATGGTGAGATAGATGTTGGATGATATTGGATGGATGTTTGGTGATATTTATGATGGAAATATTAATAAGGTGGTTAGAAGTTGAGTTGCTTCCAACCAACTAAACTTCAACCCACCTTATTAATATGTTTGGTTGGCTACAACTACATGCATTAATATGGTTAGATGGATGTTGGATGATATTTATGACAAAAATATTAATAAGGTGGGTGAAAGTTAAGTTGCTTCTAAACAACTTAATTTTCACTTACCTTATTAATATTTTCGGTTGGCTACAACTACATGCATTAATATCACCCAACATCCATCTTCATCGTTTATGTAAATAGCATATCACACTATAATAAACATATCTCTTCAAATCACTTGTGCTAAAAAAATGACTTAAAATCCACAAAGTTCTTTATACACAAATGATGAAGACTCATATCTTTGTCATGTATATCTTGATATTTGTAAGTTCCTCAAGATTGATTGGTTTATTTCAATGACAAACCACAATTGGGGTTTGAAATGTAAGGGTAGCTTAAGTGTTGGTGATCAAGTTCAAAGGCCTTCTCAAGACCTCAAGATGATAAGCACTCTAAAGGTATATCTTGTGCTTAGTTTTCATTGAAAAGATCTAGTTGCACACACACACTTCTCATGCTTGCATATTGTGTTCATTACTATTGTGTTCATTACTCTTGTGTGCATTCTCTTCACATTTCACTCTTGCACTTCTTTGTTGTATCTTGTTACTGTGTCTAGTAATTCATGTCCCAAAGTTTGTTTGGAAACGTCTGCGCTTGCACGTTGGTGTGCTTGGTTTAGTGCGAGGATTGCCTTCGGAGAATGCCCTTGACTTCTCCTTTGGTTTCACCACAATTGGTGAAAAGACGGTTTGACCGGCGGCCATGACCGCCGAATGGAACCGCCGTTTGAGTCCAGAAGGTTCCGGAGTAAATCTACGATTATGATCGGTGGCCTCGACCGCCGATCGAAATCGCCAATGAGACCTGATTGATTTAAATATCTCGGTCTCAAATCGGCAGCCATGACCGTCGATCAAAACCGTAGATGAGACCTGATTGATTTAAATATCTCGGTCTCAAATCAGCGGTTGTAATCGACAGCCATGAAACCACCAATTTAAATCGCCGCTGATCCCCTATTCTCTCGGGTTCAATTCGGCGGTTGTGATCGGCGCTTGGTAGCCGCCGATTGGCACGTTTCAGGGGCAAACTTGTCTTTTCACCAAGCCTTTTGTTGCTTTCTATAAATACACCATTATGTCACTCTCTTTCATTCAACTTTTTGATCCTCAAGAACCCTGTTATCCTGAAAAATTCGTTGGGAGTTTCCCAGGACAACCTAGACCACGACGTACAGGTGTGCCGCGGCTGGCCCGGATCGGGTGGGGGGTGGCTCCTCTCCTCCCGGGTTAGATACCGGAGGAGGCCCTTGGTCCGGTTGCTAGGGACCGATACAATGCAATAGGACCGGTCCTGCAAGGAGGAGTGAGGTCGAGATAATGTATTTGAGGAGTGTGACAAGGGTAGCTTACTATAGTAAAGGAGGAGTCTTTTTATTATTTAATGATGGAATACATTAGGGGCTGCTTCACATACTATGGCCAACTAGCACAACAAAAGAAAATAGAGCAAATGCAAGGTACATTATCATACATGGGAGTTTGAACAAAGGGGACGATAGCCAGGGGGAGTAAACATATTTGAGCTTGAATTGGGCAGGGTAATAGCCAAGTAGGATAATCACATAAGAGCTTGGACCAGGCGAGGTAGTAGACAAGTAAGATCACACATATGGGCTTGGGTTAGGCGAGGTAGTAGCCAAGTAGGATCACACATAGGAGCTTGAGTTAGGCGAGGTAATAGCCAAGTAGATGTCTAGGTTTTTTTTGTTTTTTTCTTACCCCCCCAATCCTTGGAATGCAGGGGTATTTATAGTGTCTTTCATAGGGAGGTAGGTGGAGGTAGCTTATTTAAGCGGGAATCCTTGACTCCATCTCCACTGTCCTCTCCGCCTAATGATCGCGGTGGTAAAGAATTGAGGGGTCAGGATCGTGCCACTGGGGCTCCTCCTCTGTTGGGGCCTTGGTTTTGGTAGGTGGGAGCCTTAGTCCCTAGGGTGAAATCGGTAAGGCTGATCTTAGCCCCTACTTTTGAGTAGGGCCATGGTAGCCACACGCCTTGGAGGGCCTTGATCGTTCCACCTAAGTTTTAGGTTCATATAAGCGTTTTTGTAGGGCTGATATGGCATACATGTGGTGTTTTCGGGGGTTTTGATTGGTCGGATGAGGTCATTGCAATAGTGGGAGGTCACTATCAAAATCTGGCTTGGTGGGGGACAATGTCAGCGTCTGTCTCGCTACACACTGTCAGGCACCCTCCTCTACTATTTCCTTCTTCATGCTTGCTAGGTTCCTATGAACATTTTGCTGGGGAAATATAGTATCCCTCTTCATGTATGAGATGGTTGACCTCCAACTAAGGCTGTGATGGAGAAAGGCTCAACCATTGATGTAGTGAGGCTCAACCATTGATGTAGTGTGGCCAACAGATGATCCCAACCGTAGGCTACTTATCTTTCCCAATTTATGTGTGCTGCTTCGTATTAATGAGTTGGAGCTGGGGCTTTGCAGGTTGTCCAGTCCCCTCTTTCTCCCATGTGAGCTGGGGTGAGGGCTGGCGTCAGCCCTTGGAAGGGTTGTGATCTGCTGGCTACTATGGTCAGTGTTAGACCTTAGAACGGTGGTCACCAGAGTGTTCCTAAGAGTTTTTCTCAAGGGGGTCGTTTTTTGTTGAAGGAGCGGGTTATGCATGACTAAGTAGGCACTCTTTAGGATGGTTCCTGGCCGTGCTGCGAGCTGGGAGCGGGTTCTTTGGTGAACCATGTCCTTTCTCTCCTTAGGCGCTTTAGGGGAGCTGGGTCCTTAACGGACCACGCCCGGGGAGGCGAGGTCCTTGGTGGACTAAGTTCCCTTTCTCGATAGGCGTTCTTGGGAGACCAAGTCCTCGATGGATTGTGATAAGATCAGGTGTTCCAGGGCGGCACGGTACATGATGGATCGGGTCCTTCTTCTCGTTAGGTGCTCTAGGGGGATCGGGGTTGCTTCTGTGGCTAGTACCAAGGGGTGGTGAGGCTCTTTAATTGGAAAAGCTCTTCCTTGAATTAATTGCCTATTTTTCCGGTTAACAAACCCTAAAATAGAAAAAGAGATTTTTAAGAGAAAAGGCATCAATATTGCTCCTTTGATTCTTTAAACTCATTTCCATGTGCATGAAACTTCATCAAAGCATCATATAGGATGCATCTAAGCATGGGTCTTCTTCAACACACATAATTTGGTGAGTTGAACACTATCTTCAAATATTTTAGTGTTTTTACTTAGCAATTAATCTTTTTTATAACTTGTATACTTTTAGATCATATTCTAAATATAAGATTGAGATTATTGTGTTGTTTGATTGTGAGTTGTATTTTGATAGCTATAACATTTAAGATTATTTTATCTTTTATAGCTATGTTTTGTGCCATGTTATATAGCAATATTGATATTTATGATTGTAATTATTGTCATCTTTCATCATAGATAAGCATTTAGTGTAACCTAACATTAATTGCATAATTGAATATCATGATAGCTATAACATATAAGATTATTTTATCTTTGATAGTTATGTTGTATGCCATGTCATATAGCAATATTGATATCTATGATTGTGATTATTGTCATCTTTCATCCTAGATAAGCATTTAGTGTAACCTAGCATTAATTGCATAATTTAATATCATGATATTCACTTAGGTTGTTGATCTCTTTAGTGAGAATTAAGTCTTGTGGCTAAGGCTTCTTAAGCCACAAGCAAATTGATCTAGGTTTGCTATTAAATGTTCGTTGGGTAGTAGTGGTGGGTTAGTGACCGTGTAGGGTTTGACATGGTCAACTTAGGTTGTAAACACCACAAATAATGGATTCGAGGATTGTGTGTGGTGCACATATTAGCTAGTGGTTTTTCCTTGTTGAAGGTTTACATATAAAAATCAAGTATTATTTAATTTCCGTATTTTACACTTGATTGTAGTTTTGTCTAGATATGGGTTTTTTTTATTATTGAATATTGACTAATCAAGAAAAATTGGTAATATGACTTGATTAAAATCTATTCACCCTCCCTTTAGATATGATTAAGCACGCCATAATAGTTTTAATATTTCCCAAAACCCAATTATAGGTATAAACCAATCCAAAGATAAATTTTGGTCTTTAGTTGAGATTGATTACAAAAACTCAAAATCAGAGTTTATCACTCAAGTTCGAGCTAAAAGATCTTTGCAGTGTCGAATGCAAATTCTCCTTACTGCAGTTGGCATATTGAGGGGATGTGTACAACAAATTGGAAGTCTGAATCTAAGTGGTGCTTTAGAACAAGATATCGTGAGTATTTGTTACAATTAACGTAATTTGCAGATAATGCTAATAGTGTAACATCAGCCTTTCAAAGGCAAAGTGGCAACTCTGTATCATCACAATCAGACACTCCAACTTCAGAGTCTCCCACATCGGTAAGTCCTAGACTATCTTCATTTTCTCTTAATATAAGTGATGAGGATATTGGCGGTAGTTCAGCTCAACGGCACGTTGGGGTGAAGAAAGCAAAATTAAAAGGGTAAACAGATGAACAAAGTTCAATATGTATTGACTCTATCAAAGAAGATAATCGACAGCTCCTTGAATTTCTCAAAAAAGGTAGTGTAGATGGGCAAAAAAAAATTACGAAATCCAAATGATACGACCTCAAAATACTCAAAAAAATTGGCCATGGTTGAATATCAGGAGGATAATAAAATCTTACTAAAATTTGAATTCTGTAACTGATCCAAGCGTACGTCAGTTTTTATGAAGTGAACAATCAGGAATTATGGAGAAAAGAGTTCAACAACAAGGCCAAGGATCTTAAAATACCTCTGATTCTTTTGGCCAATATTTCAATGATATTGGGGGATCCGGAAATGATCTCCTGGACTACTAAATCGTTGTTGTAATTTATATTGTATTTTCCCTTAATTTTACCGTCTCCCAATTAATGATAATTTATTTTATCATTATGAAGTTTTTAATGTTTTTTTATGTTGTATTTTGCTTTTAATTTTAGTGGTATCAAATTAGTGATATAATTTTTTAAAAAATAGTATATTTTTTGTATTATATACTTAATTTTAGTTTATTATAAATGTTAATATAAATAATAATTAAATTAAAAATAAATATAAATTAAACAAAATCATTAAATAATAAAAACGGATACAATTGGAATAAATTTGATTGAATAAGAGTAAAACTGTGATTAAATAAAACTTTTAAATAATACAAAGGGATATAATTGGAATAAATTTTATTGATTAAGGGTAAAACTGTGATCAAACAAAATATAGATATTATAAAAAAAAAAAAGATAAAATTGCAGCAATTCTACAGTGTTGAGCCAAATGTGGCGCAACATTGTAGACCAATGCAATTTGATGTACAAATATGCAGCTCGGCTGGAAAGGAAATTTTGCTTCAATATGCACTCCGGTTGGAAATGCTCTTAATATGCATTATAATGATGTATAGCAACGGTTATATAATATGAGCATCTTCAATGCAAATATGTATTTTTGAGTTTCTAAATAGTGTCACATCAGCATTTCTATTTATTATGAGCCCACTTTTGAAGAAAAAAAATTAGAGAAATGTAAATTCACGTCTCCAATGCAATTATCTAAAGTTAAATATGAATCCATTTTTTGACCAATCATAATAAAACAATTATTACACTCTTTCTCCTATTTTATTTTACAATTAAATGAGCTTTAATCTTATTGGTGGAAAGAGTTAGAAAGCTTTAATTTTATTGGTGGAAAGAGTTAGAAATCATAATCAGCATTTTAAAGAGAGTTTCTAGAATTATAAACCCAACTCCATATTCTCTAACTATTTTTTTTGCCACATCATTTCCATATTCAACTTAGCATTGGAAAGAGTTTTTTTTTAACTTTTTTTAATATCTATCATATGTGGCACTCTATTTTCTCCAAATGAATAATAGCATTGGAGATACTCTAAGACCTCTTAAAAGGATTCACTCCAACCTAGTTAGAAATTCCAAAAAAAAAAAAAAAAAAAACCTTGTATGAGTCCTTCACTCATTCACATTATTTTCTAGGGAAAATTGCACAAACTTACCCTAACGTTTCCCATTATGGCATAATATTCAACTAATGCCTTTAATTGCACAAACAACCCCTCATATTAGTCAACTTTGATTAAAAATAGCCATTGACCATGATTTTTTTTTTAAAGCCCAAAATTGCCCCTGCACTTTATTACAAAAAAATCTTAATTGCCCTTTATTTAAAACATTATCTACTTTAAATTTTTATAATATAAAAAATAAATACTAAACATAATCCTTTTTAAATCAAAAAAAAAAATTCAAAAATAATATATTAAAAACAAAACAATTTAAGAAAACGTTATTTTGAGAAACTACAATTTAATAATATATTAAAAACAAAAAAAAAACGTATTTTGAGAAAATATAATTTAAAGTTATGCAAGTCCAATATGAATAGTGGTAATGTGTTACATATTTTTGAATTTTTTTTTGTTTTTATTATATTATTTTTGAATTTTTTATTTATTTAAAAAGGATATGTTTAGTATTCTAAACACAAATATAAATATAATCATTTGTCATAATAAAATACAGTAGCACCAAAAATTTGTTCAATGTTCATCTCTATAAGACAAAATAATTTGACTCAATATAAATTACGCATTATATTTTGGTTCAAAAATTTTAAAAATATATACTAAACATAATCCTTTTTAAATAAAAAGAATATGTTTTAAATTTTAAAAATATGTAGCACATTACCACTATTCATATTGGCCTTGCATAATTTTAAATTATATTTTCTCAAAATAACATTTTTTTTTTGTTTTGTTTTTATTATATTATTAAATTGTATTTTCTCAAAATAACGTTTCTTAAATTGTTTTGTTTTTAATATATTATTTTTGAATTTTTTTTTATTTAAAAAGGATTATGTTTAGTATTTATTTTTTATATTCTAATAATTTAAAATAGATAATGTTTTAAATAAAGGGCAATTAAGATTTTTTTGTAATAAAGTGCAAGGGCAATTTTGGGCTTTCAAAAAAAAAATCATGGTCAATGGCTATTTTTAACTGAAGTTGACTAAAAGGAGGGGTTCTTTGTGCAATTAAAGGCATTAGTTGAATATTATGCCATAATGGGAAACGTTAGGGTAAGTTTGTAAAGTTTGTACAATTTTCCCTATTTTCTATCTAAATGTGATTTACGATCTTTCAAGCAGGTAATTACAACCACAATAGTTTAGGCCATCTTCAACCCATTACATCAATTTGGTGCCACTTTTACATTGAAATGGTACAACTTTTACATCTTTTTTTTTTTTTCCATCTCTAACCCATTACACCAAATATTACACTAAAAAGGATATTCTCTTTTTTTTTTTTTTTTTTTTTTTTCCTCAACAATTAACATTTCACAAATTATATAATTATACATTAATTAACACAATATTGCTAAATAATCCTTAAAAAAATTAACTAACAATGGTAAATTAAAATTTAATTAACTAAAATATTGCATTTATTAAGTGAACTTAAACATTACATTTCATATAAAAATAATAATAATAATAATAAAAGTACATATTGATCGTTATTTAATTATCTGAATTAGTATATTCATCTCACAACAGTTAATGCATTTCGAAGTGCAATGTGAGTCTCTTTATCCTTGATCTGCCGATGTCAAGCTAGGAATTCTTGAAATCAAGTATTTTCATCTACCATGGTGTTTCCATCTGATCCTCAATTGCTACATTAATATCACACTCATCCTTGATTATCATATTGTGCATAATAATGCACGTAGTCATTATATCATGTAATACATGTTTTTTTTTTTTTTTCCACAAACATGACTGTTCTGTCAAAATTGCAAACTGTGATTAGAGAACTCCAAATGCAAGTTATACATCTTTTCTACACCCTTTTTGTTTTATTGCAAATATTTTTTTTTTGAACCACGTGGATCGTGAATAGTTTGTATAAGCGTAGACCATTTTAGGTATATACCAATAGCTAAATAATAACCCATGTTATATTCTTTTCCTTGAATGACATAATGAGCTGGAAAAGCAATACCTTCAGCGAGATTGGCCAAAAGATGGGATGCTTCCAACACATTAATGTCATTGTTGGAACTCGGCAAACCAAAATGTGCATGTCATATCCAAATATCATAATAATTGGGGTTCCACTACGACTTGCATATTGTCCTACCCAAGCCATTAGACAATTTTTCCACTTATAGTGCATACAATCTAGACTACCCATTATTCCTAGAAAACCACGATGTTTACCAATACGGAGTAGTCTAGCAATGTCATTAGTGTTAGGTGATCTTAGATACTGCTCTGGAAATACCTCCACAACAACACGACAAAATCTTTTCAAACTTTCAATTGTTGTAGACTATTCTATTTTAATGTACTCATCAGTATCATCCACTGGTAAACCATATGCCAACATCCGAAACACAGCTGTTATTTTTTGAGAAACAGACAAACCAAGTCTATCGAGTCCATCCCTTCGTTGCATGAAGTAGTTGTCATGACTTTCCATAAAATTAACAATACAAAGGAATAAACTTCGAGCCATTTGAAATCGTTGACGAAACATCAAAACGTTATATCGTGGGTTCTCGGTAAAATTGTCGGTGAACAGATTACGATCAATATTCTCCTGGTCTCGATTGATCATTATATGACTAGGAATTAAGACTCCATGGGTCACTCGGTTGTTTTGTTGATTGAGATACTATGTGATGCGGAGGTGGTTGTTAGCACGATGTTTAATTATCGCTTCTTGTTTTGCATTAATCACTTCAAGATCATCCATAAGTTGTACTTCATTATCATTGTCAGTGTTGGAAGGTGAAGATGAAGATGAAGTAGAACATGATAAATGAGATGGATCTCCAACATTGTAATTCATGTTTGAAGATAGATAAATTGAGTGAGTTTTAGCAAACTTTGGTTTAGGCTTTTATCATTGTTGAAGATAATATTCCAGATAAACCATAGGAATCTATACTATTAAATCTTAACCATTAGATGGATTTCATCACCATTTGAACTGTATGATTAATTTCCAAAATATTACCTTTACTTTTTCCCAAATCTTATCTTCATTTTTTCCAAAATCTGAAAATAAGAAATCATTACTATTATCCTAACTGTTGTATGTATTTCATCACCATCTGATCTGTATGATTAATTTCCAAAATATTACCTTACATTTTCCAAAATCTTATCTTCAGTTTTTTCCAAAATGTGAAGATAAGAAATATGTATTATTAAATCTCAACTATTGGATGGATTTCATCACCATTTGAACCGTAGGATTAATTTCCAAAATAATACATTTACTTTTTTCCAAATCTTATCTTCAATTTTTCCAAAATCTGAAGATAAGAAAACTATACTATTAAATCCCAACCATGGGATGGATTTCATTACCATCTGAACTATAAGATTAATTTCAAAACTATTACCTTTACTTTCTGTAAAATACAAAATATAATCTTCATATTTCCTATATATAGCATACCACACTATAATTAAACATATCTCTTCAAGGCACTTGTGCTAAAGATGACTTCAAATCAACAAAGTTCTTCATACACAAATGAAAAAGACTCACATCTTTGTCATGTATATCTTGATATTTCCCAAAACCCAATTATAGGTATAAACCAATCCAAAGATAAATTCTGGTTTTGAGTTGAGACTGATTACAACAACTCAAAACCAGAGTTTAGACCATTTCCAACCGAGCTTCAAAATGAAACAAATCTTCAATTTGAAGCACTGACCCTCTCTATAATCCAACAACAAAACAATGCGCTAATATGAAGAGGTCTACAATGCAACGCCATATATGGCGCAACACTACAATAATAAACTCTGGTTATGAGTTGTTGTATAAATCCCAACTGGAGACTAGAATTTATCTTTGGATTGGTTTGTACCTATAATTGGGTTTTGGGAAAAATCAGGATATACATGACAAATGTGTGAGTCTTCTTCATTTGTGTATGAAGAACTTCATTTATTTGAAGTCATTTTTTAGCACAAGTGATTTGAAGAGGTATGTTTAATTACAGTGTGGTATGCTATTTATAAAAAATATTAAGGTAACATTTTGTATTTTACCAAAAGTAATGGTAATATTTTAGAAATTAATCATATGGTTCAGATGGTGATGAAATCTATCCAATGGTTGGGATTTAATAGTACAGATTTCTTATCTTTAGATTTTGGAAAAAATGAATATAGGATTTTGAAAAAAGTAAAGGTATTATTTCAGAAATTAATCCTATGGTTCATATGGTGATGAAATCCATCAAATGGTTAGGATTTAATGGTACAAATTTCTTATCTTTAGATTTTGGAAAAAGTGAAGATAAGATTTTGGAAAAAGTAAAGGTAATATTTTAGAAATGAATCCTATTGTTCATATGGTGATGAAATTCATCCAATGATTGGGATTTAATAGTACAGATTTCTTATCTTTAGATTTTGGAAAAAGTGAAAATAAGATTTTGGAAAAAGTAAAGGTGATATTTTGGAAATTAATCATATGGTTCAGATGGTGATGAAATCCATCAAATGGCTGGAATTTAATAATACAGATTCCTATGATTTATCTAGAATATTATCTTCAACAATGATAAAAGCCTTCACCAAAGTTTGCTAAAACGCATTTAATTTATCTATCTTCACAAATGAATTTCAATGTTGGAGGTTCATTTCATTTATCATATTCTACTACATCTTTATTCCAACGCTAACAATGATGATTAAGTACAACTTATGGACGATCTTGAAGCGATTAATGCAGAACAAGAAGTGATAATTAAACACTGTGCTAACAATCACCTCCACATCACTCAGTATCTCAATCAACAAAACAACCGAGTGACCCATGGAGGCTCAATTCCTGGTCATATAGTGATCAATTGAGGCAGGAAAAATCTTGATTGTAATCTATTCACCGACTATTTTGCCGAGAACCCACGATTCAATGATTTGATGTTTCGTCGATGATTTAGAATGGCTCGAAGTTTATTCCTTTATATTGTTAATGATGTGGAAAGTCATGACAACTACTTTATGTAACGAAGGGATGGGCTTGGTAGACTCGATTTGTCTGCTTTTCAAAAAATAATAGGCGTGTTTCGAATGTTGGCATATGGTCTACCGACAGATGCTACTAATGAGTACATTAAAATAGGAGAGTCTACAACACTTGAAAGTTTGAAGATATTTTGTTATGCTGTTGTGGAGGTATTTGCAGAGCAGTATCTAAGATTGCCTGACGCTAATGTCGTTGCCATACTACTCCATATTGGCAAACATCGTGGTTTTCCAAGAAAGCTAGGTAGTCTAGATTGTATGCATTAGAAGTGGAAAAATTGTCTAACGGCTTGGGCAAGACAATATACAGGTCGTAGTGGATCCCCAACTATTATTCTCGAGGCTATAGCTGATTATGATCTTTGGATATGGCATGCATATTTTGGTTTTTCTAGATTTCAACAATGATATTAATGTGTTTGAGGTATCCCATCTTTTTGCCAACCTCGCTGAAGGTATTACTCCTCCAGCTCATTATGTCATTTAAGGAAAAGAATATAACAGTGGTTATTATTTTGCTATTGGTATATACCCAAAATGGTCTACACTTGTACAAACTATTCATGATCCACGTGGTTCCAAAAAAAAAAATTATTTGCAATGAAATAAGAAGGATGTAGAAAAGACGTAAAACATGCATTTGGAGTTCTCTAATCACGGTTTGAATTTTGGTAGGACCGGCACGTTTTTGGAAAAGAAAAAAAAAACATGTAATACATGATATAATGAATGCGTGCAATAATTGATCATTTGTAGGATAAATATACTAATTTAGAGAATTAAATGAAGATCAATATGTACTTTTATTTTTGTGTTTTTGTTTGTATATGAAATGTAATGTTTAAGTTCACTAAATAAAAGCAATATTTTAGTTAATTTAATTTAATTTCTTAATTTACTATTTTTAGTTAATTTTTTTAAGGACTATTTTAAGTTAACTAATAAAATATATTATTGCAATATAATGTTAATTAATGTATAATTAAATAATTGATTATTGTCAAAAATAAATAAATAATAATTGATGAAATGTTAAATATTGAGAAATAATAAAAAGGGGAAATTACACCCGCATCCTTAAGGTTTGGCACAAAGACACTCAAATTGAAACGTTTTATTATTCTACATTTGCACCTTTAGATTTAACAGACGTTAAGGCTTCCTTTAAGGTGACCATATTTGACTTTGGAAATGTCAAAATTGCCCTTACATGTAAAGAAAATAATTATAATGATGTTAAAAAAATGAAGGCCATCTGATTGGCTAGTAGAGTTTCTTGCCTCATCTTCATGGAGGTCGGAGGAGGCGCTGCACACCTCCCTTCCACCTAGACCTGGCAATGGGTCGTATTATTACGAATTTGTGTCGTTTCGTGTTTAGGTCGTGTTAAAATTGCTCCACCCGAACTCAACCCGTTAGCTTAATGGGTTGAAATATACAAACCCAAAACCATTTGTTAAATTAATGGGTAACTTGACCCGACCCGTTATAAAATATTATAATTGAGATTTATTAAAAAGTTGAAAATAAATAGTACTGAAGCATGATCAAACTTATGCAATCAAGTTCACCATAGGCACCTAAAACTTCAAAAAATAAAAATAAAAATCCACCACGGGCACCAATAATCAATCGAAAACATCTAATTTAAAAAATAAACAAGTCCAAAATTATTAAAAAAATAATAATAATAATAATTGAAAATGAAATCTTCTATTAGTCTTCCTCTTGAATCTTCAATATGTTGCGATTGGAAATCTCAATCCTCATTTAGACCTAAAAGATTAAATTACTTGTGTTAGATGTTAAGAAAAGAAGAATTAACATACATTAATATATATTAGGATGATATATTGTTTATATAACAAAAAATATATATTGAAGAGAATATATTTTGTAAAAAAAAACAAAAAAAATATATACCTTTAGAAAAATCTATCAAGAAACAAGTTGGTTTTAGTTTTTTAGAATATCAAATATCAATTGTAAAACAAATTAAAGTCCTGAAATTACATTGCATGAAATGGTGGCACCATAGACAATAGTAATACAAAAACCAAAATGCAAGAAAGAAAACATACTCGATTGAATTTACTAAGATCGAATTGACAGTAATTGATTTCAAGAAAGTTGAAGACCACTAGCTACTTTTAGAGTTTTAGGGTTAGGGTTATAATATTGTAAAATAATTGATTTAGAGTTTTAGAGTTTTTAATTTAGAAATTTTTCGTCTTTCAAAAATAGAAAAAAATTAGAAATTTTTAAAAAATTAATTAGTACAATATATTCTAACCATAATTAAAGATTTTTTTAATAACTTTCATAAACACATATAAAAATAAATAAATAAATAAATAAAAAATAAAAAATCTTTATGTTAATGGGTTGTGTTAATGGTTTTTTTAAGGGTGAACCCAAAACCGACCCATTACATTTCGTGTCTTAATGGGTTGACCCATTAACAACTCGATCTGATAAACTTGACCCACCAACCGCTATTTTCGAATGGGTTTGGGTCGTGTAAAATTTGCCAGGTCTACTTCCACCTCTTCCATTAATCCATTTATTCCTCCCTACCCATTTCAAATCCACATCCTAACCTAACACCAAATCCACGCCAAAATCCAAACCCATTTTCAAATAGAAACCAAAACACCACAGCCACCGATCACCATCCACCAAAGTAATGAACAAATAAAATAAAAAACGAAGCTTGGACAAAAACAAAAAAAAAAAGGAACTGTAACAAATGGAGGCCACTGGGAATTTCCAGCAGCTCCTGCATTTTCCATGGAGGCTTCCTCCACCTTTTCATACCAAATTACCAATTACTACAAAAACGAATTTCATTGCACCTAGCAAATCCAAACCCATTCAAATTGAATCTTCAATACCACTTCATAACCCATCAAATCTTTTAACCAGATTGTTTCAAAAAAAAAAAAAAAAAAAATTTCTTTTAACAAGATCGCAACCCATCCTGGCATCCTCTACAATTTTGGTTGTAAAAGATGCAACCCATGAATGGGAGAAAGGTGCGGCAGCTCACAGGCTGCAACACTTCCCTAAATTCATATTATTTTATTTTTGTTTTGTTAAATGAAGGTTTATTAAAAGACCATTATAGCCTTCTGATGTTAGTAGTTAACAAAGATCCGTTAAGTCTAGGAGTGTCTGTGTAGAATATGAAAACCTTTCCATCTAGATGTATCTAGGCCAAATCTCATGGGTGTGAGAGTAATTTCCCCTAATAAAAAATGCAAAAAGGGGCATATTCTATTTAGTATAACATTTGGTACAATGGATTGGAGATGAAAAAAAGAAATGGTGTGAAAGTTATACCATTTTGGTGTAAAAATACCACTAAATTGAAGTAATAGGTTGGAGATGGCCTTATGATGGCTATTTGCAAGCACTAGCACAACATCTTTGCCAATAATTTTTGCTTCTTGTGCGTCCAATGACTATTCCAATTGACATATTTTGTTATACATGACATGATTGGAATAAGCACAAGCACAATCCACATGAGAGATCGTGATTCTGCTATAGGAAGGTCTCGTTGACAAATTAGCACGTGACATAAGATAATATATGGATTTGTTTTAACCGCTAAGCGAATCAACGGAAAATGATGAGAAAACGATTGGAAAATTTCAGTGTTCATACTGTGTTTACTTTACCGTAGTCCATTTGAGATATAAAACGACGTCGGAGAAGAAGAATAATAAGAGAATAGAAATCAAAATGACCTGGCTTATAGTTTGTAACGGGCTAACGGCCCATTTTATAAAGATTCAAAATGGGCTCTTTCCAATTCTAAAGCTTAGATGGGCTTGATTGAGGCCCAGACCAATAAAAAACTTACAATAAGTCCAGAAATAAAGAAATTTTTTTACCTATGTTCTCATTGGTCTATTTTTTTTTGTTGAAAAAATGGTGTTGTTCCTAAAAAGTTATTGAGTATCGGTTACATTATAGTGCTATTAGAATGCTAACATGGGTGTAACTCAGCTGGTAGATGGATAAGTTTAGAGCTTGGATAAATGATTCCCAGGTTAGCGGTTCGAATCCTATCAATGGCAAAAACTTTCAAAAAAATACCTGGTCCCGAATTAATAGATATTGTCAAGAAAAAAAAAAATTATAGTGCTATTAGAATACTTTTTTTTTTTTTTTTTTTAATGGTTCTAAATGTTTCATCACAAAACTAATAAATAATTTTTTTAACAATATAAAATTTAAATTTAGTTTTCTTTTTATTTTAATTAAATTTGGTTCTTAATAAGCATGAATAACCTTATTTTTTTAGAATGTAAATAACCTTCTTTGAAGTTTTATAAAGAAAAATAATTTTCAAATACAACTAAGAGGAATACTAATTATAAACGTATGAACTTATTACCTAATGAAATTTATGTAAAAAAATAAATAAATTAAAAAATAAATAAATAAATAAATAAACATGAATCATATCTAATAATATAGTGCTAGTTTTGTAAATACGGTAAGTGAACCGGTCAAAAGCAAAAGAACTCCCGATGTTCCAATGTATGTGGCTTGGTCCTAAAGATCACTCATTCAACCTATCATTGTCTCATGTTCGAGTCATCACACCACATATTATATATACTAGTGTGCAACCCGTGCGATGCACGGGTTCCTTTAAAAAAATATATTTAATATATTATGTAACCTAACTTTACATACTAAATGTGCTTTATATTATTACGGTCAAACCTTAACGTATGTAAGGCATTTTTTAATAACATGAATTACAAAATAAATAAATAAAATGCTAATGATCTGTTATGGGATAAAGATTGATATCTACATTCTAAAATTAAATTAAAATAAAAATTGAAGTTCAAATCTAAAATTAAATTAAACTGAAAATAAATATGTATCGAAACTATCTTACGGAAAATTTTAACGATTTTTTATTTTAAACTAATGGGTCATTGCTGGTTCTAATGGATTTTAAGAGATAAATCCAAATCCGAATTATTCTTTTTTAGATTTTTCTAACTCAGTTCAACTCAACTCATTAGTAGTTTCAAAAAAAAAAAAAAAAAAAAAAAAAATCAACTCATTAATGATAGACCTCATACTCATTGGCCCTTTCTTGTGAGTGAGTTTGGATCGAATTAGTAGGTTGTGTTTAATTTGTTTTTTATTATTATTATTATTGTTTTAATTAGGTTGTGTATAATTCTGTTATGTCTAAATAATGCTTTATGTTGTGAATAAATAAAATAGAAGAAGAGATGAGAGATGGGCGAGAAAAACATGAGAGAATATATTGCCTTTGTTTGTGATTTCAAGTGAGTATCAGGTGGCACAAAGATGAACAAAATATAATAAATTATAAATAAGAGAGATATCAGATGGAAGAAGAGAGAAAAACGAGAGAGAAAGAGAGAGAGAGAACATTTTAAGCTTTTATTGATATTGGATGAGCAATAGCTCGTTTTTACAAGAGAGAGCTTATATATATAACAAAGTAATAAATTGAGTGGTGGTGGGAAGGCCACATGTGTGAGCAAGAATCAATCTCTTGAGTGGTGGTGGGAAAGCCATATGTATTACAACACTCCCCTTTGGATTTTCCACCACTCATATTTTTAATTTTCTAAGAAAAACCCAATGGGATAAAAATCTCAATAAAATATACACAAAGATCTTCTAGATCTTGTGGTGTTGGACGTCCTCATAACTGTCTCGTTAAAAACCTTGTTAGGAAAACTCAGTGGGACAAAACCTGATCGAAAGGAAAAAGAGTACAGTGCATATAAGTCCAAAATTAATGTTTTCTTCAGAGCTTTGCTCATATTTATACTTTGATTTCAACCACTTGTATTTTAATTTGCTAGGAAAAACCCAGTGGGACAAAAACCTTAGCAAAAATATATACAATGATCTTCTGGATCAAATGGTGTGGATGTGTTCAGAACTGCCTCACTAAAACCTTTCCGGTAAAACCCAGTGGGACAAAATCTGATAGAAGGAAAAAGAGTACAGTATACAAATATCTATTCAAAATTTTGCTCCCCCTGATTGAAATCTCCCCCTAAATAAAACCTCAATATCAATCCTGTAATTTACAAACCCGACACATGCCAATTCCATATACCAGTTTCTCAAAAGTTGATGTAGGCAATGCTTTGGTAAATAGATCTGCCAGATTATCTGTAGACCGTATTTGTTTAACAACAATTTGTCGGCTGTGTTGAAGTTCATGAGTATAGAAGAATTTAGAAGAAATATGTTTGGTTCTATCTCCTTTGATATAGCCTCCTCTAATTTGAGCGATACAAGCCGCATTATCTTCAAATATCGGTGTAGGCATTTCTGTAGATAATGAAAATTCACAAGTATTTTGAATATGATGAATAACTAACCTTAGCCACACGCATTCTCGGCTTGTTTCATGAAGTGCAAGGATCTCAGAATGATTAGAGGATGTAGCAACAAGAGTTTGCTTTGTGGAGCGCTAAGAGATTGTTGTGCCATTATATGTAAAAAACATATCCCGTTTGTGAACGGGCTTTATGGGGATCAGATAAATACCCGGCATCAGCATAACCAATTAAATCTGAAAAGTTGCTGGATTTTGAATAATATAATCCTAAATCTTTCGTTCCATGAAGATAGCGAAAAAGATGTTTAATCCCATTCCAATGTCTCCGATTTGGTGCTGAACTGAATCTAGCAAGCAAATTTACTGAAAATGCGATATCTGGTCTAGTACATTGAGCCAGATATAATAAAGCACCAATTGCATTAAGATATGGTACTTCAGGATCAAGTATCTTTTTACCATCTTCAAGTGGTCGGAATGGATCTTTCTTAGAATCAAAAATTCTAATAAGCATATAAGTATTTAATTGATAAGCATTATACATATGGAATCTTTCCATAATCTTTTCAACATATGCTGATTGATGGATAAGTATTCCATTTGATTTATGCTCAATCTTCAGGCTGAGACAATATCTTATCTTTCTCATTTCTTTATGAAGACACATGGGTGTATAATATAATTATTATACCCTTATTTTATCAGATATTTACTGAGACGGTTATGCCACATCCGTCCAGATTGTTTTTGATCCATATAAGGAGTTTTGTAGGTTCATCAAATACAGATTACGAGATCTCGGTTTACATGCTTCTGGCATTTTAAATCCTTCCAGAATTATAAATATCTGCATTTAGTGAATCATATAAATAAATGATTACTACGTCTAGAGGACGTATTTCAAGCCTTTCAAAAGCAGCCAAATTTATCAAAAATTCAGAATGTAATCGTATTCATCAGTAGTGAATACCAAGTTTCTATAAGAAACCTTGTACTACGAGTCATGCCACATATCTCACGATCTCGTTTTTCTCATTACGTTTTCATATAAAGATCCATTAGTATCCAACTAGTTTTACATCTCCAGGTGTCTGAAGTACTATTGGTCTAAATACTTTATGTTTGGCATATAAAGTCAATTCTTTTAGAATTGCTCCTTTTCACTTAGGCCAATCATGCCTTTTGTATACAATCATTGATATTATGAATATCATAATTATCATTTATAATTTCAGTAGCGCTACTATGTATAAAAATACATTATCAATGATTATTTCTTTATGATTCCACATTTCTCTCTATGATTTATATAAAATTTTTCAATTTCAATATACTTGAATCTCTGTTGAGATTTCTTCCATTTCAATGGATTTAGTCATTTCATAGACTCATGTCTCTTTAGATATATCAGACTCTTATTGAGTTGATTTAAAGAAAGTGGATTTATTTATAACTCGAGCTTTGTTTACATTAGGATCCTGATAACAATACCTTTCAAAGGTTCATAAGCTTATGATATTCATCAGATGATTTATTTGTTGCATTTTACTCAGATCGTTCTTCAAGAACAATCACCCGGCTGGGGTTTATGAGATAGCAACTTATAAAATTTTGTCACCTTTAATATATCAAGTAACTGATTAATAATTATCTGATGATCAATTATCTTTCGTATTTGAGTGATACGAAGACTGAAATGAGACACTTTTATTACATATATAGAGAATTGAATTAGTATCTCTGTTTTGTATAAGAGTAACTTTTCATTTACTTCTCTCTTTTGGAGAAAATTCCCTTTCTTATAATGATATGAAAATTAATCAATATAATAATTCGCAGGTCATGCGCAAAAAGATAAATTATCAAAAACATAGATGATCTGATAATAGATTAATCAAAATCATCATAAATTTTAGAATGGTAGAGAAATCTTATCTTAGATCATGTCAGATATGCAATAAAGGCATACACAATATAATCAAATATCTTTAAAATGAGCATGTCTATAACCAATTACAAGTTGTAATGGTAGACAATGATGATAAGCAATGGGTTAGAGATGGATAGAATGTCTCCATATAGAAGTTGGTAATTGTATCGAAATAATAAAGTTCTCGCAATTACCTGGAGACGCTTGATAAGTGACTCTGCTAATCCATTATGAGTATGAATATGTGGAATGGGATGTTCAACATTAATCCCAACTGATCTGCAATATTCATCAACTATAACCATAAAATAGCAGAACGGTCCACTTGGTGGATGAATAGGTCCACATATGTCCCCTTGAATCCTTTGTAAGAATGACGGAGATTCAAAGTCAACCTTAGAATGGGATGGTTTTATTACTAATTTCCTTTGTGAACATGCAGTACATAAATTTTCATGGGATAAAAGAATCTTCTAGTTCTTTAATGGATTTCATGAGAATTTTCAATGATTCTATGCATCATTGTAGATCCCGGGTGTCCAAGACGGTTATGCCAAAGCATAAATAATTTTGGATCTAAGAACTTCTGGTTCATAATTGCATAAACTTCTACACCTCTTATAAGAGTGTAATGTAATCCAGATGATAAAGCACATAGCCTTTCCATAATGAGTTTATGGCCTGAATCATGAGAAGTAATGCACAGATACTCAATATTCTCATCATTTATAGTTTCTATGTGATAGCCATATTTTAGTATTGTTTGTTAACAATATTATGGCTCTACCAGAGCCTTCTATCAGATCTACTGGACCTGATATTGTATTTAACATTTGCCTTAAGCAAGGTTAAATTCAGAAAGTATTTCTAATTCCGCAGAATCGTATGTGTCGTTGTACTATCGGCTAGACATATGTTGTATATACAAGTTCGCCAAACTTGACACGTCATCAAAAGAGCTAACAAGACTGCCACGTCATTCATTGACCAGGTCAAGGAAGGGAGTCTGACAGGTCAGAAGGATAAAAGCCAGAAGGAAGTTAAAGGCGTGGCTGTCGATTCCCAAAAACCTACTCGCCGAATATAGAAGTGTGCTCGCCAGAAACGCAATACCCAGAAATTAAAGGTACTCGCTGGACCAGCACACTGGGCTTGAACTAACTCAGTAAAAAATACAGAAGTAAACCCTACCCTTTTAGAAGACCCAAAGCAACAAGGAATCATAAAAGGAAAGAAGACCCAGTCCGCGACAAAGAAGGATCCTAGAACAGATCAACAAAGGGAAACCCTAAGTAAACATGTATAAATAGAACCACTTATCCCACGAGGAGGGGGTTCAGAAATATAGAGAGAGAAAAGAGAGCAATTGTGAGAGATTAGAGTGTGTAACAAAGCAACGAAAACCTAGTATTATTCTTCTGCCCTCAGGGGCGCCGTGGTTTTTTCCCATTCAAGGGTTTTCCACGTAAAACTTGTCTTTTGCATGTGTTCTTAATTTTCTTGCTTCATATTAAATTGATTTAATTGTTGAGTGCGTGGCAATCCAAATTTCACCGTCAACAATTGGCGCTAGAAGGAGGGGGCTTTTGAACGGAAAACTTCGAGGGACCCTTGCGAAATCAGACAGCATGAACAACGACAGCGACAGAGATGGTAACTCCAGTGGAGATTTAGTTGTTGAACCAGCTGCGCCAATGGGAGACAGGGCAGTGACAGTTGGGGAGCAGTCAGCAACAACGCCAGGAACTAGGGCGGCTGATCCCGGGATTTTGCAGCACTTCCAAGCCGCATTGGTAAACCTAATCAGCGAAGCCAGCAAAATAGGACTTTCGCTTCCCATAGGGTTAGGAGTCTCATCTCCTTACGAGTTAACCACCCCTGGAACCCATCCACCCGGAAGGCTGCGGTCAGAAGTTCATATCACAGTTCCCGACACTCAAGCAAGACAATCCACCGAGGAGACCCCCCAAGACCACATTGAGGATTTCGAGGGGAGAAAACAAAGGAAGGGAAAGGGTGTGATGAATGAAGAGTCCAGGGAGGAACGAGACCAGGTGCGAACACATGGGGTCAATTCCAGCGACACATACCAGCGAAACCGGCGGAGACACCGGTCCATCTCATCTGAGGACAAGAGTCCTCGTCCGCGAAGGGAGTTGCGATCTAAAAGAACGAAGCGGAGAAGATCCGAGAGCACTGAAGATCGAAGAAGCCCAGATGAGAGAGGCAATCATGGTAGAATGACAATCAAGAGTAGGCTCAATCCAGCAGGAGAACCAACTGGTCAGCGAGATGTCACCTTACAAGAGCTATCAAGAAAGGTTTCAGCAATGGCACGAAGGTATGGTCGTAATGTATCCTCGGATGATGAGTCAGATAGCCCATTCGTTGAAACTATTGCTCGCACCCAATTTCCAGACAGGTTTAGAATGCCAACTATTGAGCAGTACAAGGAGAACAGGGATCCAAAAGAACATGTTCGCCGATTCCGTAATATCATGGCCCAGTATTCATCCAATGACGGGTTGCTGTGTCTCACCTTCCCGCAAACATTCGGCGACCTCGCCTCTAGATGGTTCGGAAGGCTTCCACCCGGAACCATAAGCAGCTTCTCAAACCTCAGCAAGGCATTCATAAGGCAGTTCATGGGAAGTGTCCAAAGAAGAAAGTCACTCGCCCATCTATCGAACTTGAAACAGGAACATAACGAATCAATCAAGAAGTATCTGGCCAGGTTTGGGAAGGAAGTAGCTCAAATTGAGGATGCCAGTGATGTAGCTGTAATCGCCGCTTTCACCAATGGGCTACAGAGTGGACGATTATCCTTTGACCTGCGAAGGGATAGACCTAAAACTTACGAAGAGATGATGGAAATAGCTGGCGATTATGCATTGGCAGAGGAGGAAGAAGTAGCACAGGGGGGTAGCTATGTGCATGGGCACAAGCCTAACTTGAAAACAGACCATAAGGACGACAAAAAGATGCAATCACGTGATCGCCAGAAGGATGAGAAGGGCCAAAAGGGATACTCAAGAGAGAGCAGGGGAAACACTTGGGCCAATAAGTTTCGAGGAAGGTACAACCATTACACCCCTTTAAATGGCGACCAGGAGGAGATATTGTCTGTGGTAGAAGACAAGGGACTCGCCAAATACCCCCGACAGCAATCAGCGAATGCAAGGAGAGATACAACTAAGTACTGTCGATTCCATAAAGATCATGGACATGAAACTTCAAAGTGTTTCCAGCTGCACGATCACATCGAAAGCTTGATCAGAGATGGGCACCTGAAGGACTTTGCCTTGAAAGGAGACAAGCACGGGGGTCGCCAAGATAGCCGCCAAGGAAACGGGCAAGATAGGAAGAGTCCAAGGAGGAACAGTCCTAACGCAGCCATAAACACTATTTTCGGCGGACCTCACACTGGGAGGAGCAATCGAGAAAGGATGTCGGAAGTTCGAGAAGTGATGTATGAAGGCAGGAGCATGGAAGTCAATTCTGTGCAGAGAAACCCCAAGAAGGTGAGAGAAGGACATGATCCCATAACGTTTACAGCAGAAGACTCAGACGGGATTGATGCAAAGCCTAATGATGCAATTGTCGTGGGAGTTCGGATAGCCCATAGGGATGTCCTTCGAGTGATGATTGACAATGGGAGTTCGGCTGATATTTTAAGTGCCAGAGTGTATGATGAGTTGCGGCTGGACAGGAAAGATCTTGAACCATTCCATGTACCATTAAAAGGATTTGGTGGCGCAGAGGTTAGGTCGTTAGGAACAGTGAAACTACCGGTCAGATTTGGAACAGCACCATGCCGGCGAACAATCCTGTTGGACTTCGTCGTGGTTGACATCCATAATTGGCCGTATAATGCTCTACTTGGCCGACCGTTTCTTAATAAAGCTCGAGCTGTAACTTCAACCCATGCACTGAAAGTAAAGTTCCCTACAGAATTCGGCGTCGGAGAATTAAAGGGGTCGCAGGAAATGGCTCGCCGCGCCAACCTGTCAATCTTCAAAGATAAAACAGGGATGGAAACTTTGAACATATTCGAAGTAGACACAGAAATGCAGGAAGATAATCCGGAAAACTTCGAACTGGATCCAAGAGACAAAACAAGCAGAGAAAAGGAAGAACCGACTGAGTCGATTATTCTAGATGAAGCGGAACCAGATAAAACAGTAAAGATTGGAGCAAGGTTGACTGAACAGGTTAAAAAAGATGTGACGAACTTGTTGAAAGAATATAGGGGGATTTTCGCTTGGTGCCACGAAGACATGCCAGGGATTGATAGAAGCACAATTTCTCACAATCTAGCTGTGAATGAGAAATGCAAACCGGTAGTACAGAAAAGGAGAAGCTTCAACCTAGAAAGGAGTGCAGCGATAAAAGAGGAAGTATCAAAGTTGCTCGCCGCAGGGTCAATCAGAGAAGTAAAGTACCCGGAATGGGTGGCGAATGTAGTCTTAGTGAAAAAGAAGAACAATCAATGGAGGATGTGCGTCGACTTCACCGACCTAAACAAAGCTTGCCCCAAGGACAGCTTCCCATTACCAAGGATTGACCAGTTAGTAGATGCAACAGCCGGACATGAGACGTTGAGTTTCATGGATGCATATTCAGGGTACAACCAGATAAAGATGCACAGGCCTAACGAAGAGAAGACGGCATTCACCACAGATCAGGGGTTGTATTGTTACACGGTCATGCCATTCGGCCTGAAGAACGCTGGGGCAACTTATCAGCGCTTGGTCAACAAGATGTTCGCCAGACAAATAGGAAGAAACATGGAGGTTTATGTTGATGATATGCTGACAAAGAGTGTTACCGCAAATAGACACGCAGATGACCTGAGGGAAACGTTTGACGTACTGGTCAAGTATGGAATGAAGCTGAATCCGGCAAAATGTGTATTCGGCGTACCATCTGGGAGGTTTCTCGGATATCAAGTAAACCAAAGAGGAATAGAGGTGAACCCTGAAAAAATCCAAGCACTGGCAAGAATGGTCTCGCCAAAGACTCTGAAAGATGTCCAAAAACTCACAGGGTGCCTAGCATCGCTGAGCAGATTCATAGCCAAATCAACAGACCGATGCCTACCATTTTTCAAAGCTTTAAAGAAAGGAAAGGGGATCGAATGGAATGAGGATTGCGAAAAAGCCTTCCAGGCCTTGAAAGACTACCTCGGACGGGCACCACTGCTATCAAAGCCAGAAACAGCCGAGACATTGTACATGTACTTATCCGTTTCTGAAGCAGCCACAAGTTCCGTGCTAGTACGACAAGAAGATGGAATCCAAAAGCTAGTATACTACACCAGCAAGGCACTGTTACCAGCCGAAACAAGGTACTCGCCGGCAGAAAAAATGGCACTCGCCCTGATAACAGCAGCAAGGAAGCTAAGACCATATTTCCAGGCTCATAGAATCAGGGTATACACCAACTGCCCACTGAAGTTAATCCTGCAGAAACCAGAGGTATCCGGTCGGTTAACAAAGTGGGCAATCGAATTAAGTGAATTCGATGTAGAATACCTCCCAAGGACAGCAATTAAAGCCCAGGCAGTGGCAGACTTCGTAGCAGAGTTCACTGAACCAAGCATAGAGGTGGCAAGAATGATGGTGGAACAAAATAAGAAAATATTCAAATGGCAACTTCGCGTTGATGGCTCATCAAACACGCACGGCAGCGGGGCAGGTATAGTGCTGACAACACCAGAAGGAGACTCAGTCGAATGTGCCTTGCGTTTTGACTTCAAAGCCACCAACAATCAAGCTGAATACGAGGCACTCATAGCAGGTTTAAAGATTAGCACAATCTTAGGAGCAGACGAGGTGGAAATTTTCAGCGACTCTCAAGTTGTTGTCAATCAGGTGCTAGATGAATACCAGGCGAGAGAAGAAAGCATGATCACTTACCTGGAATTAGCAAAAGAGCTGTTAGAAAGATTCAAAGAGTATAGAATTGTTCACGTCCCCAGAGAAGAAAATGAAAAGGCTGATGCCTTAGCCAAACTGGCATCTGCCACGATCAACATCTGGCCCAACAATATCTCTATGATCCGCCTATTGCAACCGAGTATAGTTAAAACAAAGGAAGTCGGGGCAGTCTTTGGCGAGAGGGACAGCTGGATCACGCCAATAAAAGAATATCTCGTCAACGATATACTTCCGAGTGACCCATTGGAGGCAAGGCGGCTAAAATACAGAGCAACAAGGTACTCGGTACTCAATGGAGAACTATACAAAAGGGGATACTCGAGGGCACTGCAGAGATGTGTCGGGCCTGAAGAAGCAGAAGGTATCCTAAGAAGCATACACAGTGGAAATTGTGGGAACCACGCTGGGGGTGCTAGCCTAGCCCACAAAACATTGAGACAGGGTTTTTACTGGCCAACTCTGTTCGCCGACTCCAAAAGGGTGGCAGCAAGATGTGAAGCATGTCAGAAAATCGCAAATAACATCCGACAACCACCTGAGCTCCTGCAAAGTATTACCTCGCCTTGGCCATTCGCCATGTGGGGAATAGACTTGATCGGCCCAATGCCAACAGCAACTGGAGGAGCAAAGCATGCCATAGTAGCCGTGGATTATTTTACAAAATGGGTAGAAGCCGAGCCACTGGTACATATAACAGAAGCAAACACCATTAGCTTTGTGAAGAAAAATATCTTGTACAGGTTCGGGATACCAAACACTATCATCACAGACAATGGGACCCAATTTGATGGCAGGAAATTCAGGGAACTGTGTGATAAGTATGGCATCAACAACTACTACGCTTCTCCAGCACATCCACAGACGAATGGCCAAACTGAAGCAGTGAACAAAATCATCAAACACAACCTGAAGGCTAAATTGGCAACCAAAAAGGGGAGCTGGGCGGATAAGTTACCACAAGTGCTCTGGGCATATCGAACAACGGAAAGGGGCTCAACAGGCGAAACCCCATATTCCATGGCTTACGGAGCAGAAGCTGTTATTCCTGTGGAAACAGCTTTCTCTTCACCAAGGGTACAACTCTTCCAGCCAGAAATCAACGTTGATATGTTAAAGTGCGGCCTAGATGAATTAGAAGAAAGAAGAGAGCGCGCACAAATAAGGAATGCGGCGTACCAACAGAGGGTAGCCAGATATTACAACTCGCATGTGCGTGAAAGGAGGTTCACACTTGGTGACTTAGTACTGAAGAGGGTGAATCCAGGAACAAGAGACAAGGCTGCAGGATCGCTCGCAGACAAATGGGAAGGGCCTTACAAGATTACGGGGATAGCTGGCCATGGGGCATATCGCATTACTCGAGAAGGATTTGGCGAGCTACCCCGTCCATGCAATGCGCAGTACTTGAAGATATACTATCCTTAAGGGACAAGTTAGATTCTTTTGAATTCTTTTTATTTTTCCATTTAGCTTAGAGCAGTTGTTCGTTTTAGTTTTCTTTCTTTATAACTGTTAATAAAGTTGCAGGAAGTATTCAATAAAGAGTAATTTATTACTAAGAGATTCTCGATTCTGACTCGCCAAACGCAAAAGGCATTCGCCATCACATAGCTATCATTACAAGAAAACGAGCTTTATGCTCGCTGCAACGATAACTGGCGAGAAATAAAAACTCAGGGCATGGTCGAATAAAACCTGCCAAAACACTGAGTACGCCAAAATACAGCAACGGCAGCTGAACAAACAAAAAGCATGCTAAAAAAAAAAACTTGGTGCATGGTCGGATAAGTCCTGACAAACACTGAGTATGCCGAAAACACAGCAAAGGCAGCTGAACAAAGCTATAAAATATGCTAAAAAAAACTTGGTGCATGGTCGGATAAGTCCTGACAAACACTGAGTATGCCGAGAACACAGCAAAGGCAGCTGAACAAAGCTATAAAATATGCTAAAAAGAACTTGGTGAAAAGGAAAAGTTAAACGAAGCCAACAAATCAGCAAAGGCAGCTGAACACAAAAAACGAAGGAGAGTTTATAACTTGAATAAAGGTTATTTACAAATAAAGAATTACAAATAAATGAAGCAAAAGTAAAATTCACAGTCCTCAACCAGCTGTAGGGGGGCCCTCACTGTCCTCCTCATCTTACATCTCTTCCTCTGAAGGCCAGATGACTTCCTCATCCTCTTCTGGCATAAAGGGCTCGTAATCCCTTCCAGCAACAGGGCCCAAGTCTGGCTCAGCGCCCGAACCAGAAAAACTGCCTTTCTGACCCGAGTAATATGTGTTGAAGGCGCGTTTGCTGGGGATCTCCAAATGCATGGGATGAGGGTCAGTCCTATTGTAACGGCAATGGGCTCGCCATCGTTTTATTTGCTCTTTTATCGAGCCCACACCATCAGCCATGTGCTGCTCAAGAGACCTGTCAAAACGCCGCAGAGCTTTATCGGTTGAATGATCCTTCATGGCAAAAAACTTTTTCGCCTGCCTCATGCCCCTTTCAAACTCACGCAGCAAAAGCGCGTCATAGGCAGGGGATCTTTTGAAACGATCAACCGCTTCAACCTCCAAAACGGCCTTAAGATCAGTCAAAATAACTTCATGCGAGGCCAACTGGTTGCGCAAATCTGCAGCCTCACGCTCGGCTTTCTCCTTTGCATCTTCAGTTAGTCGCTCAGCCTCTAAACGTGCAGCGAGCGACTCCTGACTAGCAGAGAGTTGCTCTCGCAGTAAGCGAATCTCTTCTTCAGCAACAACCAGTTTCTCCTCAGCAGCCAATCGGGCTGAAAGGTGCCCATCTGCCGACTCCCTCAGTTGTGCAAGTTGCTGAGCGTGGGTTTCCTTAGCCTCAAGCTTCTTAGCCTCCGAAAGAGAGGACTGCTCCCGCAGGCGCTTCAAATCCTTCGACAAAAAATTCCCTCGTCTGTAGTTGTCAGTCAACTCAGACAGCATCTAAAAAGAAAAAGAAGAGAAAAACAGAAGTCAGGAGACGCGCTAAACAGAGAATACGAAAACACAGCGAGAAGCTCACCAGAGAATAGCAGTTGAAAAAGAATTCCATTTTCTTGTTGCAGGATCCCTTTTTTATCTGCTCCCAACTCTCGCCGACATAGACATTGTTATTCATTAAATAAGAACAAATCTCGGCAGCTGTGAAATCCGAGAGGGAGACAGTTTCATCCCCCTCACCAGCCTCAGCTGGGTCAACGGGAGGAGCTCCATGAGCAACACCAGAACCAGATGCAGCAGCCTCCCCCTGTCTGGACGACCCAGGTTTATCAGTTGGCCCTTGTTGACCAGATGACCCAGGCTGACCAGCACAAGAAGCACTCGTTTTTTCCGCAGCTGCTGGAGGAGGAGTTACACTGATTGGGGGAATGGCAGTAGCACCAAAACTACTTGCCCCTTCCCGGAGAGGAGACTCCGCCAAATTTGGTCCCTCAACGGAAGCCCCTGGGACGGTCGTCTCAGCAGAAGGAACCTCGGCGAGCACAGGTTCCTCGGCGACCTCCTCATCTGAAGAAACCACGTATTGCACGACCCTTGACGCCCGCTTTACGGGCCGAGCAGTGCGATCAGGCGTGCCCTCCGCTGGACGCTTACCCCTGCCAGTTCTGGGGTTTAGGTCGCTTGAAGGATCCAGGGGAGTCTCAGGGACGTTCGCGTCTGTTATAGGTAAAAATTAGTGGTGAAGGACACGTCATCAGCACGAAAGGGCAGGAAAGCAAGAGTCAAGATAAGTCAACTTATGGAGCAGAAACCTCCCACGATAACCTACTCGGAAAAAAGAGTAAGTAGTCCGACCACAAACGAAGACGATCAACTCGGGCAGCAAATCTCATTCGGGCATACTCGGGCATACATACTCGGGAATCAATGAGATAGTCACCAACATTCGTATGCCAATCATAATCAGCGACCAGCACATCCACGATAAGCAACGATGTGGACTATTAGAGTTTAACAAGGAAACAAGCAGTTCTCCCACGAATAAAGGAGAAAGAATCTCGTCCAGAATCAGACTCAGCCAAAAGAGGAAACATAATCTAATTAGGACTAGAAAACCGCTTGAGACTTGGGCACCACAATACCAAACCCTAGCGGCCACCTTAAAACCCTAAAAACAACATGTATAAATACCCCCTCTATACACAAACAGGGGGGTACGTAAAAAAGTAGAACAGGAGATAGAGAATCATATTGAAAAGCTTGTAATCATTCTTGGTCATTCTTGATCTTGTAATCGTGATTCATAGTGGATTTGGCTTTGTTGCTAGAGGCAACGATCCCGTGGATGTTTCTCCGATCTGTTGGAGTTTTACCACGTAAATCACTTGTTATTTCTTTACAATCTTTGACCATACTCAAATATAAATTGCAGTAATTCGAGAACGAGTCGTTGACTTGGTGATCACCAAAAATCACCGTCAACAATTGGCGCTAGAAGGAGGGGCACCCAGAACTTTGTGACAACAATGGCTGGCGACGGAGATGGTAGCGATTCCAGGTACAGTCAGGGCGTGCCAAGTAACGAGTTGGAAGATGACACCGCGCTCAATACGGCGGATGCAACTTTGACGACGGTAAACCAGTCAGCTGCCCTGGCTGGAATTCAACGTTTACCTACAGCGAATGAAGAAATCGCGCAGCGACTCCGTGCTTCTCTACAACAACTCATATCAGACGCAGCAAGGCAGGGAATTGATCTCTCTGTTACGGAAGGATTGATGTCACCTCATGAACTGTCCGCCCCAAGCCAGCAGACAGCAAGACTGCGCTCCGCGGTGGTGATACCAACCCCTGATGCACCCCCAAAGGCGAGGCAAGATCCTACAGGCAGACCAGAGATGCTATCTGAAAGAGTAGCCAGGAGAAGTAGGGAGCGCAGAGAGGGGAATGATTCCGACAAAGAGTACTATCAAGATCGGGTAGCCGGAGATCGAGACCGCCCCAGGAGGCGTGGCCACCGGAGAGACCGGTCATCCTCTGAAGAAAGTGAGCAGAACCATCATCGCAAGCGCCAAAGGGGTACAGTCCGACTACATGGCCTAAACCGAGATCATAGAGAGTTGAATCCCGAGGAGAGGGGCCAAAAACTGACCATAAGCCAGAACTTCGATGCGTCAGGGGAACCTGAAGGGGACAGAGACATACTTATACAGAGCCTCACCCGGGAAGTTCAAAATAATCGTCGGCAAATGGATGCTTTGGTCAGGCGGTATGGGCGTAATGAGCTGTCAGACGATGAATCCGGAAGCCCTTTTACCAATGGGGTTTTGAGGATGCCTTTCCCAGAAAGATTCAGAATGCCCCACATCGAGCTGTTCAAGAAGGATACAGACCCAAAAGAGCATGTCCGGAGGTATAGGAGCGCTATGGCGCAATATGTCCATAATGATGCACTACTATGTTTGAATTTTCCTCAAACTCTTGGGGATCTAGGCTCTCGGTGGTTTGGAAGGTTGCCAGCAGCAAGCATAAGTAGCTTCGGCGAACTGAGCAAGGCTTTCTCAAGGCAGTTCCTCGGGAATGTACACAGGAAAAAGTCAGTGGCTCATTTATCCCAACTCAAACAGGGAAAAGACGAGTCGCTGAAGAAATATCTGGGAAGGTTCGGTCAGGAAGTGTCCGAGATCGGAAGTGCAAACGACGAAGCAATAATTGCCGCGTTCATTAACAACCTTCAGAATGGCCAATTGTCCTTTGACCTCAGAAGAGCCCGACTAACCAGCTATGCCGATATGATGGACATGGCAGGAGGTTACGCCTTGGCCGAAGAAGAGGAAATTGCCACAGGAGGTTACTTCGTACATGGCGGTCGCCCAGAGGGATCCAAAACCAAGGACCAGACCAAGATGCCCGATACCAAAGGTGACAAGCAGAAAAATAAGGCACGGGATGGTCGGGATGGACGACGAGCATACGACCCAAAAACTGATCAACCACGGCAGAAGTTCTAGGGCCGATATACAAATTATACCCCGTTGAAGAAAGATCAAGAAGAAGTCCTGGCAATCCTAGAAGAGAAGAACATGTCCAAAGAACCACCTAAGCAATCGACATATGCTCGGAGGGACACCACCAAATATTGCCGTTTCCACAAGGAGAATGGGCACGAGACATCCAAGTGTTTCCAGCTAAGGGATCATATCGAGACTCTTATTAGGGAAGGGCATTTGAAGGACATTGTTTTCAAAAAGACGGACAGGGCAGATGGACAGAAAGACAGCCGACAGGACGGACGGGCAAGAAAACTTAGTCCCAAGAAAGCTGAGGATGAAGGAGCAATTAACACCATCTTCGGAGGTCCAGTAACGGCCAAGAGTAACAGGGAAAGAACCCAGGAGATTCGGGAAGCTATGGAGGCACGGAGAGACCTGGACGTCAATTCTATTGAGCCCGACCCGAAAAGAATCAAGGAGGGCTGGGACCCGATCGTGTTCACAGAGGCCGACTCACACGGAGTGGATGTTAGGCCAAATGACGCACTGGTGGTCAGCGCTCGGATCGGCCATAGAGAAGTTCATCGAATTCTGATCGACAATGGGAGTTCGGCAGACATTCTTAGTGCAGAAGTATATGACCAGCTGAGGCTAGACAGGAAAGACCTACAGCCTTTTCCCACACCCCTTAGAGGATTTGGAGGGGTCGAAGTGAGGTCACTCGGCACGGTTAAGCTACCTGTGAAGATCGGAAAAGCCCCTTGCCAGAAAACAGTGCTGCTCGACTTTGTGGTGGTAGATACGGAAAACTGGCCGTATAATGCTTTACTGGGCCGACCATTTTTGAATAAAGCCAAGGCGGTGACAGCAACTTATGCCCTCATGATGAAATTCCCGACCGAATATGGTGTGGGAGTGGTCAAAGGGTCACAAGAGATGGCCCGTAGAGCAAACTTATCAGTATATAGAGATAGGGAGGTACGCCAGGTATACATGGTAACAGTCCAGCAAGAGGATAGAGAACCTGAAGAACAGGCAGAAGTGCCGAAAGATTTTGAGTTGGATCCCAGAGAAGGACCGATGGATAGGGAAGACGAGCCAACCCAAGAGGTGGCACTAGACCCGGAGGATCCAGGTAGGACAGTGAAGGTAGGGGCAAGTTTGAGCGTACATGTCAAAACTGCACTTATTGCGCTACTGAGAAATTACAAGGATGTTTTCGCTTGGAGCCATGAAGATATGCTGGGGGTAGACCCGAAGGTGATTTCACATCATCTTTCCACCGACCCCGAGTTCCGACCCGTGGTACAAAAAAGAAGACTATTCAATCCAGAAAGAAGCGTCGCAATCAAGAAGGAAGTAGAAAAGCTACTTTCCGCGGGGTCGATAAGGGAAGTCAAGTATCCGGAGTGGGTGGCCAATGTGGTGTTGGTCAAGAAAAAGAACAAGCAATGGAGGATGTGTGTAGACTTTACAGACTTGAACAAAGCTTGCCCAAAAGATAGTTTCCCACTACCGAGGATCGACCAGTTGGTAGATGCGACAGCGGGACATGAATTGTTAAGCTTCATGGACGCCTACTCGGGATACAATCAGATCCGGATGAATAAGGCAGATGAGGAAAAGACGTCGTTTACCACGGACCAGGGTTTATATTGCTACAAAGTAATGCCATTCGGATTGAAAAACGCCGGGGCAACATACCAGAGGCTAGTAAACAGGATGTTTGCTCGGCAGATTGGAAAAAATATGGAGGTTTATGTGGATGATATGCTGACTAAGAGCACCACTGCAGAAAAACACGCGGAGGATTTGAAGGAAACCTTCGACGTCCTAAGAAAGTATCAGATGAAGCTCAACCCAAGCAAGTGTGTGTTCGGAGTACCTTCGGGAAGGTTTCTAGGTTTTCAGGTGCACCAGAGGGGAATCGAAGTAAATCCTGAGAAGATCAAAGCACTAGAAGGAATGACTTCACCCAGGACGCTAAAAGATGTGCAGAGGCTAACGGGATGCCTCGCGTCACTCAACCGGTTTATAGCCAAGTCAACAGACAAATGCGCCCCATTCTTTAAAGCAATAAAAAAGGGGAAAGGGCTCGAATGGAGTACAAAGTGTGAAGAAGCCTTTCAAAAATTAAAAGAATATCTGGGGAGAGCACCAATCCTTTCAAAACCGGTGGTGGGAGAAACATTATACTTATACCTCTCGGTCACCGAGGTGGCGACGAGTTCGGTGTTGATCCGACTGGAGGAAGGAATACAAAAGCCAGTGTACTATACAAGCAAAGCGTTGTTAGCGGCGGAAACCAGATACTCGCCGGCAGAAAAAATAGCGTTAGCTCTGATCACATCGGCCAGGAAGCTAAGGCCATATTTCCAAGCACATACAATAGAGGTATATACAGACTGCCCGCTGAAACTCATTCTTCAAAAGCCAGAAGTGTCAGGAAGGCTGACCAAGTGGGCGGTAGAGCTCAGCGAATACGACATCAGATACACACCAAAAACGGCCATCAAAGGGCAGGCGGTATCCGACTTTATAGCAGAATTCACCGAGCCAGACGCCGAGGTAAGGAGGGCAATGGAAGATGAACAGACTACTAAATTCCAGTGGAAATTACATGTAGATGGGTCATCGAACACGCATGGCAGCGGGGCAGGAATAGTCATAACGACCCCCGAGGGGGATACTGTAGAATGTGCCATGAGGTTCGATTTCAAGGCAACCAACAACCAAGCAGAATATGAAGCCTTGCTGGCCGGTCTGAGAGTCTGCATAGCACTAGGGGCAGATGAGCTGGAAGTTTACAGTGATTCACAGGTAGTGGTCCATCAGGTACTGAATGAATACCAGGCCAGGGAAGAGCACATGATAGCTTATTTGGACATTGCAAAAAGACTACTTAAAAAGTTCAAAGCATACAGAATCTCTCAGATCCCTCGGGAAGAGAACGAAAAGGCAGATGCTTTGTCCAAATTAGCTTCAGCCACCACAAGCATCAGATCCAAAGCAATACCAGTGGCGCACCTGACTAAACCAAGTACAGCGGAACCCGAGGAAATCATAATAGCAGAGATCCGACCTAGCCCGGGCGACTGGACATACCAACTCAGAAAGTACTTGGAGGAGAACATACTACCGGAGGATGCTGTGGAAGCTAAACGCATCAGATACAGGTCAGCCCGGTACACGATTCTGAGAGGAGAATTATATAGGAGAGGATTCTCGAAGGTATTGCAGAGATGCATTTCCGGTGAGAAGACTGGAGAGATCCTGAGAAGTATCGACAGTGGAGTATGTGGGAACCACACTGGGGGTAAAAGCTTAGCACACAAGATACTCCGGCAAGGGTTCTATTGGCCGACTCTGTTCGCGGAAGCGCAGCAATTCGCAGAAAGTTGCGAAACATGCCAAGAGTAGCAAATGACATTCGGGGACCCCCAGAGTTGCTCAGAAGCTTAACCTCGCCTTGGCCCTTTGCCATGTGGGGACTCGACCTGATAGGACCAATGCCCACAGGAACGAAGGGAGGAGCCAAACATGCTATTGTGGCAGTGGATTATTTTACCAAATGGGCAGAGGCAGAAGCACTTGTACACATCACCGAGGCAAACACTACCAGCTTCGTTAAAAAGAATATAATATATCGGTTTGGGATCCCGAGCATCATCATAACAGACAATGGGACTCAATTCGATAATAAGAAGTTCAGAGAAATGTGTGAAGAGTTCAAGATCGCAAACTACTACGCATCGCCTGCTCATCCTCAAACCAATGGCCAAACAGAGGCCGTGAATAAAGTAATCAAGCACACATTGAAAGCAAAGCTAGAGGCAAAGAAAGGTGGCTGGGCAGACAAACTGCCTGAGGTGCTATGGGCATACCGAACAACTGTGAGGTCTTCCACAGGGGAAACTCCTTTCGCGCTGGCATTCGGGACAGAAGCTGTTATCCCAGCAGAAACTACTTTCACATCCCCCAGGGTCCAGCTATACAGTCCCGAGCACAATATAGACATGCTGCAGCAGAACCTAGACGAGCTTGAAGAAATCAGAGACGCAGCACAAGTAAGAAATTCCGCATACCAGCAAAGGGCCGCTAGGTACTACAACTCCCATGTTCGGGAGCGGAGATTCCAACTCGGGGATCTAGTGCTGAGGAGAGTATCACCGAATACCAAGGATAAATCATCAGGATCCCTCGCCGACAAATGGGAAGGACCATATATCATCAAGAGAATCGTAGGGCACGGGGCCTACATGATAGCCCGACCAGAAGGTGGCCTGGTACCCGACCATGCAACGCACAATATCTGAAGATCTTCTATCCCTAAAAGAATCCGGTTATGGTTCTACAGTTTATTTATTCTGCTTTAGCTCAGTTTTTAGTTTCTGCGTTGAAATTTCAGATTTATTTATTAATTTCATGTTCATGATCATCTAATAAAGTTCAGTTGCAAATACGATGTGGCGGAATCAATAAAATCCATGAGCAATATTTCAATGGAGGTCACTCAAGGCGACCGAATAAATGCCGAAAAAGTCGAGCGCTATAAGGCCGCGAAAGAGCGGACGAGTGGTGCTCGAAGGGCGGAAAAGCTGTAGTAGCATGCCCGCCTAGCTAAAGCGATGCAAACGCGTCCCTTAGCAAAAAGGCAAAACCAAGGCACCAGGATAACTGGGAAAATGCTCGGAGCGCCGCTAGAAAGACTAGTGAGATGCGCAGTCGTGTTGGCCGGTACAAAGTACCCCAACGATTCGACGAACCCTTGCGCAGATAAAACCAGGAGACATCCTAGGTGACTTGTGCAAGGACCTCAACGTATGGTCGCGGCGAGCCCCGACGCAACGTGAAGGTTAAACAACCCCAAAAAATTAGTTACCGGTTAAATAAGATACTCGGTCTAAATTGACAAGCCAGTTACATAAGATACTCGGCACAAAATTAGTTACCAGTTTAATAAGATACTCGGTCTAAATCAATAAGCCAGTTACATAAGATACTCGGCCGAAAATTAGTTACCGGTTAAATAAGATACTCGGTCTAAACTGATAAGCCAGTTACATAAGATACTCGGCAAAAAGTAGAATGTAAGAGTAAAATTTGGTCTTATATTCATAGTGTATAGAAAGATACAATGTACGATGTATATATGAAAGATGTACAAGTATAGTTACAAAAAGGCTTGAAGATCAAGAGGAAGGCGCCGGGGGTGGTGAGTTGCTTCTGCCAACATCAGGGTCAGGCTCCATCACATACTCGCTCAGAAGACTGTCGTCCGATGGCCATATGATCACATCTTCTTCGTCATCCATCCAGTGACTGTAGTCGGTACCAGGAACGGGCCCCAAGTCGGGTATCTCGTTGCTAAAACTCGCCCTTTCACTGGCGTAAAAGGTAGAGAACGACTCGGCGGTCGGAACCTCAAGGTGCATGGGATGTGGTGTTTTTCCTTTACTTCTACAATACGCCCGCCACTCCTTCATTTGGATCCGGAGAGACTCCAAGGATGTATCTACATGCTTCCTAATTGACAGGCTCCAGTTGGCCCGGGCCCGATCAGTCGCCCTGTTCCTTTGCTTAAAAAATTCGCCGGCCGAGACCATTCCACGCTGGAACTCCCGAAGAAGCAGAGCATCATAGGCTGGAGATCTCTTAAAACGGTCAACGCTTTGTAGCTCCATTTCCAGCCTAGATCCCTTCGACAGTTCCTTGGCCGTCAGGGCCTGACACTCCAAGTCGTTGATTCGACGTTCATAAGCAGACTTGGCGTCTTCGGCGTTCTGTTCGGCTCGAAGCAAGGCTTCCCGGATGGATGACAGTTGATCCTGCAGAGTCCTGACCTCCTCCGCAACAGAAGATGCCCGTTGCTCGGCTTCCATTTGCCGTGCTAAGCACTGATTTACGAGCATCTCACTCGACCTGGCCTCCTCCTGACGAGCTAACTCAGCCCGAGAACAGTGATCTTCGCTCTCCTTCAATTGGGCTTCTAGCCTTCTTATTTTTTCCGCTTGGGCTTCGCCAGCTTCGCAAGCCCCAGACATCTCGGCCACCATCTGCAACAAACAAATCAACAAATATAAATAAAAAAAAAAAGGAAGAATGCGAAATGACGCATATGAGAGTCACTCACGTAGGAAGCGCTGTTGAAGAAATTGTGGAGTCGGTCAGACACAGTCCCGGTCCTGAGACGACTCCAACGATCCTCCCCAATATAGGCTCGGCCTGAAGCCATGGCCCTGAAAATAGTCTCGGGGGTGGGATCATCGATTTGGGGAGAGGAGCCCATATCACCCACATCGCCTTCGGGGAGTTCAGCGGACGGGGCCGCCCGAGGAAGGCCGGCTGAGCCACCAGCACTCTCTCTGACCTGCTCCCGCGTCGGGGTCACGCTCGCATCATCCTCCCCCTCATCCTCCGAAGAGGAATTAACATACGCAACTACTCGGGGAATCTTTGGGAAAGGGCGACCAGAAGAAAACGAAGCCTTCCTTTTCCCAGTCGGCCCACCTTCAGTGTTGCTGTCCCCTGGAGTAGAAATCGGATCGACAGAGGCAGGAATCTCCGAAGAAGAACGGTTCGGTTCAACTGAAGTCGGAAACTCTGGAGCTACCGCACCTGAAGGCCCCCCAACTGCTTCAAAAGGAACGTTTTGCATATCAGCAGCAGAGTGGGGAGAACCAGATCCCCTGGGGGGATTTGCCTGCTCGGGCTCAGGGAGATCCCCTACTTTTTCTTTCCCCTTGGAGGAAGGACCTGCGGGATTGCCCGAGTCAGCAGAGGTCCTACTTACTCCAAAGTTCCCCGAGGTACCCTCAGCTCCCGCCGAACACACGGTCGGTTCTTGATCGTGAGCCTCCTCGGGCACATAATCGGGTACTCCCTCTTCATCACCTCCCTCGGGAACGTTCCCGGGAGTACCCTCGTCAGATTCGTCTTCAGGAGGGGCTATCCCAGCATCTCGCTGGCGAAGGGCTACCTTTCGACTCGCCTCCACGATGCCTTTCATCCGGCGTGCCAGACCATCACTGACTATATCTACATCAAACACTTTAAAAACAAAAAAAAAAAAAGAAGAATCCGAGTTAGCAAGCAAGCTTAGAAGTCAGGTTGCAAATAAAAATGCATACAAGTAAACTTACGGCGTCTGCGGCACGCGAAAATCTGAGGGAAGAGACGGGCCTTGATCATTTTCCCCTCTCTATAGAGATAGGGTTTTCCCCTTTTCTCTAGGGGGCGGACTGCTGCCCGAGCCAAGGTTTTCAGCTCCTCATCAGTAAAAGCTGAAGTTAGATGGTTCCACTGCGGCGTGCAGAAGTACCGAGGAACCCGGCAGGTCATCTGAGTGCCGTCCAAATCGAAACTAATCGACTGGCCCCAGTCTTTGCCCACGAAGAACCAGCTGTTCTTCCAAAACTTGTTCGAGGTCGGGAAGCCCCAAACGAACCCTTTCATCTTCTCGTCCGTGGTCGGTTCGACACAGCCCTTGACCACGACATCCTTTAGAATCCAGAACTCGGGCTGGGTCGACTGGAGAAAATAAATCCCGGTTTTCCCCACTGGCCTCAGCGAATAAAAATGGCGAACCTCGCGAGGGGTGGGAGGTGGCCGCTTCATTCTATGCCACATGTGCCACATGCACATCAGGATGCGATAACTGTTCGGCGTGAGCTGGGCCGGAGCGAGTCGGGCTTCAGCCAAGAACCAAGTAATAAAAGGCTAAAGAGGAAGAGTGACGCCGCAGGTAAGCATGGACCCGTAAATTGCTACGTGGCCGGGGGGTGGGTTCCATGCAGCCCGACCTTCGGCTGGAATCAGCGAAACCTCATTGCTGTCCAAATCGAACCGCCGCATATATCGCGTTATCTCGTCAGGGCCGACCACGTTCGGCTCAACATCATAAATGCAAATACGCTCGGGGGAGAAGGGAATACGAGCAGCCCTGTGCTCCTCTTCAATATCATCTTCGATAATCCTTTGAGCCGCCACTCGGCTTTCCCAAGAATGCGAGTCTTTATAAACTTTGCGAGTAGTCATCCTCTTTCCTGGTCTTCTGCTCGGGCGAATATCAGTACAAGCAGAAGAATCCGACCAAGCTTCAGGTTGGTATGAGTAAGGTGGTGATGAACTGGCAGAAGCAGTAGGAATCTCTGAAGCAGGAGGAACCTCAGAAGTAGCAGGCCTTTCTGGAAAAAGTCCAGAAACGTCGGCGTCAGTGTAACGCGGCTGATCGAAAAGAGGCTCGTCTAATAACCTGTGAACAACCGACGCAGTGAAAGCATCATTTCGCTCAATAGCAATCATACCAACAGTAAAAGACGGTATCTAGCTTCAGGATCCATGAGAACTAACCTTGATTAGGGAAAGGCAGGTAATGCAGACAACAGAGGAGAAACCTTCGAGTACAGGCCTGGGGGTCGAAACAGACGATCTCGGCAAAGCAGGATTAAGAAAACAAGTTGGAGGAGAGAACAAAATACCCAGAAACGCAAGGGACATAGGCACACTTGTTTCGAAGAAATACAAAAATGGCGGAAAAGAAATAAGAAGGGAAGGGGAGGTGGATAACCAACATATATAGGCGGCACATTGATTTCAAAAACGAACGAAACCCTAGGAGAAGCACAGTAAAGCGGGAAAATAGAGGGGCGTGGGCTATGACGTGGGCTACACGCAGGCAAACAGAGAGGTCGTGTCTCATAAATGAGTCGTGCCCCAGCCAAACAAAGAAAAGACAAGTGGCAACCGGAGAGCACCTTGAGCCGCCAGAGAGTAGAAACGTCACCATCAAGAGATTTCTGAAATGAGTGGTGAATCGAATGCGTGCGGTCGTAATTAAGACACGTCATTTAAAGCTTCGAATCAAACGAGGATACATTAATGCGGAAAACGACAAGCGAGGACCAGTTGTGAGAAATTATTGAAGTTAAATATTCGTCCCGAGAGGACCTGACTCAACATGATCGGCTCAAATATTTAAGGGGGTATTGTTATAGGTAAAAATTAGTGGTGAAGGACACGTCATCAGCACGAAAGGCCAGGAAAGCAAGAGTCAAGATAAGTCAACTTATGGAGCAGAAACCTCCCACGATAACCTACTCGGAAAAAAGAGTAAGTAGTCCGACCACAAACGAAGACGATCAACTCGGGCAGCAAATCTCATTCGGGCATACTCGGGCATACATACTCGGGAATCAATGAGATAGTCACCAACATTCGTATGCCAATCATAATCAGCGACCAGCACATCCACGATAAGCAACGATGTGGACTATTAGAGTTTAACAAGGAAACAAGCAGTTCTCCCGCGAATAAAGGAGAAAGAATCTCGTCCAGAATCAGACTCAGCCAAAAGAGGAAACATAATCTAATTAGGACTAGAAAACCGCTTGAGACTTGGGCACCACAATACCAAACCCTAGCGGCCACCTTAAAACCCTAAAAACAACATGTATAAATACCCCCTCTATACACAAACAGGGGGGTACGTAAAAAAGTAGAACAGGAGATAGAGAATCATATTGAAAAGCTTGTAATCATTCTTGGTCATTCTTGATCTTGTAATCGTGATTCATAGTGGATTTGGCTTTGTTGCTAGAGGCAACGATCCCGTGGATGTTTCTCCGATCTTTTGGAGTTTTACCACGTAAATCACTTGTTATTTCTTTACAATCTTTGACCATACTCAAATATAAATTGCAGTAATTCGAGAACGAGTCGTTGACTTAGTGATCACCAAAAATCACCGTCAACAGCGTCAAAAATAGGGATCTCACTGGCCACCCCCGAAACCCCCACTTTTTCCTTTCCCTTACGGCTTGGAGCTGTCGCAGCAGTACTCGCCGCAGTGCTCGCAGCCACACTATCTGTAACGACGGGGGTACTCGCAGCATCATCCGGACAAACAGATGTCCCCAAATCGACTCGCTCCCCATCGACATCGCCAACATTCTCGTCATCCGAAGGATCGCTGCCATCCGGGCTAACAACACCTTCCTTGGCCAAACCAGCGGCGTGTCTCTTACTGGCAGCCTCAGAATTTTTGACCGCCCGAGCTTGCAGGTCACAAACTCTGTCAAAATCATACACTGCAAAAACCTACCAAATATTAGCGAATGGACAAACGAAAACCATAAAGAAAGCAAGTAAAACTTACGGCGAGGAAGTCTGGCTGGTAGACGAGGGAATAGCCCTTTTGCGATCATCTTGTCCTCATCCAGAAGAAATGATCGGCCTCTTTCGTCTAGAGGAAGGACGGCTGCAGCAGCAAGGTGAGATATCTCTGCATCCAGCAAAACAGGGACCGTTTTTGACCAGGCATCAGGAGAAGTAAAATGCCTAGGAACCTTCCTCGCTACAAGACTCAGGCGGCTATTGGCAGACACATTTCTACCCCATTCGCCACCGACGAAAAACCAGCTGTTTTTCCATCTTTTGTTTGAAGAAGGAAAACCCCAAATAAAGCCTTTCTTCTTCTCGTCGCTGGAGACCTCCACTTGCCCAGGGTTCGATACACCCTCTGGAATCCAATTCTCCACGGGCGAAGAAAGCAGAAAAATATGTCCCGCTGTTGCCAGCCTGCCTCAAGGTGTAGAAATGACGAATCTCGCGGGGCGTAGGGGATCCGAAACCTTTCAATTTCCACATTAAACCCAGGCACATGAGGATCCTGTAACTGTTCGGGGCAAGTTGAGCGGGTGCAATTTTTGCCTCCGCGAGGAACCGAGCGATAAAAGGCTGCAGAGGAAGGGTGATCCCACAGCTAAGCATGGCACCATAAATGGCGACTGCGTTCTCAGGAGGATTCCACGCCGCTCGGTCACTAGGCAATATCAAAGTCACAGAGTCTGGGATCCCGAAGCGACTCTTGAACTTGCCGAGCTCCGCCTCGCCAACCACGTTGACTTCAGTATCAAAGGAGCACGGGCGATCAAACGAAAAGTTTAGCCTGTCTCGTTGATGGTCATCGACATCTGAATCAACGGTTGTTTGGGCATCCAGAAGGGATCCACGAGGAGCCCTAGAGGCACGTCGTTTGCTCCCGCTTGGCTTAGAAGATCTCGGCATCGTGGGAAAATCACTGCCAGAAGATGGAGGAGAAATATTAGGGATAAAAGCGTCCTCGAAAGACGGAATATAAACAGAAATTGGCACCGGAGAACCCGGACGAAAATTACGAATCAGAGATTCGATCTTGTCCGCGGTGTTTTTGTCACCAAGCTCCATGGCTTGCATCATCCGATTAAAAAGAGAGGAACGTAAAGAAGGGTCCATGGGAACTCACCAGAAAACCCTAGATTCACGAAGGATACGCAGAGAAGCAGGAACAGTCGATTCCGACGAAACCGTCCGGCAATAAAAGGAATTAAATACAAAGGAAAGGATGGTAGCAGGTACTCGAAGAAATTTGGCAGACAAAAGCAAAGGAAATCAAGCTGTTCTTTCTGTTATGAGAAGACGGTAGGGAAATAAACTAAAGGGAAAAAATGAAGAGATAAAAGGAGAAGAAGAAACGTTTAGGCGTCAAAAGGGGGAACTTCGAAATTCAAAAACAAAAACAAATCAAGTGAGTGATATGCAATTAATGAGAATGACGGCTACAGTGACCAACCACAACAGCCACCACCAAGTAAGGGACACGTGGCATCTCGGGGACAACCAAGCAGTCAGAATGTCCCTTCGTCTGACAAAACAAATGAAAGCATTGAAATCACGTGGCTCAGATTAAAAGCTTGCACCAGAAGAATCGATTAAGTGAAACAACGCGGGATATAAAAAAAAAGAGTGAGTTGTTACACAAAAGCGCTGAAGTCTTATAAATACTACTCGCAGAGGCAAACGAAGCGGGAAGAACAAGTCATTCGCCCAGCTCGAAGTATTTATGGGGGTATTGTTGTATATACAAGTTCGCCAAACTTGACACGTCATCAAAAGAGCTAACAAGACTGCCACGTCATTCATTGACCAGGTCAAGGAAGGGAGTCTGACAGGTCAGAAGGATAAAAGCCAGAAGGAAGTTAAAGGCGTGGCTATCGATTCCCAAAAACCTACTCGCCGAATATAGAAGTGTGCTCGCCAGAAACGCAATACCCAGAAATTAAAGGTACTCGCTGGACCAGCACACTGGGCTTGAACTAACTCGGTAAAAAATACAGAAGTAAACCCTACCCTTTTAGAAGACCCAAAGCAACAAGGAATCATAAAAGGAAAGAAGACCCAGTCCGCGACAAAGAAGGATCCTAGAACAGATCAACAAAGGGAAACCCTAAGTAAACATGTATAAATAGAACCACTTATCCCACGAGGAGGGGGTTCAGAAATATAGAGAGAGAAAAGAGAGCAATTGTGAGAGATTAGAGTGTGTAACAAAGCAACGAAAACCTAGTATTATTCTTCTGCCCTCAGGGGCGCCGTGGTTTTTTCCCATTCAAGGGTTTTCCACGTAAAACTTGTCTTTTGCATGTGTTCTTAATTTTCTTGCTTCATATTAAATTGATTTAATTGTTGAGTGCGTGGCAATCCAAATTTCACCGTCAACAACATATATCTCTTGTATCTTGCTTTTCAATATCACTCAATTTACTGTTTAAAGACATATCTATTCATAAAGAAAAATAAGTGCATATTAGACAAAGTGATCTAAAGTATAAACATATAGATATGAAAATATATCGCCTCATAAAACAAAATCATGAATCATATTGATTTTTCGAACTTCCAGTTCGACCATGAACTGCAGGTTCATAAAATTCAAAAAACTTCAGGTTCTAAATAAAAATTACAAATTGACTTTCTAAATGAAAGAATCATAACTTGATCCAATTTAGAATTTCTGGTTCTAATAAACTTTGACATAAAAGTTTTAATATCACAATTTAAATTGAATTCAGAGCTTCAAGTTTGATTAGAATTTCATGTTCAAAACTTAAGAACTTCAAGTTCAAATTCAATACTTCGTATTCAAAATTAGAACTTCAGGTTCTATATAGAATTCGAATTTTGGAATTTCAGGTCCCAAGTATGACATTCATGTACATATTAATGAATCCAAAACTCCATATTTTTACTGAAATTTAAAATTTAGAATTTCAGATTCTGATCGGTTTGTAAAACCGCGCCAACTTAAATATTATAATGATAAATCCAGAAACTTCAGATTCTGGTTAGTTGGTCTAGCCGAGCTTGGTTTAAATTCCAGAAACTTAACGATTGCCCTAGTTAGGCTCAACACATAATTTATACAAATCCAGAAACTTCAGGTTCTGGTTAGTTGGCATGCTCAGACACATAAATTGTATAAAATTAAATAGATGTATGTTATAATAAAATTAAAATAGCAGATAAAGTAATAACTGAGATAAATGAACAGGGAGATAAGTAATAATATGAGATAGATGAAAGGGAGAAATAGTTACTGCTTGTGTAAAATAAGACAAAGCGAGAGAATAAATGAAAGAGAGGAAAAATAATATGAGATAACATGAGATAAAATGATAAGGGAGTAGAATTGTTATTGCCCTTGTTATTGATGATTCGAGGTTACATCCTGATCATACAATTTCAGCTGTGAAGTAATTTTGAATAAAACATAATTATACTCAGAGACTGATCTAAAGTTTTGAAAACGTAAATGTTGCCACTGATACCTGTCATTTGGTAATGCAACATCGGGTTGGTTATCAAATCGATCTTTTAGTTCTTGCCATAGAACTTCTGGTTCTAGTTAGGTATTGAGCTTTTAGACCGTAGTTGTCCCCAGACACTTCTAGTGTAGCAAATTTCAAATTTGCAAGCTTTGACATTATTACAACTTCTGGTTATCCGAAAATCACAATCGGAGTCAGAACTTCTGGTCTGACAAAAATCCAAGGAATTTAAACCTTCAGATATATAAAGGAATATTTGTAAGTAAATAATTCCAGAAGCTTCAGGTTCCGGTAATGATAAATAAATTCACAAACTTCAGGTTCTGGATGGGTGACCAAACTGTTTAAATAAAAACCACAAAATAAAATGCGTAATAATAAGTGCGAAAAAAGTAAATCTAGACAATCTCATAAATTACGGATAAATAAATAAATACAAATAAATAAAGTGCATAATAAATAAATCCAGAACTGCAGGTTTTGATAGGTTGGCCTAGCCAATCTCATAACAGTGTATAAATAAATAAATGCGAGAAAATAAATCATGTAAAAGTAAATAAAATACGAGAAAGTAAATTGCGTAAAATAAAATACGGGAAAGTAAATTGCGTAAAAATAAAATACGGGAAAGTAAATTCAGAACTGCAAGTCCTGGTATTAATAAATAAAAGTCTAGAAGCTTCAGGTTCTAGTAATAATAAATTCAGAACTTCAGGTTCTGGTAATAGATCTAGGAACTTCAGGTTCCAGTGGTAATAAATTCATAAGCTTCAGGCTTTAAATAATAAATTTAGAACTTCAGGTTCTGGAAATAACAGCATCGTGCTGATAACGTGTTGTGAATAAATAAAAGAATAGATAAACAAATAAATAAAATAGAAGAAGAGATGAGATGGGTGAGAAAAACATGAGAGAATATATTGCCTTTGTTGTGATTTCAAGTGAGTATCAGGTGGCACAAAGAAACAAAATATAATAAATTATAAATAAGAGAGATATCAGATGGAAGAAGAGAGAAAACGAGAGAGAAAGAGAGAGAGAGAACATGTTAAGCTTTATTGATATTGGATGAGCAACCGCTCGTTTTACAAGAGAGAGCATATATATAACAAAGTAATAAATTGAGTGGTGGTGGGAAGGCCACATGTGTGAGCAAGAATCAATCTCTTGAGTGGTGGTGGGAAAGCCACATGTATTACAACACTTTAGAAAAGACTCCATTTACTTAGCTTTTTTTAGGGATGATGATGCTTAGTAATCAGATAATAAGTAAAATCAATGACAATAGCAAATTAAGTGGTGATATCTAATTAATATATTTTCCTTACGTTGTAGCCCTTTCAAGTTCCAACCCTCCAGCTCTCTCAAATTTATTCTTGACCTTTCTATTAGTTTGGTTTGTAAATTACTAAACTGATTAATTAATGGTTTGGTTGACAATAATTAATGAAAAAAAAAAAAGTAGTCACTTGTAATTCTTTTAAGATATGGCATCAATATTAAAGTCACATTTTCCAAATTTAATACAATATGTATGTTATAATCACGATTATTTAGTTGATTAACCTTCTATATGACTTGTGAGAAGTCGCAAGTCGCAACACCCCAAAAGTGGGAACCCAAAAAAAAAAGGGAAAAAAAATATGCAAATCTTTAAATCAATGTTTATTTTGATTATTTCTTGCAATTGTTGTCATTAGCTTTATATAATTAGTTGTTTGAAATTAGACCAAAAAAAAAAAAACATTTATTCAACCCATTCATTTGTGTTGATTTCTGAGAAATAAATCTTTCAATCCAAGATGATTCATAATAGTCTCAATGAAGACATATTGCATCACTCAGAATCCTAAATTCCCACCTGTAAAAATAAATCAAACCTCAATGGAAATCAGTCACGTGACATTACCAGGTTTTCTTTTCTAGGAGAATAGAAAGAAAAAATAAAATCCGGGGCAAGAATATTAAGGATTTTTTTATTTCCAAGATTACCCTAGAGCAAGCTCTGATTTAATGGCAATGATGATTCTGATGAATCAAACTTGTTCAGAACCTCCACAATTTCTTCAAATGGTCCTTCCTTGTGAGTGAAGCTCTTTCGTCATCCTATCCCCATATCCCAAGATAAACAGCATGAAACATAATGTTCTATAATACAAAAAAAAAAAAAAAAAAAAAAAAAGTTATTACGTATATGTCAGGTAAGACAGGAGTTCGAAATATATTAACAACACCAACAGATAACAACAGAGAGGATGTTTACCATGAGAGAATTTCAGTGGCACCCAACTCATCAATAACCTAGTTATCGTTATCAAGGTCAATGATGATGGTCTTGTTGAAATCGAAAACTGCCATGATTTATCATGATCAAAATTAATAAATTAATAAAAAATCAGTTTAATATAATTAACAAAAAAATATGGAAAACCATTATACACACACAAAGAACGATATGGATGAGAAATTACAACAACAAAGATAATTATCATGAGAAATAATAAACCAACAAAAATCTAATCGATACTCATTTCATAATATAAGATAAAAAAAAATGTTTAATAAAGAAATATTATATAATGATAACATGTGAGAAAAGAAGGACTGTTGTAGTGAATTTTTGATCCATCATCAATATATATAGAAAGCAAAAAAAGGGAAGAGAAATAGATTAAAGGAGGGAGACAAAAAGGGGGAAGTAAGGATATTATTAGCATTCAATCCAGAGAATCAATTTTTTCAATCATAAAGGAATTGTTAGGGAGACTTTTCATCGACCTTTCATTGATAATTAAATAAGTTAAATATGTATATAGATTTAAAATGACCTTTCATTGTAATTTAATTAAACTTCAATTAAATATGTATTAATTTAAAATTGAGAAAGGAGAATAATAGGAAATTAATACCAAAGGTCCTTCACGGCAACATGTGGCGCTTTGAAACTCTATTATTATATATCTAGTTTGCAACTTGCACGATCTGCAGGTATTGTAAAATAAAATGTAATAATACTGTAAATGGTCATTAGTTAATTTATAGGTCCAATATGTTGAATGCATTGTAGATGAAGACAGTTTTATGGTATTTATATATAGATTTACTTCTTTACCATACGAACATTTTATGTTAATTTCAATTCATCAGTTTGTTTCACATTCCAGAGGATCTGATATTATATATATCATTACATATACTAATTTTTAAATATAATAAGTGACATTTAATACACATTAACATATTTAGCAACCATACCATTTACCAAGATTATTATTGCTTGTGTATCAAAATGATTAGAGGGTACAATTTCTGAAAAATCCAAGAATACTTAGTTATTTCGAGAATCAATCTATACTTGTACATTACATGAATGTTAATTGATGTTCATTCTCTTCTCCGAGTGTACGTTGTCCCTTAGCCTTCCTTGACATCTAGATTCATAATATTGTTTTTTAATTTATTAATGGGTCATTTTATTATGTGCACTTGATGTTGATGAATTCACAAATCTGGAGAAAAAACATATATGCTTGATGTGTTAATTCTTATAAGTCTTTCAAGTTGGAATGTGAAAAATTGAAAAATAAGAAAAATGTCTAAAAAGAATGTGCAAAAATCAAAAAATATCGGTGACATTCATGAAACAAACAATGAATGTTTGTTTTTTCCACTTTCATAAGAAAAACACTAGCGTTAAGTGAATAAAACAATAATATATATTTTAAGTCTTTCTTTAATTCAAGCGGATGATCAAATATAAACGATGTTAAAAAATCATATTATTTCTACATTGAATGGGCAATGATTAAAATGAATTTGTCTAACTCTTTGATTTTTTTTTTTTTTTAAAATAATAATAAATAAACAAGCAATTTAATTTACATTCAGATGAACATAGTGTCAGGACTCGAGAATATATAGAAAATTTAATTAATCGTCAACTTACATTAATTAATCATTAAAAATGTTCAGTTGTTAGTTTACGAACACCATTGCCAAATCAATTCGATGTTCATTCCTCATTTGCAGACTCACCGGCCACCGCTCTGGTCGTAATGCTTCCTTTCATACCTATGGTTCCTCACTAACTTAGGATCCATCTGCATCATTAAAAAAATAATAATAATAAAAAAAAAATTCAAAAATTTCATACCTAAAATAAAATCATTAACAAAACTTAAAAACGACCTGTGAACCAACATCTGATAAGGTATATTCAAAAAGTTTAAAAATTATTAAACAAAAACAAAAACAAAATCAAAAGAATGCACCTTTCCATTCGTAGGAGAGGTAGCAAAAAATATTATAAATGATGGTATTTATTCAAAAAATAACAACAATTACATAGGTATGAATATAAAAAAAAAAATGACGACCAAAAAAAAAAAAAAAAAAAAAAAAAAAAAAAAAAAAACCAAAAGAATGTACCTTTTAATGAAAGGTTTGAGAGAGTTATAAGATAGACATCAACCGATTGAATAGAATACACACACACACACACACATATTATATATATATATATATATATAAGTTGAAATGTAGGAATACAAAAAGGATTTTAAAAGGAAAATGGAAATTTTAAATATTAATTATAATATCAATATAAATGTTGGATAGAAATAGGGATGGCAAAATTCCCGCGGGGACGGCCCGTGGGGACCCACACTTTTGGGGTGGGGATGGGTTTCAATTTGGTGGGGATGGGACGGGGATGTGGGAGATAGTTTAACCCGCAATGGGTATGGGGTGGGGGTGGGGGTGGGGGTGGTGAGGGTTTT